>JAJOZX010003188.1:37500-495000 GCA_023014485.1 Bathynomus jamesi | reverse complement strand
ATTTGAATAATTATTCTCATGCTCAGTAAAATGAAGTTTCCTGTGCTTTTTGCAGGGGTGGGGGTAATTTCCATTTGGTGATTAACCAAAAGGGTAATCTCAAAAAAGTTTCGGAACCAGTGGCGTACATAAGAGGGGGCACAGGCCCCCATTGTAAAAATTATTACTACTTTCATTAAAGATATTTGAAAAAGAAAGTTCAAAAAATCGATAACTTTGCAACATTCGCTACAAAAAAATCTTGGTCATATGGAATTTCAGTTATTTTATGGTTACTAGGACATGTTATTAACTCAAAACTCAAAAGCAATGATTATCCGACTTCTGGGTACATGACTAGTACGTGAGTCTCAATGTGGAAGGGCTCCGTCACCTCCATGACCGTTGGGCGACAGTTGGGTGTATTGTACTCTATGTATGTAAATGTAGCCCATAATAATTATGATTCTACTATTTTGGCTGGCTTAGGAATGTTTATATATCTCTTTATACGTACGATTAACTTATGAAAATTTAATTATTTGCCCATAAATTGGAAATAAAACAACTAAAGCCTTCCAAGATGCAATTAATTTTTATTCCAAATCAATCATCATCAATTTTGAGCTCACACACACACACACACACACACAATAGGTATATATATATATATATATATATATATATATATAGAGAGAGAGAGAGAGAGAGAGAGAGAGAGAGAGAGAGAAATGCTGCATACGCTCCTGTTGGAAACAACTGGTGTAGCAGCTTAATGACCATTTTCGAAACTGTTTCCGCATTCCAACAATTCCACCTGACTTTTAACATATCACGTGACACCACATGACATCATGACAGAGGTGTTAACAGGTATGGTTGTCGTGGAATGGACAATTAAGATTTTTTTTTTTTAGGGTCTCAATGATGTGACCACCACAGTCGGTTTCTTCGGGTTTCACTCCCGATGGTAAACGTGTCGGTGACCTCTGGTAGATTGGCCCCAACAACAGTCCGCCCCTGCCTGGTTCCGCTGCAAGAGAAGAGTGGCAGCAGGAATTGGACTAAAGAAAAACAAACGAAAGGGCAAGAGGACACAAGATAAAGTTTTAGAAAATTTTAATGGACAATTAAATTGCCCAGCAACAGGCGACAAAGCCAAGTCTCAACCCAACTCAACAATTTCAAAACAAAACTTCTTTTTTTTAATTTGGGGTTAACTCAGAACAGTGTAGGCTGCTTCTCCCCCCTGACCACAATGAACCACAATGAACCCCACTTCCTCCCTAATCGCGCGAACCTACACTACTTCTCAAAACTACAACTTATTTTTTCTTTTGTTTTACTTTTGGCGTTTGTTAAAACCTTTTAACAAACGAGTACTTATTATGAAACAAAGTAGAGACTAAAATCTCGTAACTAGTCTAATTTATTCAAAATAACCTCTTCGTAAACTATAACACTCTAATACTTCTCTATAAATCCATGATGGTTTTAGCCTCTCCAACGACTGCTAAGGGACAGCGCATCTGATCGCCACTCTCACCGAGTAGAGTAGTATCTGTTTTGTTCTCTGAGCAGTACTAACTTTGCTTGCTTTTATCACAGATTTTGGGAAGAACCTCTATATGTACACCGAGACCTCACGGAGGAAAGCATCAAGGAGGTTGTCAATGATCCATGGGCCAAGGGGTAGCAGATCACCAGCGCCCTCCGGAACCCCCGGTAGGAGTTTAGCCCTCCATGCAAGTCACGTTTCTAATTGACATTCCACATGGGCACGCTTGAGCTCGGTTGGATGTCAGTCCCAGAGATCCTTTTCTTCAGGTTGTTCAAATCGAATCAAATATGGTTAATAAGATTCTTTATGGTTTTAATATTACTTTACTTTTCAAGATTTCTATTCCAGAAGTTTTACTAAACAATTCCTTACTTTTACGTGACAAATTTATTACTTTTATATAATTTCTATTACCTTTTACTTTTGGTTTTACTTTTCTTTTGGCGCTAGAAAGAGGAGAGAAGTGTAATGAGTAAAAATTATAATAATACTAAGAAAAATGATGATTAATAATAAAAATAATAATTAACTAACACATCCTCCACGCACTGGATGAAGGAGCGATACTATGCCTAGAGGATCTCCCCTCCACGTGGTGACTGAGAATAAGCTTACACTATTTCTGAATCTCATCGAAGCAACTACTCTGCAGAATGGATTATCATCAGTGCCGTATTAAGGATTTTTTGGCCCTGGGGCCAAAATATTCTTGGGGTCCCTCAACAAGACAAATCTTTGAGTCATGTAAATTAATAAAACCATTTATTTCTAAATCAAATAATGCAAGTTTTATACAAATACCAAGCTGCTACAATTACACCAAACCAATTACACAACTACGAGTCCACTACTAATCTACCAAAGTTGGTCACAAAATCATCCACCACCAGTATACAAGAGTTTTTTGAGCTGCTTCATATCACTAAATTTTCCAGTCACAAGCTCAGTATTTAAATTCTGCAAAATATTCTTTTCTATGTATAACAATGACAGACTTTGCAATATCTTTTAGGTTAGCATTTGACGTTTAACATTTTTAATCATGCCCAAATGAGAAAAAGAACGCTCCGCAGTTGTATTTGACATCATCAAACACAAATAAATGCGATAAGCAATGAAAGCATTTGGGAAAATAGCCCTCAATTTGTGAATTTCCTGTAGTACTCCTAATGGGCGAGTGTCAGCTAAAGCGTTTTGTTTGACAAACAGTACAAAATGCTGAAACTCAAATGAGAAGCTGTCCTCAAAATCATTTGGGTAATGGACTAGCCAGATTTTTTGTTGCTTTTGATGCTTCCTCTGAAGCTAGTTGAGAGATATGGTTGCGCATTCCAAATTTATCATTGATATCGTTATAAACATCGGCCCCTAAAACACCTGGGGCCTGGGGCCTGGCCCCCCCCTGCCCCGCCAGACATGGGCAGTAATGTATTTGAAAATACTTAAATACATATTTAAATACAAATGTATTTATAAATGCTTTTTGGAGAGTATATTTAATTACGTATTTAAATATTTTCGAAAAGTATTTAGTATTTGTAAATCCCTGTTTTTAAATATTTTTAAAATACTTTTTTGTGAACTGTTCAATTTTGCGAGGATGTACAGTACTAACCACCCAATATTTAACTGGTACCACAGAACACAGTAAGACATTTTTCAAGGTGCTTTTGCTTCCAGAAAATTCCAGGCTCAGCAGGCTGGAACTTTCTGGAAGCACCTTGAAAAATGGAACTTTCTGGAAGCACCTTGAAAAATGGAACTTTCTGGAAGCACCTTGAAAAATGGAACTTCCAGCCTGCTCTAGTGGCGATTGTCACAGACTCACATCTGCAGTGCGGCAGCCGGCAGTCTATCCTGAGGCATCGTCATATGTGGTTGTGTAAAGTTCAGCGATAACTGTGCAATTAGCCTTAGCCTATTGATCATATTAGACGAGGACAACATTTGTAACATGGCTGCAGTGATTTTATGTGCTTTTTGAAAAGTATCTAAATTGTATTTGAAATGTATTTAAATACATTTTAGGAGTAATGTATTTAGTATTTAAATACTTTCTGAAAACCTGAATTTTATTTAGTATTTAATTACTTTTATTTTCAAGTAATGTATTTATCATTTAAATACATCTAAAGTATTTACTGCCCATGTCTGCCCCCCCCCCTTAATACGCCACTGATTATAATTATCATCACCAGAAAATTGCTGAAAGGGAAAGAATCATTGGCATGAAGGAGAGTGGGCTGTCTCCAACTCAAATTGCAAGAGAACTTGGAATTTCTAGGAACACTGTTTATATATGATTGAAGAGGTGGCAAGAGGAAGGGAATCTATGAGATTACCGCAGAATAGAGAAACCTCGACTGACAACTGCTGCAGATGATCGGAGGATCTGCGATGTTCCCGAAGCCCATCCCTTTATCAATGCTGTTGCCATAAGGGAACAATTGCAGCTTGATGTTTCAGCAATGACAGTAAGGTGGCGGCTACATAAAGCTGGGTTACACCATTGGACCCCGGCTATCAAGGAGAAGTTAAATCAGCAACATCGAGAAAACAGACTTCGATTTGCTCAGCAACATGTTGACAAAGGACTTGACTTTTGGAGCCGAATGATATTTACCGATGAAAAGACCTTTTCCTCCACATCCCATGGCCGTCTTCATTGTTGGGGGAGGAATAATACTCGATATATTCAGAGCACATCTATGAGGAAGCATGTAGCGGTCATGTCGCCTGTAACATGTGAGGATGAGTTCATCTGTATGGTGTAGGAGAGCTCACGAAAATAGAAGGGAGGTTTACTGCAGACCAGTATATAGACATTTTTGAAGAGGTTATGCTTCCTTCTGGGCGTGCATATGCTTTGCCATTTCCTGAGTGAATCATTTTTATGCAAGACAGATCCCCAATTCACACAGCACGGATAGTCACACGTTGGTTCTCTGAGCAAAGAAATATCGACCTTCTGGATTGGCCAAGTATATAATGGTTGTGATATGAATCCTTCGAGAATATATGGACCAATATTGTAAATGTGTGGGAACCAGTGGAGGAATGAACAATGGACCAGCTTTTACAACACACATTTAGTGAGTAGGAGGTGTTGAGGAGGAATCAACAGCTGGTATATAATCATGTTGCTTCTGTACCACATTGACTGCAGGAAGTCATAGACAACAATGGTGGCTCGACAAGATATTAAATTTGTGGTGTTCATGTATAAAATATCTCTCAAATACAATGGTAATTATGAATGTGTAACACCTTTGTAAAATCGTCAAATCTCATCGTTTAAATGGCCCTATGTTTATTGATATGAATCATTGTAATAGTTTTATTTTCTGTAATTCTCTCCTTTGAGGTGAGAGACTGCCAAGAATCAGCTGCACTGGTTCAACACTTAAGTTGTAACATGGAACTTAATACAAAACAATTGTTGATGCTGCTTCAATACAAAACATTCTGTTTCGAAATAATATTTCTCTCGGTGACTGTTATTACTAAGTCTTATATCAGTGTTGCTGATCGAGAAATAACATTTGCTCTGGATACAACAATGCCATAAAAGTAGTATCCATTCAGCTGTCGTCCATTTGCCAATTGGAAGATATTCTAAGCAGTAATGTATGAACTTACAGATAAATCTGGTAATGTTATAATGTTATTAAAATTTAATATGCATCAAAACATTGTTTTTTTCATTCATAAACCACCTACATATGTATTTATATAAATCAGGTTTTTGCTCTGCCTTTGTTATAACACAAAATAATATCTGAATCTATGTTCAATATTAAATGTAAATAAATAAATAAATAAATCAATTTGGTATTTGATCAGGGCGCAATAATGCCTACCAATGGCTTTGTTCATTCAGGATGACAGGCTTGCCAATACCATGAACACTGTCATCATGTCCGAAGGGTTTTTTTTTTAGTTTTTATAAGACCATTTTTTATTCACTTCATTGTTAATATATATTCCCTTCTTGAATTTATATTTAATTATTCATTTATGTTTCCTTAGTAATATGTAAACCAGAGTGATGAATGGAAATAATTATGTTCTAAAGACATTTGGCAATGAGTCACCCAACCAATCAGCACTTACTCACTAAACACTCATTCATAAATGTTACAACCGTTTGCAGGGCCGCCGAGAGGGCGGAGAAGCCGGTATAAATCCCCGGGGCCCGCAGCTCTAAGGTGTTATTTTTTATTTTATTGGGTTCAGAATCCCAGCTGAGCACTGAACGGCCAAGCTCTGAAGGGCCACTTCGACCTACAACCCAAGTTAAGCTAGACTAAAACTTACGGACTTGGAGGTCCTATTAAGTCCTACCTCAGGGTTGCTGACTCGATGTGGGCCTACCTTTGCCCTCAGTTGCATAAAATTAAGATAAAAAAACAAAAGGGGCACTATTTATGGTCTCTCTAAACCTTGCAACAACAACACAACCTGCACCATTGCACGATGCAACAATTTTGTATGTAAACAACCAAACTGAATTGCAAGAGAGCTCTCTACAAGACCACGCCCTGTAAGTGCCGCATTCAACAAACGAGTAGAAAGGACGTGCCAGTGCCAAAAAAAAATGATGCCACAAGAGTGCCCAAACAATGATGCCACAAGAACCCAAATATGCTAGCTCTACAGTAAATTAAGTGAATTTTTCACTAACCTTACAATTATGAGATGGATATATACACACCTTAACTTAATACATACAAGCAATGCTGCATCAATCAGCTTAGTCATATCGCCTTGGCACAACAATTGTTCTTCCTCTTCTAGATTTTCTAACACTCCCCACCGAAGAGGCATTGTTGTCATTACCTTCTGCAAGTTTAGCCAAGCCTTCTCCATGAGGTTTGTAACCCAAATGTTTCATCTTGACTATCCGTGTTTTTGCTGATTTCCAAAGCATAGAGTTTTTGTATAGGTCTCTTTAATTTTCCTCCTGAAGTCTTTACCAGTGCAGACCTAACTAAATTGTCTTTGCCAACAAACAACTCTTCAATTAACCCTTCGTGGGCTGATGAGGTCCACTGGACCCCAAGCATATTTCAAAAATCTGCCATTCATTCAAATATTATTTTTAGAGCCTGGTCATCTATGACTTTTATTGTATGTAGGTATGGTATATACTCACAAAATATAAGAGAAAAATGTCACACCATTTGGAAGTGACAGGGTAGCAAACTTGAATGGGGTCTGCCTTACCCCACCTCGCCTGCAATGTGACTAATTTATTTTAATTTTTTTTTCAGATTTTTTCATAAATTTTCTTAGATTTTCATTCTAATGGCAATGTCAATTCCAATATCGACGTTTTATGCTCTTAGCAGGGTGGGAGAGGGAGATGTAGATGTAGACCAACCAAATTTGTCAGATGATAGTGAATCAGAAGTAGACTTATCTGATGCTAGTGAATATGAATATGTTGAACAATCTTCTGACAGTGACTTTAGTGGTTTTGATAGTGACAATGCAAGTGATCATGATGATGATGATGACAATATTGTGTTAGGGAAAGATAACTTTGTGTGGTGCACTGAGCCTCCCCGGCCTAGACGAAATGTGAGGCAAAACATTGTTCGTGAAGAAGGTGGTGTTCATGAAAGTGTACCTACGCATGCTGCATCTGCTACTTTCAGCTTCTTTATCACAGATGAAATTGTTGAATTGGTTCTCGATGCAACAAATCAAAAAGGTGGTGCTCTCTATGGTGAAAAATGGAAACAGCTGGATTCTATTGAGCTGATGGCATGGCTAGGACTTCATCTCAGATCTGGGCTGGACAAAGATAGCTTCCGCCCAGTTGATGAATTATGTGGTACTAAGACCGGTCCACCAATTTATCGTGCTTCTATGAGCCGTGACCGTTTCAAAGAAATAAAAAGGTCAATAAGATTTGATAACATGACTACTCGTGCAGAACGAAGGAATGGTGAACAAGGCAAGTTGGCGCCTATATTCGAAGTTTGGCAGAAGTTTATTGAAGCATGTCAAATAAACTATAAAGCCAACACATATGTAACTGTGGATGAATCTCTACTCGCATTTCGAGGGAAATGCTCATTCAAAGTATACATGCCATCTAAACCAGATAAGTATGGCATAAAGGTTTGGAGTATGGCCGACGTTAAGAATGGGTATCTTCTAAATGGCCAGATATACAGTGGAAAAGGTCCTGAGGGTCCAGAACGCCACCAAGCCCAAAGAGTTGTTCGAGATCTTACTTCAACTATTGTGAAGTCAGGAAGAAATGTTACCACTGACAACCTGTTTACTGATGTTGACCTTGTCATAGAACTACTTGATAAAAATGTAACTCTTAGGAACTATGAGGAAAAATAAGCGCCAAATACGTAAATCATTTCAAGCCTCAAATGATCGTCAGCTCTATTCATCAAAGTTTGGCTTTAGTAGGGACCAGCATCTTATGATATGCAGCCATGTCCCAAAGGTAAGAAAGGCAGTTCTGTTATTAAGCACCGTGCATTTCGACCAAAAAAAAGCAGCAGGAAGAACCTTTCAAACCTGATGTAATTCTAGATTACAATGCCACAAAAGGAGCTGTTGATCGATTAGACCAACTTATCAAAACTTACTCATGTAAGCGCATAACAAACAGATGGCCATTAGTTATCTTCTACTGGATGGTAGATGTTGCAGCTTACAATGCTAGTTGCTGTTTCATGGAGAAAACCCCCGATGTGTATAGAGGGAATCGAAGGCGAAGGAAATTTCTGGCAGACTTAGCAGAACAGCTCTGCAAACGAGCAATCCAGAAACGTTTTGAGTCAGCTGGTAGATATTTGCCAAAGCATGTTAGAACATGTATGGAGGCATTTATGGATGAGGTAGAAGCAGCACCCCAGCCAAGGCCTAATCCAGGAGGTAGGAAGAGATGTGGAAAGTACCCGAGGAAGATGGATAAGAAGACGAGAAAGTCATGCACAAAATGTGATGTGCCTCTTTGCGAAGGTCACTCCAACTATGTATGTGATGACTGTGTACAGTAAACATTGGTTCGTATGTTCTATGTTTCTATTTCTTTCTATTCTAGAATCTATATTGTGAATATAAAAAGTGTTCCTGAGTACTGAATTCTTTAAGTTAAAAAATTCTTAAATAAATGTGTAAAAAAAAAAAAAAGGACACATGGTGAATTGGCTCCACGTGCCGTGTCCTGGGCAACATACTGTATGTACAAACTTTAGTATGTAAAAACTTAAGCATATGGCAGAAATTCACCATTGAAGTTTGGGGTCTGGGTGACCCTGTAGTGCCTTGCACCACAAGATTATTCTTTATTAGTGAAAACTGCCACAAATTGGCATGAGTGAAATATTTAAATCTAAAATAAATAAATAAATACAAGTTAAATATGTCCAGTGATCAAATTTAATGCTTAAGAATTCAGTGTGGTGTGACTAGACATGAATGGGCTTTTAAGGATTATTTTGGCTGGTTGGTAAAATTGTTAAGTAAAAACAAACTTGTGTGCAACGACAACACAAAGGACGCCAAAAAAACCATTATTATTCGAAATCACCCCGCCAGCAAGCAAAGTTCCTTTGTGGTATGTTTTGTATTTATAATATTTATTCTTTACTATTTCATATCTGTATGCAATACCGCATACTGCAGATACTAACGCCTTATACCATTTGCAATTAGTACTAAGATTCATACTACAAATAGTAATGTAAGATTCATATAATAAATTACCTTAGGCTAAGTTAGGTCTAGGCAAAAGCCAAATTATAACTCTAGCCTAACCGAGGCCTACCATAGTCTTTGTTTTAGATTAACTTCAGCTGGATATGTTGAAGAGGCAAAGGCCTGCCCATTAATTTTCTTAGTATATTTTACTTTATAAGCCTATTATGTTTCATGTTATTTTCTTAGCAGATGGCCTACTAATCATTTGTAGCCTACATATTTCCTTTAGTTCTCCCATTCAACTTAACACAATCCCATAATGAGAATTAACTGTAATTTATCATCCACAGGTTACTGGGCCTATAAAGCATATGTATATTGATTATTAATTTTTGCCATTTTTATTATTCTTTTTCTCCAAAATATTACTTACAGTATTCTTGTCTGTCTCTTTGCAGACAAGGTTGTCATTGTGGCTATTATCTTTTAGTTATTATTGTTATTATTACTACTATTATTACTACTATTATTTGTATTGCATATTTATTATTATAATCAGTATTATTTGCAGACTGTTATATATTAGCCAAACAGGCCATTATTTAATCTCGCCATTATAAGTCCATCAAAGTTGTTACGGGTAAAAATCCCCTTTGCATATACTTATTAATTGTTGTTAATAAAATATAAAAATTCATATTGATTTAATAATCAGTCCTTCCCTTCTTTTATTAAAATTAACTTTGCGCCGCAGTGCCGGATGCCAATCTAGTACTTGGGCGCTGGTGACCCTGGCATTTAGTTAACTATCTACGTAAACTTGTAAAGGTCTAAATAAAATAAAACAGGACTCTTACAATTGGTGACCCTGACGTTGCCGTGTCAGGAGTGCTCCAGCAGCTTGTTTCAGGCGTTTGGGAACCTCTCGCATTCTTTTCACGCAAGCTCTCACCTTCACAAATGAGGTACAGCACTTTCGGTCGAGAGTTGCTGGCGATATACCTCTCCATCCGTCATTTCAGGTCATTCCTGGAAGGACGTGACTTTAGCATTTTTACGGATCATCGTCCGTTAATATTTGCTCTCCATTCTCAATCAGACTCTCATGCTCCTAATGAGCGAAGATACCTTGATTTTATTCTTCAATTTACTTCAGACATTCGACACATTTCAGGTTCTTTGAATGTTGTGCCGGATGCGCTGTCTCGCATCTCAGCAATTTCTGACCCTGGACACTCTCACATCAACCTTTCAGAGATGGCTAAGGCTCAGTCCACGGATACAGACCTCCAAACTCTTATTAATTCACCCACTTCATTGCAAGTCCGCTCTTTACCAGTTGAACCCAAGTCAGACTTATTAATTTTATGTGACGTCTCGACTGAGCATATTCGACCGTTGGTCCCACAAGGGCTGCGAAGAGCTGTTTTTGCTAAACTCCATTCCCTTTCTCACCCGGGAATTAAGGCCACCCAAAAATTAATTGCAGCTAGGTTTGTATGGCCAAGTATGCACAAAGATATCCGCAATTGGACTCGATCTTGCCTCCAATGTCAGCGTGCCAAAGTTCACCGACACACAAAGTCAGAAATTGGTACCTTTCCTTTGCCAAAGGCTCGTTTTGGGGCCATACACCTAGACATAGTCGGCCCCCTCTATTCTTCTCGAGGTTATACCTATCTTCTCACTGTCATTGATAGGTTCACAAGATGGCCAGAAGCTGTTCCTTTGACTTCTTGTACTGCTTCTGCAGTAGCTCACGCCTTTGTTTCATGTTGGGTTTCCCGTTTTGGAATACCTGCAACCATTTGCACAGACAGAGGTGCTCAATTTGAATCGGCCTTATGGAAGGAACTCATGCTCCTTCTTGGGACTGAGCGCATCAGAACAACAAGCTATCACCCGCAATCCAATGGGGTGATAGAACGCTTCCATCGTCAACTTAAAAGTTCCTTGCGAGCCACTGATCCATCTACTACATGGGTGGACAGGCTACCTCTAATCCTACTCGGAATTCGTACTGCTCTGAAGACTGATCTTGCATGCTCTTCAGCAGAATTAGTTTACGGTACCACACTCCGGTTACCCGGAGAATTTTTCACACCTACACCCATTAACCCCGCATGTGATCCTGCTTCGTATGTTAAGACATTACGCTCTGTTATGAAGCAAATTCGTCCCACAGCACCTAGAACTTCCACTTCACAAACTACCTTCGTTTCCCCTGATTTACAAACTTGCACACATGTTTTCTTGAGACATGATGCTCACCGCTACCCTCTTCACTGCCCCTATGATGGTCCCTTCCTTGTGCTAGACCGTAAACCCAAAACTTTCATCATTGACAAGGTGGGCAAGCGTGAAACTGTTTCTGTGGACCGCTTGAAACCAGCATACCTTGATTTTTCTCCAACAAAAGATCCTATCCTCCCTCAATCTTCTGTACCTCCACCTCAAATACAGGTACAGCAATCTATCCCTCCTCAAACTTCTGTACCTCCACCTCAAATACAGGTACAGCAACCTATCCCTCCTCAATCTTCTGTACCTTCATCTCATATACAGGTACAGCAATCTACCCTTCCTAAATCCTATGTACCACCACCTCATCCGAGGGTACAACAATCTATCATCCCTCTTCCAATTCTCCTTCATTATCGCAACCAACTGTCTTTGAACCAGCCAGTGGCTCCATCGCACAGGCACCAAGAATCCCCTTCCCCCAATGTCCCTACTGCACCTGTAGCACCATCCATGCCTTCAGAACCAGTGCTGCAGGATATTGCCGTCCAAAAGCAAACAACGACTCGTTCTGGAAGAGTCATTCGTAAGCCAGTGCGTTTTGACATTTAAGTGTTTTTTTTTGTTACCCCTGACAACCATGTTTTTGGGGGGCAGTACTTGTAGTGCCTTGCACCACAAGATTATTCTTTATTAGTGAAAACTGCCACAAATTGGCATGAGTGAAATATTTAAATCTAAAATAAATAAATAAATACAAGTTAAATATGTCCAGTGATCAAATTTAATGCTTAAGAATTCAGTGTGGTGTGACTAGACATGAATGGGCTTTTAAGGATTATTTTGGCTGGTTGGTAAAATTGTTAAGTAAAAACAAACTTGTGTGCAACGACAACACAAAGGACGCCAAAAAAACCATTATTATTCGAAATCACCCCGCCAGCAAGCAAAGTTCCTTTGTGGTATGTTTTGTATTTATAATATTTATTCTTTACTATTTCATATCTGTATGCAATACCGCATACTGCAGATACTAACGCCTTATACCATTTGCAATTAGTACTAAGATTCATACTACAAATAGTAATGTAAGATTCATATAATAAATTACCTTAGGCTAAGTTAGGTCTAGGCAAAAGCCAAATTATAACTCTAGCCTAACCGAGGCCTACCATAGTCTTTGTTTTAGATTAACCTCAGCTGGATATGTTGAAGAGGCAAAGGCCTGCCCATTAATTTTCTTAGTATATTTTACTTTATAAGCCTATTATGTTTCATGTTATTTTCTTAGCAGATGGCCTACTAATCATTTGTAGCCTACATATTTCCTTTAGTTCTCCCATTCAACTTAACACAATCCCATAATGAGAATTAACTGTAATTTATCATCCACAGGTTACTGGGCCTATAAAGCATATGTATATTGATTATTAATTTTTGCCATTTTTATTATTCTTTTTCTCCAAAATATTACTTACAGTATTCTTGTCTGTCTCTTTGCAGACAAGGTTGTCATTGTGGCTATTATCTTTTAGTTATTATTGTTATTATTACTACTATTATTACTACTATTATTTGTATTGCATATTTATTATTATAATCAGTATTATTTGCAGACTGTTATATATTAGCCAAACAGGCCATTATTTAATCTCGCCATTATAAGTCCATCAAAGTTGTTACGGGTAAAAATCCCCTTTGCATATACTTATTAATTGTTGTTAATAAAATATAAAAATTCATATTGATTTAATAATCAGTCCTTCCCTTCTTTTATTAAAATTAACTTTGCGCCGCAGTGCCGGATGCCAATCTAGTACTTGGGCGCTGGTGACCCTGGCATTTAGTTAACTATCTACGTAAACTTGTAAAGGTCTAAATAAAATAAAACAGGACTCTTACAACCCCACATAGTCTTCTTTGTTAGTCGGTCCCACCTAGACCACGAAGGGTTATACCAAGCTTCCAGCATTGCCTTGGTCTTTCATATCCAATCATTACCACTTCTCCCACCTTGATACAATTTGCATTGGAGCCATTTACATTGCCTGATGGGTAATAATTGAGTTCTGGCAAGTATTCTGTCTGCCACCTCTTCCATAACTGATCTTGTAGCTCTTCAAGGTACTTGAACCTTCTGGTTAACTCTTCTTGAGTGCTCTGGATAGGCTGTAAGTCTTCTGGCAAACTGGGGCTTGATGTTAATCGTTTACCACAAAGAAAATGATTTGGTGTCAATGGCTCTGCATCCTGCATACTGTTATAAACAAAGGTGATAGGCCTACTGTTTACCATTGCTTCTACTTCATACAAAACAGTGCAAAATTCTTCCTTGCTCAAATGAGCATTAGCTAAAAGTTTCTTTAATGGACACTTTACACTTCTCACTAGCCTTTCCCAAAATCCTCCCCACCATGGTGCTCTCTCAACAATAAACTCCCACTGTACTCCATGGTGTGAAAAGTAGGATTGGAATCCCTCCTCGTTTGGCAAGGACCAAACTTCTTGGAGTTCCTTTGCATCCCTTTTGAAGGTTTTTGCATTATCCGATATGATTTTATTTGGGAAACCCCTTCTGTTCACAAACCTTTTAAAGGCCAAAAAAAATACCTCACTACTTAAGTTGCTTACCAATTCCAGATGGATTGCTCTGGTGGTAGCACATGTGAAGACATATATAACCTCTGTTAGATTCTCCTTGCTCATACACAGACTGGACCTGCAAAGTCTACTCCCACTATATCAAATTCTTACCTGGTATTCTTACCTGGTAGGGCCATCAATATTGGCCCAGTACTCACCTGTGCCAACTCTCGAAGGAGATAATCCAAGGGGAAAATGTTAATGAGAATAGTTGGAATTTTACAAGCACATTTCAACGTGTTTAATGAACAAAAAGAAAAGAAAAATAGAAAAACAGTGGCAATAGCGCTCAACAGGTGTTAAACTGGCAAACCACACAGCTACAGAAAATCATAAAATTGTTGCCCCAATGCAACAGCCAATAAGCGTTTAAATGCACAAGGAACGGTTCCAGAACAACTGCTGTAGGTAATGCATTCCAGTGGTTCACAATCTTGAGTGAAAAGAACCTCTTTCTGATTTCAGTTAAGGGTCTAACATCGAAAATCTTGAATTGATGACTTCTTGTATGAGGGAGAGCGGGTGGACAAAACAAATCCCCTGGGGAAATAGCAGTTAAACCGTGAAAAATCTTCCAACACTTTATGAGATCTGCTCTTAGAAGCCTTCCTTTAATTGGGTATAGATCTATTTCCCCAAGTCGAGCAGCATAATCCACAAGCAACAAACCTTGAATAGATTTAGTCCAGCGACGCTGGACTGATTCCAGGAGTTTGAGATCCTGCACATACCCAGTATTCCAAATAGGAGAGGAATATTCTAAGATTGGTCTGATATAGGTTTTGTAAATTGAAAGCATAAATGAAGGGTCTCCTAAAATTGTCCCCCTCAACAAGTTAGAAGCCACTCTGGCTGCCTTAACTGCCACCAAACGACCTTGAAAATGAAATTTCAGTCTTATCAATGGCAATTCCAAGGTCAGTACACAACTCAGCAAATTGAATTGGAACATCATCAATGTAATAATTAGAGTAAGGCCCAAGATCGTGATTATGAAGATTGATTTCATTAAATCTGATAACCTTACATTTTGCAGGATTCATGACAAGGCTCCAAGATTTTGTTATAGCTACCAAGGTGTTATTTCTTTGTCCACTAGAAATGTCATTTAATGAGTTAATTAGTGAATTTGATCTTACCTGAAAATATATTTTCAGTCATCAGCAAAGATTTTAAAATGACAATTTAAGAATTACACTGAATGATTAATAAATATGAGAAAAAGAGGTCCCAAAATAGAATCCTGCGGCACTCCACTCGGGACACCCCTTGAGGCGTTTTTCCTCCCATTCACCAAAACTTGCATATTTCTATCCAAGAAAAATTACCAATCCATTGCAGTATCAAATGAGGTAGTATAGATACACCGTTCTCTTGGAAGTGGAGCCACCTTTTCATGATAAGGCTTTGCCCTCCAACGCTTGCAAACCATACATCTATGCAAAACCTTTTTTACTACTTGTCTAATTTTGGGAATCCAAAACTGTAGTCTGATCTCTATTATCATTTCTCTAACTCCAGCATGCAACAACTTATGATGCATATCCAGGATCAAAAGTTCCACAAAGTGCCTCCCAGAAGGTAGCAAAATTGGATGTCTTTTCTCTTCTGGAAGCCCAGGAAACCATAGTCTACCTCCTACACTCAATAAATACTGATCCAGAAACACATCCAAACCCTTGAGAGCAGAATGTGTTGGTAGAACCTGTAATGGACTGCTGGTGAGCAATTTTCTCTTCACCAAATTTTTTCTTTTGCACATATACTACTAAGTATTGCCTGGCTTGCTGAATCTCCTTAATGTTCAGAATTCCTTCCCCCTCTTGTTTCTTCCTTAATGTTGTCTGTAAATCTATATACCCATGCTGTCATTCTCAACACCCTTTTCAGACTGCTAATATCCTCAAGCCTCAATACGGGGTCCTGCTGCATAACTTGACAACTGTTCACAGTGCATTTTCTCAGCTCACTCACCCATTCTTCTTCAGCCTGGCATTCTCCTACAATAAGCTGATTAGAAGCAGGGTTGGCACCAAAGTGGGTGACCTGGTTTTTTCCCACCTGGGTTTCTTTTAAACCCACTTGAAAAAACTCGCTATTTTGCCCACTTAACTGGGCTTTTTTCAAATATTGCTTTTAATCACAAATATTCAGGTTAATTTGAGCTTAACTATACATAAAACATTTAGTTATTTATAAATAATTACCAATAAATTAAAATAATTCATGTATTCATATACCGTGCATTGGAATATTTTAATATAATGCTTTAATGGATAAAAACTTAAGAATTGAACGTATCAGTTTGCTGAAAATGAACTGGCTTTAGTGAATTATAGATCCTCATCTCCTGCACTCTGCTTGGTTTAAAAAAAAACTGTTATACATTATCAAAGATAATTTTATTTTAATAATAAGACATATATCTAGCTTCATTAGCACAACAAAAATAAGAAGTTTTAGTTCATTTTAAGCCATTCAATCACTCATTTTTAACAAAATAATTGTTCTTTCATTAAACACTTTTTAATCTTATATTTTAAGGTACTTTAAGGGAGCGACTTTACTTTTACTTTATAATAATTTGTACATCCCAGAACTACACCCTTGAGTATGCACACAACGTTCTTTCTCCCCAGATTCTCTATAATTATATATATATATATAATTATATATGTTAAACACAAACCGTGCATGGAACAAGGAACTCTTCTGGGAAAATTAAATCCACTATAGTCCGAATAAGTAATGGTAAATGACAAATACCATAGTTTTTTTCTTTTTCATGATTTTAGCCCGACGTGGGCAACGGGTCTCTCGCAAAGAGATCCCATAAATATAGCTTCCCTCACCAGCTATCTGCAAAGCAGACAGGATCCAGCTTTGGGACATGGATCTAGGGTTTAAAGCAAGCCTAGATCCCTACATTCAGAACCTCTATATAAGTAAAAGACTCGTTGCATTCACGTCGTGTTGAATAAATCAAAGAAAAAGGGGGTAACTATTGTATTTTTAGCCAAAAAAACCAAAACTTAAACCTCAACCGGGACATTGAGCGTCCACTTTTCAAGGCACGAAACACGTCCGTTTAGTATACACAAACTCAGAATGGTTCCCTGAGAACATTATATGTTAAACACAAACCGTGCATGGAACAAGGAACTCTTCTGGGAAAATTAAATCCACTATAGTCCGAATAAGTAATGGTAAATGACAAATACCATAGTTTTTTTCTTTTTCATGATTTTAGCCCGACGTGGGCAACGGGTCTCTCGCAAAGAGATCCCATAAATATAGCTTCCCTCACCAGCTATCTGCAAAGCAGACAGGATCCAGCAACGAGTCTTTTACTTATATAGAGGTTCTGAATGTAGGGATCTAGGCTTGCTTTAAACCCTAGATCCATGTCCCAAAGCTGGATCCTGTCTGCTTTGCAGATAGCTGGTGAGGGAAGCTATATTTATGGGATCTCTTTGCGAGAGACCCGTTGCCCACGTCGGGCTAAAATCATGAAAAAGAAAAAAACTATGGTATTTGTCATTTACCATTACTTATTCGGACTATAGTGGATTTAATTTTCCCAGAAGAGTTCCTTGTTCCATGCACGGTTTGTGTTTAACATATAATGTTCTCAGGGAACCATTCTGAGTTTGTGTATACTCAGAGCTGGGCAGTATTTAAATACATTTGTATTTAAATACGTATTTAAATACATTTGTGTATTTAGAACTGTATTTATAAATACATTGTTTTTCATGTATTTAAATATAGTATTTAAATACTTTAATGAGTATTTAAATACAATGTATTTAAATACTCAAAATATAAAAATGTAAATACTTTTACTGGTTTAATACACGTTCTGTACTAGCACACTGTAGCACAGTACAACGCGTCGACAGTGTAGTACAGCATGGTTCATGTTTCAACGTGTCAGTTCAATCAGTTGTGTGCCACTCTTAGTCGAAAGCGGTTGATTTCTTTATCGTGTGCGTGTCATCGCTTCAACAAGCAAATTTGTATGTATTTAAAATGTATTTACAAATGTATTTAAATACAATTGATGTATTTTGTATTTAGTATCTAAATACATTCGTAAAATGTATTTAGTATTTAGTATTTAAATACATTTCTCCCATGTATTTAGTATTTAGTATTTAAATACATTTCTCCCATGTATTTAGTATTTAGTATTTAAATACATTCAATGTATTTATTGCCCAGCTCTGTGTATACTAAACGGACGTGTTTCGTGCCTTGAAAAGTGGACGCTCAATGTCCCGGTTAAGGTTTAAGTTTTGGTTTTTTTGGCTAAAAATACAATAGTTACCCCCTTTTTCTTTGATTTATTCAACACGACGTGAATGCAACGAGTCTTTTACTTATATAGAGGTTCTGAATGTAGGGATCTAGGCTTGCTTTAAACCCTAGATCCATGTCCCAAAGCTGGATCCTGTCTGCTTTGCAGATAGCTGGTGAGGGAAGCTATATTTATGGGATCTCTTTGCGAGAGACCCGTTGCCCACGTCGGGCTAAAATCATGAAAAAGAAAAAAACTATGGTATTTGTCATTTACCATTACTTATTCGGACTATAGTGGATTTAATTTTCACAGAAGAGTTCCTTGTTCCATGCACGGTTTGTGTTTAACATATAATGTTCTCAGGGAACCATTCTGAGTTTGTGTGTATATATATATATATATATATATATATTGAGTTTCTAATTTATGGTGTAATTGTAGGGTGCTTTAAAATGTACCGTACCTTAAAACATAATACCAGATAATGCTCTAAAATTAATTCAAATCTTTCTGTGATTCAGCTTCATCTGCAAAACTTCAAAATAAGAAAACTCTTTCCTCATAGAAATAAGTATTGTGAAAATACTGACAATCAACTTTGAAAAAAAAAAAGACCAAACCAAAGCTATTGTGAAAATTATAAGGTACGGCTGTGATATTATAGCAACAAAATAGTTTTCTTTAAACATACAGAAGTATACCTAAGAGCAAAGTGTAGCATTACTCTTGATCACCGACAGTTATCTCTGGGACGCTCATCCACATTTCGGATCAATCCCAGAATAGGCACCTGAAATCATTTTTAGGTGCTTAATCTGGGATTGAGGCAAAACACAGGTGCTTAATCTGGGATTGAGGAGAAAAAAATATAAACATTTTTTAGAGATATAATTTCATTGTTTTTATCAATCTTTGAAAAAATCAACTCTAACCTACTCTAACCTAACCTAACCTAACCTAACCTAATCTTTTGCTATATCTTCTGCTTTTTTGGTTAGTTTTGCTATTCTTACCAGTTTGATTTTTATCTGATTTTCACATTTAATATTTTATTAATAATATTAATAATATTTAAACCTTTTATAACTTTGCCTTTATTACATTTGTAATAAACTTTGTATAAACAATAAATTTTGTAATCATCAGGTTTTTTTTATTTAATTCCTTGCAAGGTGCCTATTCTGGGATTGAGGTTGAACGCAGGTGCTTCATTTGGGATTGAGGTACATCAGGTGCCTATTCTGGGATTGACCCCACATTTCATCACTATTTTCTGCATCTTCTGTCTTGGATGGCTAAACGCAAATGCCTGTAAATTTTCACAAGTTTTGTGGCCTCCGCACCCAGTCTATTTCTTAGTTTTGACCAAATATAACCAAATGTTGAAAATATTCTCTCAATTGATACTGAACTTGGCGGACAACTTAGTAGATTTTTGAAGTACCGACACATTATTAAATGAGAACCAACTCTTTGTAATCATTTATTTATTTATATAAAGTCAAACAATGACAACGGTCTTCTGAAAAAGGAATAAGCATAATAAGTAATCACTTGAATAAAACATAAACATAAACATAATCATTGTCCTCTATCTCCTCCCAAGTCTTTGATACTAGATGTGATATGAGGTAATTGCAGTACAGTAGTGCGAAGACTTATATTGTTTTATAAAGTGAATACAGTATAGTACTTTAATAGGAAAACATAGATACTAGTTTATTTAAGAGTAATATGAGAACATAAGGCTTTGCTATTACATCATGATGAATACGATACTGTAGAAACTAAAATATAAATACTTATGGAATTATACAGTACATTATATCCAATCAAACATATTACAATACAATTAGAGAGTTCAGCGAGAGATTGAATCGTATATTAAAATAAGGGTTGTACAACGGTATTCCTGACAAAAGTAATAGTACAGTAATGAGGTTACAGCTGTATTGGGAACACAATATAAAGTTCTTAGTAAGTAAAGTGTAAAGTGTGCTGTACTCTATCTCTCCCCCAAGTCTTTGAGCCAGTATTTTATAAAGAAGATTATTAAGGATAATATGGCAAAAAAAAAAAAAAATTGTATGTTTACGGATAAAGACTAAACCTTATTTTGTCAGTGCCCTTAATTTAAAGCATACTTGATTGGTTACTCTTCTTGATTCATATGGTAGTCTTCATGCCAGGTAGGGGGGCGTCTGGTACGGTTCGAACGCCTTAGTGGAGTTGCAGTTTGGGGTGCCGTACCCATTGGCCTAGGGGGTGCAGGTGGTAGTATGTCGATGGGCGGCGTTGACATGTCTTCTTGGGTGGGGGGTGTGGTCTCTTCAGGGTCGGGCGCCTGCGTTCAACGTGTGGGCTGGACCGTGTCGGACTACGGGGTGAAGCGGGTGTCTTTGGTCCTGGTGCTGACCTGGCAGGTGTAGGTGGTGCAGCAGGTGGGCTGTTGGTGGGCACCGCTAGGAAGTTCTTCAAATGTTGGTCTATGGTCATCTTTGGAGCAGGTGTGCTGAAGGGTTCATATCTTTTAAGGAATTTCCTGTTCCTTACGGTTACCCTCCCAGATCCATCGACCCTAACCACGTACTGGTCAAACTGCCTGACTTCGATGACCACACCTGTCTTGTCCCATTTACGGGCGTGTGGACCGACCTGGTTCTGGATGCGTATAAGGTCTCCGACTGCTAGTGGTGGGAGTCTCTTGGTGTGCTCTGACCAGCGTTCTGATCCCCTCATGTGGCGGTTCCTCAGAGCTTCTTCTCGGGTGGCCAAGTTTTCACGCCACGTGTCGTGTGGTTTATATCGGCCGGGAAGGATTGGAATGAAGTCCCGGATAGGGCGGCCGAATACACACATTGCTGGGGAGTGTTTTGTATCTCTATCCGGCGTGTTTCTGTATTGAACCATGGCCCGTTGAAAGTTTTTGGTGTTGAGGTCGCCGTTTGGTCCAGTGTTGTCGGTTATTAGGCGTTTCGTTGTCTTGACACCAACTTCTGCCCGACAGTTGCTGTGAGGGAAAGCCACTGATGAGAGTCGGTGGTGTACGCCCCAGTTTTTGAGGAACTGCCGTGTGGCTGCTGCGGTAAATTCAGGGCCCCCATCGGAAGCCAGTTCGTCGGGGATGCCGAAGGTGACGAAGGTCCGTCGGAGGCAGGCGATGAGTCCAGCAGCACCATCTGATGACCTCTCTACTATTGGCCAGTTAGAGTATCTGTCCACCACGACCAGGTAGTTTACTCCTTTGTAGTGGAAGTAGTCCGCGCAGACGCACTGGAAGGGGTATTCTGGTGATGTTGGTGGAGTGGGTGGAGCGCTGGGCTGGGTTGGTGCCATGCGGTTGCAGTGGTTGCAGCTAGCCCGTAGTGCTGTGATGGCTGGTGTGATGCCAGGCCAGAAAATGGAGTCTTCTGCTCTGGAGATCATGGATGAAGTACCTTGATGAGCTGAGTGGAGTGAAGCCAGTACTTCTTGCCTGAGGGCCGGCGGGATAACCGTGCGGTTCCTGTACATTACCACGCCGTCAACAGTGCGGAGGTCGTCGCGAAACTGGTGATATTCCCGCAGCTGTGCAGGGAGTGCATGGCGGGATTCAGGCATGCCGGACTCTATGACATTGGCTAAACTATTCATGACTTCATCGCTGGTCGTGGCGGTGCGTACTCGATCCCATGTCACTGATGCCAGGCTCAGCGAGTTGAGTGTTGATGCGGCTGCAGAAATGACGCAGGCTTCCATGCCATTACCATCTGTCAGTGATGTCCGTATGCCGGCTAGGAAGGTGGGGGGGGGAAAGAACGCCGTTCCCTCGCATGGTTGATGGATGGCTGCTATGTCATCGGGGAGTGTCAGTGGTATGGGGTCGCCAGTGGGGTATCGTGACACCCCATCAGCAGCTTTGTGTTTCGCGCCTGGTACGTGGATCATCCGGAAGCGGTACCTGAGGGTTTTTTCCTTCAAGTTTCTGAGGCGTGTATTAGATATGTCCTCTAGGGATCTGTCACCAAACACTTTGAGGAGAGGTTTGTGGTCCACTGCAATTATTAGGTCTTCGCATCCCAGCACGAAGTACCTCGCCTTGTCAAGGGCATCGGCGACAGCAAGTGCTTCTCCTTCTACTGGTGCATAGCGGGACTCAGCTGAGGTAGTGAATCTACTGCCGACCAATGTGACACGCCATCCAGTATGGCAGCAGAAGGGTTCGACTCGTGTACAGGTGCAGTGTTTCTGAAGTAGCCAGTAGCCGATGCCTGTTTTCGGCCAGTCTGTGGCGAGGCATGCGGGCTTGGTTTTGTCAAAAATTTTAACGCCCTCCTCTATTTCTGTGATGATGACATCCTTTGATTCTTCGAAGATGGTTTCCAATTCGTCATCCCACTTGAAAGGTGTTCCTGGCTTCAGAAGTAGGCGGAACGGCTGCATCCTCTTGGCCATGCTGAAGGCATACGACACCTGGTTGATGAGCCCGAACCATGATCGAACGTCGGTGATGTTCTTTGGAGATGGAAACTCTAGGATTGCTTTGAGGTATTTTTTACAGGGTCGGACACTGTCAGATGTGATCTCGAAGCCTGCAAATTCAACCTTGTCCTGACAGAACACAAACTTGTCGGGGTTCAGTGTGATTCCGTGTCTGCCGCAGGTGTCAAGCCACTGGGTGGCCTGGAAGAAGCTCTCCTCCACTGTGTCTGACCAGAGCAAGACGTCGTCAATGCACTTTGTTTGTTAGGGATGCTCGATACAATTTCGTCGTACCTTCTTGTGTAACCGTCACCAGATGCAATGTAACCCTGGGGAGCGGTTTTGTAACGGTAGCGACCCCAGGGCGTTATGAAGGTGGTCAAGTGGCGGTCTTCTTCACAGATTGGTACGCTGTGATATCCATTCCATGCATCAAACACTGTTTTCTTTTTGCCTTGCGGTACTGATCTGGCCTGGTGGAATGGCGATTGAGTGTGGTGTGTTTCGCGGGTGGCGTGAGCGTTGAGGGGTTGGTTTTCCGTTCTTTTTGGCGCACACCACCATTCTGTGACACCAGGTTACGGGCTCACCAACGGGTACTGGTTCAAGGACACCCAGTCTGACATCTTGGTCGAGGCCAGCCTTCACGTCCTCCTGCCAGTGGATTGGTACTGGGACGGGGGTGTGATGTGCGACTGGTTTGGCATTGGGGTCCACCATCAATTTCATTGGGGGGCCGTCCATCATGGGCAGCGCTTGGTGGTCACAAGTGTTGAAGGTGCTTGATTTGTAATAGTCCAGCAGGTATTCCTTGAGCTTTTGCTGGTTCGCCGCAACAGCGGGTAGCGGTAGCTCGTTGGAGGTGATGGAGGATGTTGGCGTCTTGGACAGTCACAGTTAGTTACAAGTCCGCTGTCACTGTGTGGCGTGCTGGCACTGTTGTTACAGTATTGTGCTGGATCCAGTTGGACTTCCCCCACTGTAGGAATCTTCCCGAGATAATGCCGAGTGAAACGCATGCCTCTCTGCTGATGAAGAACTTGTCAGAAGAATCTGTCACATATGTTACCTGTCTCGTTTCTACTTGTTGGCCCTGTTCATCCTTGCCAGTGAGGCGAAGTATGGCTGCGCCAAGGATTTTGATGCCCTTGTTGTTGGCGGCGTGCATCTTCATGGTCACAGGGATGAGGTCAGACTGGAGAAGCCCGAGGCGGTGGATAACCTTGATACCGGTGAGGCAGCTCTGACAGCCTGTGTCTGCCATGGCAGGCAGTACCACGGTTTTTGGGTGGGCATTGAGGGTTGCCCCAAGCGCCTCGTAGTCTTCGGGGAGAGTCCTGACTGTCAGGTTGATGTGTGGCTGTGGTTGTGAGTTCTCCTTGATCCACATGTCCGATAGTTCATTGTAAATGTGATGGTCGAGGGCGATTGCTCTTTTCTTATGTGGCTCGGAAGTGTTGCTTGTGGCGCAGAGAAGATCAAATACCGCACCTTCGCACTCATCAGCTTTATTAGGAGTGGCTGAAAGGCTCTTGTCCTTGTCTTTGCTCCTGCATACGGATTCCCAATGGCTGTCGCGCTTGCAAATTTTGCATTTGTGGTTGTACGCAGGGCAATCCTTCTTGCGTATGTGGACTGGGGCTCTTCTGCGTGTCCTTTTTCACCACAATATGAACAAGGGGTATATTTGTCTTGTGGGGGTATTTGCTTACTTCTCCTGTATGTGCTGCCTGCGGCCTCCACGGCATGGGAGTCCAGCAGTCGTGATGCTGAGCGCTTGCCTGCTTCCTTCGCCTCGACAAACTGAAAGACGTCTTCCAGGGTCATCTCCTGGTTACTGTTGCCGAGGAGTTCCAGTTGTATTTCCGGGTCAGCAATTCCGCGGGTAAGGACGTCGCGAAGGATGGGGTCAGTGTAATTTACGTTGTTGTTGCAGCTTGGGCATTCAACAAGAAATTTGCAGACTCCGGCCTGACCACGAAGACGGGCTCCAAAACTGCGCACAGTTTCGTCGCGGTCTTGTCGCATATTGTGTAGGGTAACCCTGGCTACCATGGTGTTCTCCTCTCGGACAGCTAGTTTCTTGATTGCAGCAAGGACTTCATCTTCGGTTTTGTTTGTTAGGCTTCCACCTGCGGATCTTGTCAAATCTTTGCGGAGTGAATCGTCGCAGCATTCAAGTAGTTGTACCACTTTGTCCCTACCAGTGATTTTTGTAGCTTCCGCATAATCTGTCCAACGCGACGTAAAATATGCCCAGTCTTCACTGGTACCTACAGCCGAAATGGTTGGCCGTCTTACTTTCTCAACCTTTGCAAAGACTGTCGGGCTTGGGACATGGGTCGTGCAGTGGGCTGTTATAAGTGCGGCTACAATGGCTGGGTCCAGGTCTGCTGTGACATACGTACAACCTGTGATAGGGCATTCTACGGCAGGCATTGTGGATGGCGTTTGTTGAAGTTGCTTAATTAGGTTGGGGTGGTTGACAGTTACTTGAATTTACCACGTATGTAGACTTATTTTATTATTTATTTAATTAATCAGTCATTTGTACCTAAGACCGCTGTCATAAATGAGAACCAACTCTTTGTAATCATTTATTTATTTATATAAAGTCAAACAATGACAACGGTCTTCTGAAAAAGCATAATAAGTAATCACTTGAATAAAACATAAACATAAACATAATCATTGTCCTCTAATTATAAGCATATACAATCTTATATTAAGAAGCTATTATGATATTTTATTTGGAAAAACCCAGTTTAAGTTTAATAATTTGTAAAAATAATGATTGATACACTCTCTGTTGATTATAGCAAGTGAAAATGAATCATCATTAACATTTATAGAGCATATAATTTTATTATTATTTGCTTTTATACTATCATATTATATGATGCAATTTTGAAAAAAAAAAAGTGTTGCCCGGTTTTTTTGTGAAAAAAAAAGAAAAAAACCCGGGTGGGTTGGACTTTTTCAAAAAAGTGGGTTTTTTGTCAACCCTAATTGGAAGACCAATTTTCACTTCCAAGTTTTAGCCACTCTGGCTCATTCCACTACAAACTTGACTGTGCAAGATCTTTCAGTGAAATTCCTCATGTTGGTAAATCAGCTGGGTTTTGGGTGCCTGGGCAATGCTTCCATTGCTTTGGGTCTGTGTGTGCTTGAATTTCCTCCACCCTATTGGCAACAAATGGTTTCCATTTCCTTGCCTGGCTTCTTAACCAGTGCCAAACTATAGTGAAGTCTGTCCAATAATAGCTTGGAATTTCATAAAGGCCCAAAGAGTTTTGCACTGTAACTGCAAGCCGACTAGCAATGACTGCGCCCATCAATTTCAACCTTGGAAGAGAAAACTTTTTCAACGGTGCTACTCTGCTTTTTGCAGCAACCAACCTGCAACTTACTTCCTCTTCGAATGTGCCTCTTATATAAATACAAGTTGCATAAGCTTCTTCACTTGCATCACAAAAGATGTACAGCTCCAAATTATCTGGACTATTGCATAACTCTCCAAAGTACCATCTTAGGATTTCAATGTCTCCAAGATGTGCCAATTCTTTGAACCAATATTTCCACTTTACCACCATATGATCGGGTAACTGTTGGTCCCAACCAAGTCCAATTTCCCAGAGGTTCTGAAACCAATTTTTTTACTTTATCACAAATGGAGCCACGAATCCAAGAGGATCAAAGACCTTTGAACCCAAACTAAGAGCTGTACATTTGTCCACCTTGTCTCATTCTCAGACAGCTCTACTAAAGATTTCCCATTGAAGGTAAACAAATCCTCTCCTTGCTGCCAAACAATGCCTAGCACCTTTGTGTCTAACTCCTTAATACCAGAATCCTCAATACTTTCTGCTGCATCAAGTCCTATACAGGACTGACTCATTATAGTTCTGGCCTCCATGAATATCTGTGTAGCTATTTCTGCATTGTCCACTGAACACAGCAAATCATCAACATAAAAATTTTGCCTTATGTGTTCAATAGTATTAAGATAGGCTTCAGCATAGTCTTAAAATGGTACTGCATAGTAGTTACCAACAGAAATGGATTAGAGCTGAGGCCAAACAACACTGACTTCATTCTATACGCTTGAATCTTGGGTTCATTTTCCAAGTTTTTCGTATCCAGCCACAGATATCTTACTGCATCTCTGTCCTCTGGTTTTAACTTTATCCTCAAAAATGCTTGCTTCACATCTGCAGTCAGTGCTACTCTACCAAACCTGAATCACAGTAACAAGGAAAATAAGGAAAATAAATCTGCATTTAAATTTGGCCCAACATCCAAACCGTCATTCGAGACACAACACCTTTGTCCTTGGCTGAGCCATCAAAAACTACCCTCAGTTTGGTGGTAGTTTTGTCTCGCCGTACCAATGCATGGTGTGACAGATAATGTGCCTTCTGGCTCACCAACTCACCTTGCACCCTTTCAGCATCGCCCTCCTTTACATAGCTTAGGATGGCCTCATTGTATTCATTTAACAACTCATTTTTTCCTTAGCCTGTGCAATGAAGTCTCCAACCTCCCATTAGCTAGCTGAAGGTTTGAGCTGGGTTTGCATGAATCCTTCCAAGAGAAGCCAACTTCTTAGCAACCATCTCTAAACCCAATCCCTTTTTCAACTTGCTCTAAAGCATCACTGTTCACTGTACTTGCTTACTTCTCCTATTTGTCCTTTATGCCAATGGATTCAAGTTCCCAAAAGGCTTTCAAATGCCTTTCCAAACCATGGCTGTTCTCCTCAATCTTAACAAAAAGCAAAAAGAACTTTATCCTCCATTTCATTGCAATAGCTACCATGTAGCATCCAGCCTAGCTTACTTTCAATAGCTACAGGACCTTGAGATGTGCGGACAATGTTACCAGTGATGAAGTCCCAATAATAGTCAGCTCCAATCAAAAGATTGATATCTTCTGTTCCTCCAAACTTATTATTGCCCAAATTAATTCCTTTAACTTGCAATTCTTGGACACATGCCATATCTAAACAAGTAGTGACTGGAGCACAAAGTTCCTCAATTTCTACAGCTTGGACCTTGATAGTGGGACTTTGTGGTAACAATCTCTTAACCAGAACTTCTACCTTCTTAACTTTGGTTCGGTTTTGAACTGAACCCCCAAACCCAGAAATTCTTAAATTTTCCCTCTTAAGTTCTTTAAACTTCAAATTTCTGGAAATTCTGGTCTTAATAAAGCTACACTGGCTATCACGATCAGACAACACTTTTGCAGTAGTTTCTCCATCATTCCCAATTAATAATGCTGCAGCTGTTTCCAGTAATCCCCCTTTACTTTTACTCCCTTTCATAGCAGTGGCATGTGCCACTGATGTCTTTGCTAGTAGGCCTACCTCAGAAGTAGCGTTTTCACACAATAATGGCTGATGCTGGCCATGGCATTTCTTGCACAAAATTTTAAACTTGCAAAACCTTGCTCTGTGAACTTTCAAAAAACATTTAAAACATGCTGTGGACTTAGTTACCCTGTCCTTTCTCTCCTCAACAGGTAAAGCCTCAGCCACCTCACATTTATATGACTTGTGGTTGCCTTCGCAAAATATGCATTCCTTGATTCCCTTTAATTTATTCTCAGAGGCAGTGGCGGCTCGTGACTTTCAGTTATGGGGGTGCTGCCTCAGAAATTGCGAACAATTGTGTCGATTATATATATATATATATATATATATATATATGAGAGAGAGAAAGTCGAATAGATAAATAGATAACTACTCACTACTCAGTCATAAAAATAAGTAAAATAGTATCATAAAATCAATTATAGGGTACTTACGCTTAACGGGTAATTTCGAATTTGCCAAAAATTTTATTTATAAACAAATTCCATTCTTCTGTTTTTATTCTGAGCGGAAAAATATTCTAAGAAATGAAAGCTATATATTGTAAATAATCCAATTATTATATACTTAACTTCAATCTCACGACAAAAAATACATGATAACGAATCATTGATAAATGCAATTCGGAAATTAAATTTCGAATTAGCAAACGATACAGCAACACAACTACCACGTCAAACAAACAAATCGGCACTGCTCTGTCCACAGTGCTTTGGATCCTCTTAAACTCGCGATTCTGACTCGCCTAAGTACGCAGTTCCACGGGAAGGCTGAGCTACTTTCGTGATTCATTCGTTCGGCATTGAAATAGTTTAAGGAAAAAAGGATATAATCTGATTTAAAAACTCAAAGTTCATTGAAAAAAAACAATCAGAGAGGCTATTTTAAATATTTAAATATAAAGATCATAAGATCACTGGGGTGCTGCAGTTCCACAGTGCCTACCTGCGAGCCGCTCCTGCGGCAGAGGATGCATGTAGAACTGACATTGTACCTGGGATATTCCTTTTTTTCAGAAACTTTGGTGCTGTGACTGCCTTTGTCCCCTTGTTTAACATCCCACTGTGCAAACTCACATCCCTCTCGTCTTGCTAATTCTGTGCCTAAAAGGCTTAACATCTGCTGAAGGGGGATGTACACATGTTCTGTAGAGTGTCCCCTATTTAATTCAAGTAAAATTGAGCAAGACATTTTAGATTCCAGTATAGTAACCAACATTACATCATACCTTTTCATTCCTACGCCCAAGTTTTGCAGGGACCTAGTTCTAACTTCAAATTCATCATATAACTGCCGGAACTCCTTGACACTATTGGGATTATTAATAGGAGGTATAGCTAAAAGTTCACGGAGATGGCTTTTAATCCTGCTATTGTCTTTGCTGCCTCCCCTTCCAAGAGGGACTGCAAATAATTAAACTTCTCCACTGCACTTAAAACTTGACTAGAATGAACTACTGACTGAAAACTGTCTGGCCATCCTTGCCATTCCTGAATACTCCCAGAAAACGTTTTGAGTACAAGCCTCAGTAATTGAACTGCAGATCTGTTAACCTTAACTTCAAAAACACTGTTTGTTGAGGGCTGTATTTCATTATTAGACCTGGTCTCTAACTGTACTGAGCTGCTAAACTCTTTTGCTCTGTGGCATGCTTTAATTATGTCATCAATAATCT
Source organism: Bathynomus jamesi (assembly GCA_023014485.1). Classification (NCBI taxonomy): domain Eukaryota; kingdom Metazoa; phylum Arthropoda; class Malacostraca; order Isopoda; family Cirolanidae; genus Bathynomus; species Bathynomus jamesi. Next base: position 465,089 of record JAJOZX010003188.1, on the reverse strand, counting down.
CTTCAAAGTAAATTATATCATTTCCTATTTCATCCTCTTCTATAAGAGCCTCAATTTTAACATTTACTTTGCTTAGAGCAACCTTTTTAGTTTCTAATATGGAAAGCTGCACAGTCACTAAGCTTAAATCCTCTTGCTCTATGGCAGAATCTATAGTGGCAATGACCTTTGTAATTAGACCTTTGTAGGTGCTTCTCCTTTTTCTAAATTTGTTCAATTCACCTACACTCATCTTCAATACAAACAACAATTGGGTTCAATGCCAAATAAGCTGAATTGGCGAAAATACTTAGCCAAACTGATCAAACTCAAATTTTGCCTTTTTCCAAATAAACTGAATTGCTTGGTTGGGGTACTGACCAACCACCAGCATGGAATATCAAATGTTCCACCCAAGTAACTGGCGCACTGAAGTCTGCAACCTTCGCCTACGAACAATAACACCAAAATTAACCAAACTGGTAAAAATATAGGGCCAAAACAAGACAGACTAGCGGCCAAGTTTCGCAATTGGGCGACCAAACTTTCTACCCTGGGACCTTAACTCAATTATGCTCAACCCGTCCAGGCCTAACTTGGGCTACAATTTGCACAGTCAGAACTTTGCCGAAAAATTGTCACTGACTCGGTCTTGGGCTAGAATCCAGTTTCGAAGGACCATGTTATTTTTTATTTTATTGGGTTCAGAATCCCAGCTGAGCACTGAACGGTCAAGCTCTGAAGGGCCACTTCGACCTACAGCCCAAGTTAAGCTAGACTAAAACTTACGGACTTGGAGGTCCTATTAGGTCCTACCTCAGGGTTGCTGACTCGATGTGGGCCTACCTTTGGCCTCAGTTGCATAAAATTAAGATTAAAAAACCAAAGGCCCAAAGGGGCACTATTTATGGTCTTCTTTCTAAACCTTGCAACAACAACAACACAACCTGCACCATTGCACGATGCAACAATCTTGTATTTAAACAAGCAAACTGAATTGCAAGAGAGCTCTCTATAAGACCACGCCCTGTAAGTGCCGCATTCAACAAATAAGTAGAAAGGATTCGCCAGTGCCAAAAAAAAAATGATGCCACAAGAGTGCCCAAACAATGATGCCACAAGAACCCAAAAGTGCTAGCTCTAAATTAATTGAATTTTTCACTAACCTTACAATTATGAGATGGATATATATATACACCTTAAATTAATATATACAAGCAATGCTGCATCAATCAGCTTAGTCATCATATTGCCTTGGGACAACAATGGCTCTTCCTCTTCTAGGTTTTTTAACAGGGAGCCCGGAAAGGGGAGGGGGAATAAAATCTAAAAATATTAATAAAGCAATTGATTAAATAACAGAGAGGAAATATAATAATTAACGAACATACATTTTATAAAGATTATCAAAGTCAAACTGAAACATAAAATATTATCTGCGGTAATTATGCCGCAATTGACATGGCCTGAAGTTGAAATAAAAAATACATTTTTCTAGTGTATTTTGGTATGCTCAGTTCAAATATAACCTTCATTTCTAGTGCAAATGAACAGAAATACCTGTTTGGGCCATGCAATGACAACTGTATTTCTGTTCATTTGCACAAGAAATGAAGGTCGTATTCGAACAACAACTAAAATACACTTGAAAAATGTATTTTTGACTCCATTTTATACAATAAAGCATAACCTAACATGTTCATGTTACGAGATCTCGTAAACGACGCATTACCACAGGAAACCTGCAAAACACCTCAAAATTAACCAGAAAAGTTTGCTCTCGTCATTTTCGTTTAAACTAACGAAAATATCACGACTTAACCTAACCAATCATCAAGGGCGTACAGTTGACCTAACCGAACATTCAATTAACCTAACCGGGCATTCAATTAATCATTTAATTAATCATCTAGGGCACATGACGAATCAAGTTCTCAAAGTCGAAACCACATGAACGGCATGCAGTGGCGTATCAAGGGAGGGGCGAGAGGGGCGACCGCCCCGAGCGGCACTTCCCGAGGGGCGGCAAATTACTGTCAGGCGGGCGCAGTATGCAAAATTTTGGGTTTTTATGTTTTAAAATGCAACCCTCCAAAAAATTATATCTCATCATTGTCGCGCGTTATTTGTGTACAAAATATCCATGGTTTTGATGAAAAATCATCATTAAATGCTATATATGCCACCTCAATACCACTATTTCCACAAATAGTTGCGTTAAATTTTGACATCGGAAAGGTTGCCAGCCCTATTTTTCTGACTTTCCCTATATTATTTAGGTTAGGCTTTGCATTCTTTGAGCTTTGATGATGTTAATAATTAATGGTTGTTTTATTTTGCAGATACCCTACTGAATTAGCAAAAATGAGCAAACGACAGAGACTGAGTGGTGCTGCATACAAGAATCTTCGCGAAAAAGAAAGAGGAGGAAGGCAAGCGTGCTGCTAAGCGATTTTATCAGTTAATGGGATTCTCAGACACACCTTCAGTGCCTTCTGGGAAGCAAGGAGATCAACCGCAATGTGATATATCTTTAGAGATAGATGTTCAAGCGGCAACTTCAAGTGAACCCCCAAATAATCAGGATCAACCCTCATCTACATCACAAAGTCACCCACCCACAGTCTGTTTAACGATTCTGGCAACTGGCCCGTTCCAATGACGGACAATTTGAGAATCGAACTCATTAAACGTGGACCATCACATTTGAAAAACATGAATGGACCTTTTCCAGCTGATTCAAACAATAGGTCAATGTCAAAAGTTTGGTATTTCAAAACTTTGGAAAATGGCGAAAAAATTGAAAGGTCATGGCTAATCTTCTCACCTTCAAAATGTAGCTTGCATTGCTTTTGCTGTCGTCTCTTCAACAACATCTCCAGTGCATTTGGAAAAGAAGAAGGATTTTTTGCCTGGGGGAAACTGAATCCAAGAGTACCTGAACATGAAAACAATCCATATCATACCCGATGCTTCGAACAATGGAAAGAGTTGTTTATGCGCCTTCAGTTGAATGCTACAATAGATAATGCACATCAGTTGCAAATAAAACATGCTACTGCTAAGTGGAAAGAAATACTGAGACGAATTTATGACTGCATCATGTTCTTGTCAAAACAAGATCTTGCATTCCGAGGGCACCGAGAAAACTTAAATGAAGAAGCTGGGCTAGCTGGCAATTCTGGAAACTTTTTGGAGTGAATAAAACTAATGGGCAAATATGACCCAGTAATTAGGGAACATCTTACAAAAATACGAATGACTGACAAGATATCCACTACGTATTTGTCACCTAACATTCAAAATGAGTTCATCCCACTAATCGGCTGTAATGTTCGAAAATGCATAATTGATAACACTGGGCAACACGTATTTTATTGAATGATATCTGACACTTGATTCTAGGTAATTTGGGTGCGCTGAATACGAATGTCAACTCGGTTTGGCTCTATCAGGTCCTGATTCTTGTCGACAGCCTATGTGCCATTTTCCAGATTTTTCAAATTAGGACTAAAAAATTAAGTCATGTGTTAAATTTTTTTTTCAAGTTTCATGAATACAAGCAGTTCAAACTACAGTAAAATTACATTATAACGATAGAAATGACTTAAAATAAAAAACAAACAGATATGAAGCTTTCACTGTGGCAAAAATTTTCTTTTGTAAGACTTTCTAGCGTATTTGCTTGTTGATGGCAGGTCTCTTTTCAAGCACCAGCAGTAATCAGCCATCATGTGGGAATCCCAGCGGCCTTGGTACCGTTCCTCCATAATTTTGATATCTTGGTGGAATCTCTCCCCTTGTTCGTCACTTACATCACCTAAATTACTTGGAAATTGACTTGACTTGACTTGACTTGACTTGATGTTTTATTGCTGACTTAGGGTCCTTTTAAATAGTCCCATGATCAGCAAGACTATAAATTAAAGCAATTTCGGTAATTGTTAAATTATTGCAAGATGAAAAATAGAAAACAGGAGTTAGCACAATGCAGCATATAGTATACGAGATAATAACCATATAATTATATGTATATAACGTGTGGTACAAGTAATTTGATAAATTAGGTAATATGGTACAGTATGTGTTGTAGCAACGTTAAATGCGTTTGATATAACCAGAGTCTTTTAGAAATATTAATAGAGTCTTTTGGATTTGATATTGTAGAGGGGGACTGAAGCCACCACCTCCAAGGAGAATTTGTAGTGTCATGTTCTTGACACCTATTTTAGATAGTTTGTGCTGCATTTTCGTTCTTAGCGAGTGGTATTTCCAACAAGTGAAGAGAATATGAGGAACAGTTTCTGGAACATGGCAAGAAACACAAAATGGGGAGTTTGCTATACCTAGCCTATAAAAATGGTCATTTAGGCCTGTGTGTTGCACCCTCAGGCGTGTCAACACTACTTCAGATCGTCGGCAAGATATTGATGCCCAAGGCCAGGTCTCCAAATCTTTTTTTATAAGACCAAGAGGTGTTAGGGTCCTGTTCCTTTGCCAGGTTTCTCTCCTTTCCTGTTCCAAGACATTTTTGGCATGAAGAAGAAGATCAGATAGAGGAACTGGTCTGACTGTTATGCGGGGAAGTGAATGCCCAAGTTTAGCTAACCGATCCACTTTCTCGTTCGATATGACACCACAATGGGCAGGGGTCCACTGAAAAGACACATGAATACCCCTGCCACACAGTGACCTCACAGCTGACACAATATCTGAAGTTATTTCCGTGTAATTACCATGAGGTAATGAATGAAGGGCTGATAATGAGTCGACACAGAAAACAAATGCACCAGGAAGATGCGCATTTTCAATGAGCCACCTAAGGCCCATCTGGATTGCTACCAATTCTGCCGATAACACTGAGAGTATATCAGATAGGTGCCAAAAGCACTCAACCTGTAAAGATGGAATATAGAATGCGGCAGCAACAGATACTGTACCAGTATTTGTAAGCACTGTTCGAGACCCATCTGTAAAGATCTGGATTGATTGTTCATGTCTAATTTCCAAAGTACTATAAAATGCAGCACGAAGAAGATGGGGTGCGTCCTTCTTAGTAACAGGTAGGACAAGGTCTGTAGAGATTGGTAAATTGCAATTGGTTTCCCAAGGTGGGAAGGGAGGGAGACAGGGGACATAGTTTGGAGAGAAGGAAGATCAATACCACGCAAAATCAGTGCTGACATAGCTCTGATTATATAGGAGCCCCTAGAAACTATATGCCATGGCAGCATGCGATGTTTTGGGAAGTCATCTATGACTTCCAGTAAAACAGGATGTTGGGAGTCTGCCCCATAGAATCGATAAAGTGTGGTCAGTAGTAAGAGGGTACGTCTTTCTTCCAGGGTCCAAACATTGAGTTCACAATGCAGAGATATTATTGGTGTAGAGCGTAGAGCTCCAGTAATTATCCTTAAAGCTGAATTCTGCAATACATCAAGTTTCTTTAAATGAACTGTAGCAGCAGAACCATACAAAATTGCTCCATATTCTATCTTACTACGAATAAAGGCAGAATAAAATGATAGCAGGATTTGTCGTTGACAACCCCAAGATGATCCAGTGAGTGTTTTTAAAATGTTTAATCTAGAAGAACAGTTTGTAACAAGATGTTCAATATGAGGCTTCCAAGTAAGGTAGGGAGCATCAAAATAAAGACCTAGAAATTTCTGAATTCTGACAAAAGGAATGGGGGCAAGGTTGAAAATTAAGTTAGGAAGAGTTCTGATCTTTTTTCTGGTATAAATTTGGAAAGAGGATTTCAGGGGGCTAACGCTAAATCCCCATTCAGCAGTCCAAGCATTAATTCTATCCAAAGCAGCTTGAATCCCAGAAATAGCTTCGTCGAGGGTACCAGCACTATGAAAAATTGCCAAATCATCTGCAAAAGCAGAGAGTTTAACAGGTTCCAAGGAGGGAAGGTCAGATAACATGATTGAAAATAGCAAGGGACTCAGAATAGATCCCTGTGGTACACCCACTGAGGAGGCCACAGAGGGAGAGAAGCAACCCTGCAGACAGACCTGATATGTTCTATTCTCCAGAAATGCCCGAAGCCACTGCAACAACTTTCCAGTGATACCCAAATTTGCCAACTTGAAAAGCAATTCTTTGTGAGAGACCGAATCAAAGGCACTCTTGAGATCAATGAAGACAACTACACATACTGATTTTGTAACTAATACTTCTTTGATGACATGTTCTAGCCTAAGTAGTTGATCAATGACACTTCTGCCTTTACGGAATCCACTTTGAAAGGGTGAGAGGAGGTGGTGTGATTCCACATAGTAATACAGTCTATTGTAGACCATTTTTTCCATAATTTTACAATGTGTGTTTAAGAGAGAAATGGGCCTATATGATTGTAAGAAGGTTAAATCTTTATTTGCCTTTGGTATTGGCATAATAAGTGCATGCCCCCAGGGAGGTGGGATTATACTGAATTCCCATGAGTGATTAAAAAGTGTTAGCAATTGTAAATGAAACTGAGGGGGAGCATATTTGTAAAATTCATACGGTATATCATCGGAACCAGCAGCCTTATTGTCTGGGAGAGTTATTAAAACAGAAGCAAGTTCATGAAGATGGAAAGGAACATCCAGATCATCCATAGGGGTATTCATACTTGATGAGATAAACTCAGTTTGAGAGGCTGTATTTAAATGTTGAAAGGAACCATGAAACATGGTAGAAAAATAGTTACTAAAAGCGAGGGCCTTGTCCTCGGGGGCTAATGGTTTGTTGTCAATTTGAACGGGGAATTGATGGTATATTCTGACTCCCCTAACAGAGTTAAATCTCCTCCACACTTGTGAGATTGGAGCGTGGCAATTTAGAGAGGAGCAGAAAACTTTCCAGGAGTCACGTTTTGCTTTTTTAATAATTCTTTTAGCCTGTGCAGTTCTTTTCTTACAGTCTATTAAATTGGGGATTGTACAATTCCTGTGGTAGCGTCTCTTTGCTAGGCGGCGTAAAGCTACTGCCCGTGAGCAGGCTTCGTTCCACCAAGGCTTATTTGCTGTCAGTTTGGGTTTCCCTGATGATTTGGTGAACAGAGTAGAGGCAAGATGATTTAAATCATCTGCAATGGATTGGGGAGTAACTGGATTGTCAGATGTTGCATGGGTATCACAAAAGGAGAAGAGCACTTTTGACCAATTTCTCCAATCAAAGTTACGGGGAATCTTCCACTTTGTTCGGAGGGTAATACTGTCAGAAGCAGCTGCAAGGGGGAGAGAAGCTATTACTGGAAGATGGTCACTGCCAATATCGGCCAAGGTCTTGATTTCGATCACACTGAGGAAAGATACAGACCCAATGCACAGGTCCAAGGACGAGGGGGAACCGGAGAATGAATCATAAAAAGTAACTAAATGAGGAGGGCTAAGTAAACATAAAGTGGGAGAATTCAATTCAAGATATAGTTAAAGAGGTCCTTCCCAGCCTGATTGGGTGTGCCACAAGACCAAGAAGGATGCTTGCCGTTAAGATCTCCACAGATTATGATCTTTGAGGCTGGGGGGCTTTGGGAGATGTAAAAGTCTAACTCTGAGGGAGACAAAACCTGATAACCATGAGGGTTGTAAATACCAAATACTGTGAGCCAGCTATTGTCAAGATAAGCTTTACAGGCTAGGATCCCAAACTGACCATTTGGATATTCTTGCAATGGGAATGGTAAAAGTGTACAATCATTGCGTAGTAGTAGTAGTACCCCACCACCATGACCATGGGTCCTATCTTTCCTAATAATACAGTATCCTGGAAACCTGGGATTAATGTGAGATTTCAACCAAGATTCACATACAAAACAAAGTGCGGGACGCTGCTTATACAACATTAACTTAAACTCACTAAGGTTACTAAGTAGACTACGAGCATTCCAAAATATTAAAGAAAACCTATTATCCATGTTTGTTTTGGGATGGTGAAGCTGGTTTCAGAGATGAACGAGTATTTTTGATAGAGGTACTAGAAAATGCTTTCATGAAAAGTTTTCGCACTCTTGATGCAGGATGGGGACCTGCAATAGAAGTAGTTTTACAGGTGGCAACAATATCATTTATAAGAGTAGTTAGTGTATCAAGGGGAATAAAGTCCAATATACTGGTTTTTTGTGGAGTAACTTTAGTCTTACTTTCTATTTCCTTGGAAGCCATAGTTTGTGTGGACATGCCATGCTTAATTGGTGCAGGGAGAGTTTCCGTAGGAGCTGAAGTTTGTGTGGACATGTCACACATAATTGGTTTAGGGGGGGGTGGAGGTAAACTCTTGTAGTTAATAATTGGTGGGGAGACATTTGCATGAACCTCAACATGATGAGAAGGCCCAGCACCAGAGGTAAGCTCCAACCTAGCCGGTTTGGGACCCCTACTGCCATGGGACAATCCATCATTGGAGGGCACTGATACAGCACTGGGGATAGGGTGAACCTTGGTGTTTCGAGTAACTTTATGGACTAACTTGACAGCTGTACTATAGCTCATCTCATGTTTTTTAACCATTTTTGAAACTAAATTTGCTTCTGTGAATGCTGGGCATTCAGTTGAAGAAGCCATATGAGGGCCATCACAATTGAAGCAACGATGTACAGACTGTACCTGACAAGTATCTGTTCTGTGGGGACCTGCGCATACTGCACAATGATCAGTGGTAGCTCGACAAGATTGAGCTATATGTCCAAAAAGTTGACATTTAAAACATCGAATAGGCCTAGGTACAAATTCTTTAACTCTATATCTTTCATAATAAAGGTACAGATGAGGAGGAATAGGCCCCTCAAACTCCACTTTAACTGGCGGGGACAATGATAAATTTGAGCCCAAAGAATTCCTGTTTTTTGGAGGCTGGAAGCGGGAAACAGATTTTATTTTTATAGTAGGATTACTATATTCAAGCTCAGATAATATCTCTGAGTCCATTAAGGAATTATCTATATTGTATACTATTCCATAATTGCCCTGTTTGCTTGCGGGCAATCGGCAAGACACTTGGAATGTACCAAATGTGGTGATCTTCTGCAGAGAAAGGGTATCATAAGACTGTTGGTCAAGATCAATTGCCAAACAATGGCGAAGAGGATTCGGGCGGAACCCAGTGATCCTAAGTGAACTCAATATAGAATCCCTAAGCTGCCCAACCACCTTAATTTTGCTTTGCAAAAATTCCTCCACTGCCTGATGATGACAAGCATCATCAAACCATAGCACAATAGTCCTAACAACAGTCTCTGAAGAGATCTGGGGAGCAAAATCACTCAGTGAAAGTTTATTGATTTCAGCTAGGCCCATTCGTTGTGGAACTATATTCTTATACGGCCTTCGGAAGGCATCAGCCAATTTACCATTCTGACAAGCTGAAATGGAGCCAACTGGATCTGGTGATAGACCCAGATTCTGAACCTTTCCCATTCCTTCCTCAGAAACAGTGTCGAAACCAGAAGTACCAGGAGCAGCTTCTTGGGATGGGCCTATTGTAGTAGACCTGATCTCAGTTTCAGTAAAAAGAGGCGTATATTGCCTTGTTGAACTTGGGCTTGCCTTAGCCCGCTTTTTAGAACTTCTGGTCTTCTGGCTCTGCCAGCCCAAAAATTCAGCTGTGGCATCTGCAACAGCAGTTTCCAATTCACAAGAATCTAAGGGGTCAAAAATACTAATGTCATTACCAACACTAGATCTAGATGAATTTGGACTTCCAGGAGGAGACTTTTTACGTTTGGTTTGCTTAAGCCTATTGTCTCGTTTAGCATTTCTAGAAGCCTTAGGCTGCTGAGAAACAGCTAAAGGAATATCCATTTCAGAGTTTGAGTCGCTTAACTGATCGGGGTCAAGGTTCTCAAGGTTATGGGATGGGCCAGACCTAGGCTGAGCCTGAGTCTCAACTCCAACTCCAAGCCCTGATGCATCTCGTGATGAACGATCGTGTTCAGCCATACGACCCTCCTCAAGACCGAGGTACAGGCGCAGGCTTACCTACGATTAACAAACCAGGTGGCCTAGGGCCCAAGTTAGGTCCCTAGGCCTAATAGTATGTTACCCTACACCAAAATAACCACAAAAAGGTATAATAAGGCCTGGCTAAAAGCCTAGACCTAGCTAGTTAAAAATAAAATTCTTTGAAAGATTCAGAAACGCCAATAATTCCAATTCAAGTATATATATTGTAATCACTTCACTCCTGGTTTCAGTAATATATAATTTGAACTTTTTGTTTACAAGCAATTCTAGGTACGTCCGATTACTACAAAGGTTCATCGAAAACCCTTGGAAATTGGTCAAGATGGCTATTCAAAAAATGCATTTTTATGCTCATATTGCAACCTAACTCTTTGTAGTCCCTTAAAAGTTTTTTTACGATTTCTTCGTAGTTATCTGCCCTATAATTGCCTAAAAAGTTTTCTATCAAGTCCACGAATGAGAACCAGCCATTTTTTTTTTCGCGTTCATTCATGACATTAGGAAAATTGCTGTCTTTAATCATTGTTCTTATTTGTGGACCGTCGAAAATTCCCGCCTTGATTTTTTCATAACTTAAACTTGGAAATTTTGAAGTTATGTATTTAAAACACTCGCCGTTCGTATCTAAAGCTTTTACATATTGTTTAATGAGGCCTAGTTTTATATGCAGAGGAGGAAATATAATTTTATCTCTGCTCACTAAAGGTGGATTAATTACGTTTTTTTCTCCGACAGTAAGTGATGTTCGTGCTGGCCAGATTTGTTTGAAATAATGTTCTTCCTTGGCTCTGCTGTCCCATAAGCAAAGGAAGCAGGGATATTTAGTATACCCTCCTTGTTGTCCTAGCAGAAAATTAACCATTTTTAAGTCAACACATATGATCCACTCGTGCTCCCTATATTTGATAAGATTTAAAACCTTTTCTATATGTTCATACTTTTCTTTTAATTTTGTTGAGTGCCCAATCGGTATCGAGCCGTATAGATTGCCATTATGCAACAACACACACTTAAGACTTCTTTTCGAACTGTCTAAAAACAAGCGCCAATCATTTGCATCGTAAGACTCAACCCCATCTTCTTTAACAAACCAACTATGTCGCAGCAATATACTAAACTATCCTCTGTTCTAAAATATTTAACAAGTTCTTCTTCTCTTTTTCTGTAAAATGAAATGTATGTGTTTGAAGTAAGCAAGTTTTTCTCTTTAAGTCTTGAAGCTAAAATTTCCGCAGCCTTTTTTGGCAAATTTAGATCCCTTACAAGATCATTCAACTCGGCCTGGTTAAACTTTTGCGGATCGTTTTGACTTTCAAATACGCTGGGGTCAAAATCGGTGTCTGACTCCTCAAAGTGCATAACAATATTTTCAGGAACATCTTCAACTAATTCTTGAGTTGGCAGACCCTTAAATTTTGGAATGGGGATCTCATTTGAATGTAGCACAGGTCGTATCGCGGTGTCGAAATTTGGGTACTCGATACAATGTTTATTTTCTTAGTGAAGCCCGAAGTCTTGACAAAGCAAAGGTAGCAATCGGTCTCGTGGTTAGTAGGCTCTCGCCACACCTGATATGGAAAAAAAATTGTAAAGCGTTAACAAAAGCGACGAGAGACTTGTTTTTATGAATTTTATCAAAAGTTATCACCCAAACATTTAACATTTCTATGTGTTTCAACCTTATGCAATATTTGAGATTCTTATAAACATTTTCTGTAAATTTTTGTTTATGTACCTAAGTTACAATTACATTTAGGTAAGTTACATATACTAGTGATTAAATTACGTAGTTTTATGAAATCATAAACTTACCATCGGAACTCCAAAAGGTATTTTTGAATCCGAACCCTTCGTCCAATGTCGCAGTCTTTCAATGCATATAGTGCAGGCTTTATGTGGAGCCCACGATTTATCTTGGTCCCCCAGTTTTATAACAAAATAAGCTAAGTAAGCTCTTTTTACGAAGTCAGTTATATTTGCTCGTTGATGTGGAAGTGTAAAATTTCCACATATATAACAGAAGGAATCAGGGTTGTTTTTGCATTTGAACTTTCTAGTGCTTGATGACATATTGCTTGAATGTTCTGCCAATTTGTAAAAGTATTTAAAGCCCTTAATTCATATAAATTTAAGAAAATCTGAAATATAAACACAAAAATTAGTTTAAATAGGTACTTATTATGAAATAGGTACTTACAATCTATGAAATTAAACTAGAAACACGGATGAGTAGGTACAATATAAATTACGTCTAATTAAATCAACTATATTAAATCACGATGACAAAATTACTCACTAAATCATATGCCAATTCAAAATTATGTTAATGCCCAAACTTAATTAACTAACTCAACTGACTGACTGACTGACTGACTGATTGAATTGACTGATTAACTCTGGAAACGAGTCGCTTTTATATATTTTAGTTGTCCCTCTAGAATACTCTACAGAGAACAGGAACGCTCGAGAAAATTTTAGAATTCTATGATATTTTTAGCTTAATTTACTAATATTAAAATGGGTTAAAAATGACAAAATTAAAAATATTTTTAGGGTGTTACATATAAAAATATACATAATACAACAATACCATAACAATAGGTACAAATACCTAGATAAAAACCTAGTTGCATAATGTGTAACTGCAAAAAGACTTAGCGAGTATTGAGAAAAAACCTTTTTATGAATACGACGAAAGAGGAGGGGTGTTGAGCAAAATCAGGACCTGATAGAGCAAAACCGAGTAAAGATTCGTGCTCAGAGCACCCAAATTACCTAGAACTAACTGTCAAATCTAATTCAATAGACAAAAAGTTGAAATTTGTTCCCCAGTGTAATGTGTCTAGTGCAAAGTACTTTGCAATAATTTTCGATAGTACACCAGATATATCGCATATTGATCAGATGTCTCAGGTAATTCGCTATGTGTCGATTAAAGATGGTAATGTAGAGGTGAAGGAATCCTTCGTTGATTTTATTAAATTAGAGGGGAAGACTGCTGAGGCAGTTACTGATCTCATTGTCACTAAGCTCCGTGAGGATGGGCTGGATATCCAGAATTGTTATGGTCAAGGGTATGACAATGCTGCTACGATGGCAGGTATTCATCTTGGAGTTCAACGCAGAATTCTTGATGTTAGCAAACTCGCTGAACTTGGCTGGAGTTCATGCCGCGGGACTGAGTCCTAATGCTGTAACTTTCTTTGGAACAATTGAACGAATTTTCGTCTACTTTTCTTCCTCTACTCATCGTTGGGATGTCTTAACAAAACATTCCAAAATCACTGTCAAGCGAGTCTCTGATACGCGATGGAGTGCTAAGTATGATGCTGTTTCTAGTCTTAAGAAGAACTTGACTCACATTGTTAGTGCCTTGGAAGAACTGAGTGAAGGGGTCTCCGAAAATCTGGACACAAAGGGCGATGCTGAAGCTCTGTGACCTCCATCATGTCATACATATTCATTGTGTACTTATTTTTCTGGGATCCAGTGCTGAAAGAAATCAATGATGCTCAGCTATATTTTCAAAGAAAGGGACTTGCTTTGAACCAGTGTGCATTAAAAATGAACTCTTTATCCGTGTTTTTAACTAATGAACGAGAGGCAGTAGTATCAAACGCTGCAGATGCCGCCGAAGAGTTCTGTAATGAAATGGATATCAGTATAGACCGCAGAGTCAGGAGACGGAGAAGAATGCCTGGAGAGCAAGCTCGTGATGCTGGATTGACCGTGCAAGAGGATGTACGCAGAGAATTTTTTGAAATCATGGATCGTTTATTAGCAGAAATTGAAAAACGCACAGTTTGTCTTAAAAACATGAATGATCGCTTTGAATTTCTGTCTCCTTCGTACCTTTTGAATCAGTCCAAAGATGAAGAAATTAATACCAAGGTCAATAATTTTTCTTCCATCTGCAATGACATTAATCCAGGAAGTCTACTGGAAGAAATAAAACGTTTGCGCAGACATTTGCTCAGTTTCGAAAGCATAAGCGTCGACGATGATCCAAAGAACTGGGATATGTTAAAACTACTTCAGTGGATCGTTAAATGGGATCTAGTGGAATCTTTGCCTCATATAACAATTGCCCTCCGGATCTGTCTAACTACATGCATGTCCGTGGCAAGTTGCGAACGAAGTTTCTCGAAAATGAAACTTATAAAAACTTACCTCAGGTCAACTATAAGTCAATCTAGACTGAGCAATTTGGCGATTATTTCAATTGAACGCGAAGTTGCAGAGACAATGGACATAGAAAAAATCATTCATGAATTTTCTGTTATGAAAGTCCGAAAATTTAACTAGGCATTATACATTATATAGTTATTGTTAAAATTATGTAGTGTATTATGTACGGTACATTATGTAGTATTGTTAAAATTGAAGTTGCTTTATTTAAGTTTTTCTTCCAATAAAAGTTTTGTTTAGAAGTGTATTTTTGTAAAGGAATTGTTTTTAAAATTGAAAATTGTTGCAGGGGGGGGGGCGGCGTTGGCATTTTCGCCCCAAGCGGCAAAAAGTATTGGTACGCCTCTGACGGCATGTCATAATTCTATTACAAACACCACCAAACTGAATCCAATTATAAAAATAAAAATAGCCAGAACAGAAACCAACAAACTAATTAAGTCGCAGAGTAACATGACGTCATACCCCCGACTACAAATACACTAAATATATATATATATATATTAGTATTATTAGTATTTTCTACAATAGTTTGCACAAAAAATGAGTGACAAATTTGAATAAAGCGACTAAAACTACCTCAGAAAAAGTTATTTTGATTTACAGGTCCAACCCATGTCACTTAAAACGTATTAACCTTATCTGCATCCACCAATGCCCAAGACCGACTGACAGATTGGAAACCATTGTAATTGAAAGCCAGTTAGCCCGTACTTTAAATTTCATCAGAATCATTTACCACTTTGCTAGAGAGAAGGCAAAGAAAGTACACTTCTAATTCTGAAAATCTTGCAGTAAACAACTGTCTTGCCTGCATGGACTGGTACTGCATTTGTAAATTGTATGGTGATAGAATTAATATAATTGATTCGAAAAATGAAATGGTCATTTTTTTCTGAGTTGTTTATTCATACTGTATGTTTTGAATAGTGACTTGGACATATAATCAGTTTGCTTGTTGTGTCCACAAAAAACATTCAAAATTAAATACTGAGTAAACAAGGGGCCCCATATACCAATCCTTCCCCGGGGCCCGTGGCAGCTATCGTCGGCCCTGACCGTTTGTAGTACACACAACAAATATATGCTAGGTGATGCTATCTGTTTTCAAGAGTGTTTTACAAATAATGAGCGCAACTGTACATATGGCTGAATCTTATAATTTCTTTGATAAACTGAGGAAAAATTCTTCTTCCTTTCTTTTCCAGGAACCCCCTCCCCCCAAAAAACATACTCTATTAAAAAAGACTACTATTAAATTACATCTTAACACAAGTATAGTAAGTTTTTTTAAATTTCATTTCACAGAAACACTATAATTAAAAGTTAATTATTGTTTACTTGCGAAAGCCTGCTAGAATCTACCTTCTCTGTTGCCAATCTACCTTCTCTGTTGCCTTTTCATTGGGGAAGGCATTCAAAGAATGAGCAAACCAAACCCCTGTATGGGTTGCCTAGACTGTCATCTCTCTCATACTTTCAAAAATTTACTTTCATTTCTTAACTTCAAATTAATCCCCTTTTGTTTTGCTGTTTTTTATTTTTTTTTATTTTAACAATTTTTTATTCCTAAAAATGAGCAAAAAATGGTTAATAAGTGGGTGGGAATGCTTCACTGGACATAAATAGATATGGGTAGCTTGCTTGTACATTAGGGTGGAGTGAAAAAAACTTTTTTTAGAATTCAGTTTTGTAGGGGCACCCAAAAATTAGTCAGTGGTACCAATAAGAAATCTGTAAAATATTAACTACTTGCGACATCAACTTCACCGACCCCAAGGAGGTAAAAGATTTTGCATTTCAGCTGTCCCCAAAAAATTAAGGAAAAATGCTAGAAAGATAATTTTTGTTTCATTTGATTTGTCTATTTATGTTCTTTAACTTTACTCTTATACACTTTTTTTTCCCATTCTTCACAGAAATTTGGAAAATTTGGTATTTCATGAAAAATACTAACAAAAATATTTTTTATTGCTTTCGTTGATTGGTTGGTGTTAAGCAGACCCGTAACTAGCTAATTTTGTGCCCGAGGCAAGATCATAAAGTTGCGCCCCCTATAAAATTGCGTCCCCCTATTCCTATAACACTACACGATCCTCTAAGTGATAAATTTCTGTAGTGAATCATCGATACATTGTTCGCACAATAGTCTTTTTTGTAGGGATTTCCATTTACAGAAATTTTCACGATGATTAGTTGAATTTTCATTTTCTACAATACGGTTTAAATTTTTCCAGTCATTAAATTCTGTTTTCTGATTCGCAAATTCGGTTTGGAAAAGCGCTGATCTAATAATATACATGGAAAACAGAAAATAAAGTACTGAAAAGTACTGAAAATTTATAGAATGTGCCCTTTCCCTAGTGGCATGGCGTGCTTCGGATAGTAGATACATATTTTATATAGTTTTTCTGCGCCCCTCAGCTTTGCGCACCCGAGGCAAGTGCCTTACTCGCCTCGCCCTTGTTACGGCACTGGTGTTAAGCGTCATTCAGTGATTCAGTTTTCTTTTACAAGCTCATAAAATAGTTGCATGCCCTTAAATATATTGGTTTATTGGAGCAGCTCTCCGTTAATTTAAACTAGATACGAGCCATGCAATATCTTTGGCTTAAATTACCCAGAACTCACCACGTGGAGGTGGCTGCTCTTTGAGTTCCACCCTAACCCACCCACCACAATAATTTAGAAAGCTTCTTATTCATTTTTGTAGTCTCTCTAAGTCTTGGTTTCAAATGATTTCATTATTGCTTGAGATGCAATTTTGGTTTCAACATAGCTATCTTTCCTCTCACTTCCATAAACTGCTCTTGCCGCTTCTGTTACAAGTTTAATACTTCTTTCTACTGCTTGTGTATGACAAGGGAATTGAAAGAGTTTTAATTTTTCTTCACGTGTTCTCAGCCAATGATGTCAACTCCTCTTTGGTTAAGTGTTTTGCCAATGGTGGCTCAAGCCTGATGAGACTATCTGTCCAAAATATAATATCAGTGTAGTCAAGTGCATGGATATTTAGCTGCGGTACATTGAACTCGCGAATGCTTTTCATTTTTTTCAGCTTGAGATTTTCCTACTTCGATCCTTTGTATTGCCAGTTTTCGAATGTTTGGCCAGTTA
Organism: Bathynomus jamesi; assembly: GCA_023014485.1. Taxonomy (NCBI): domain Eukaryota; kingdom Metazoa; phylum Arthropoda; class Malacostraca; order Isopoda; family Cirolanidae; genus Bathynomus; species Bathynomus jamesi. The sequence goes on along the minus strand of JAJOZX010003188.1, from coordinate 447,849 downwards.
TCAGTAATCATTGCAAGAAGAAGGTTCTCTTGATGCGCAAAGTAGGCATTACGAATGATAACTTTATCAACAATATCTCCACGCTCCTTTCTTAGGTACCGTATCTTAAATAAGTTACCATCAGCCACAGGTGACGAGGTCCACCATAGCACCAAGGTTTTGTCTTGATCGTGAACCACATTGGAGCATAAACTTTGACGATGTATTCTACCAGCACTTTTAAGTTATCCATCAGATTTTCACATCCTACATGTTGAAACGCAGGATGCGATTAGCAGTAGTCAACCATCTGGATCATTGGCCCAGGTTAAAGATTCGCTAAGTTATTGCTGCAACACCCAGAAGCCTGAGAAGCTTTACAGAGGTACAATTGATCTGTACTTAGATCATCAGAATCAGTAATTGGAAGAGGATTTCCTTCCACGGCTTCAAATTTAACTATTGGTTGGTCGACTGATTTTAATGCTTTTCCAATTCGTCCTGACATTTCTCGTGAACCATGGGAGGACCCATCGAGGTGTGTTAATAAATGCCTCAATGTAACTCATTAAAATGAAAGAAAGAAATAAACCAGTGAAAGGGTTTGTTTAAGTTCTGCTCCAAATTTTTTAATATGCCTCCTTTTATTCCAGTATTGACAGTAGTGCCATCACAGCCAATGGTAACAATATTTCTAGCACTGATATGTTTTGCATCCCAAGAACTCCAAAATGCCTTTATAAATGCTTTTTTGCTGTGCTCAATTCTGGAGATATGTGGCCTGTGGTTCTTTTAAAAGGACAATAGTATTAGGCTGACCATACGTACCGTTTTGAACGGGACAGTACCGTTTTTTTAATATTTCCTGGCCGTCCCTGTCACTGAAGAATAATTGTAAGCTCAATATGTTTATGTACTTACTTTTTCATGAATACAGAATATTACATAACCCCCGTCCCTTTTTTGCAATCCCAATGTCCCGTTTTTGTCTCAAGGAAATATGGTCAGCCTAAATAGTATGCTCTTCCATAGTAATCCTAGAATGATACTTATTACCTTTCATTATCATAGGCCTCACTTAGAATACTGCATTCAAGTTTGGTCCCCTCAGCTTAGCCATGATACTGATGTGCTTGAAGGTGTGCAACCAAGCTTATCCCTAACCTAAGAAGATTGGAATACAGGGATAGATTAAAGGAATTAGGCATGTTTAGTTTTGAGAGACGTTGTATGAGGGGAGATATGATACAGATGTTCACAATTTTTTTCAGGTTTGGACAGTTTAGACTTTAGATGTTGTGAAAAGTGCTCTGTATGAATTGGTCCCCAATTAACCCACCCCTAATATCTCCAGTCTAACTAGAGTAGATTAAGCCTCACCTCCATTATTTGCAAATTACTCGAAAGTATCATTAGAAGTAAAGTTACTGAGTTCCTTGAAGAGTGCAACCTTATAAATGATAGCCAGCATGGCTTTCGAAATGGAAGGTCCTGTCTAACCAACTTGATTGAATTTTATGATTGAGTCCTATTGCATTTGGACAATAAAGAGTCAGTAGATATAGTATACTTAGATTTTGCAAAGGCATTTGATACTGTTCCTCATGCAAGATTGTTGGTAAAAATTAGAGCCTATGGTATAAGAGGTCATATAGCTGACTGGATAGAAGAATGGCTGAGAAACAGAAAACAGAGTTCATCTAAATGGAAATAAGTCTACTTGGAGACCCGTATTGAGCGGAGTCCCACAGGGGTCTGTGCTGGGACCTCTGCTTTTTATTGTCTATATAAATGATCTGGAGAAGGACCTATCATGTGAATGGAATATGAATGGAATTTGGATTAAAAATGATGATAAAGAGAAAGACTTGGGTGTCACTGTGACAAATGAACTTAAACCCTCAAATCACTGTATGGTAATCAGAAATAAAGCAAATGCTAGACTCAATCTCATGCAGAGACACATTGAATACAAATCACCCAATATTATAAAGCAACTATACATTTCATATGTGAGACCCCTCCTCGAATACTGCATTCTATTTAATAGCCCCTATTTGATACAAGATATTGAAAAACTGGAAAAAGTACAGAAACGAGTAACAAGAATGATCCCATCTCTAAGACAATTGACATATAAGGAAAGACTGGTGTATCTAAGCATGTTCTCATTAAAAAGGAGGTGGTTAAGGGGTGATATGATAGAGGTGTTTAAAATGATAAAAGGGTTGGATAAGATAGATTTTGAGTCTCTCTTCATTAAAGATCACAATAATCAGACTAGAGGTCATAGTATGAAATTATTTAAGCCAAGATGTAGAATAAATTTAAGAAAACATAGTTTTACAAACAGAGTAATTAAGTTTTGGAACAGTCTGACAGAAGAAGTGGTGACTTCAGATACGCTTGATTCTTTCAAAAGAAGGTTGGATAGTTTGATGTCTGCAAGGGACATCTGGTGATGGTGTTTAAGCCCATTTTTATTGCATGAATGGTACTAGTTTATTTCATATATATTATGTGCATTTGGGTGATAGATCCCACAGCTCAACACAGGTGTTGTGGGATATAGGGAGGCAGCATCTTGGGTTAGGGGATACTCTCTGTCCTTACACACCCTATTTAAAGAGATTCCTCTGCTGAGTGGTGCCCCCCATAGTACTGTGAGGTATTGAAAAACTCATGATCTTCACTTGCCCCACAAACACCTTTAAATGGGAGACCCAAAATGGGTGCACACACATTTCTCCATTACTGTACAGTCTTTATAGCCACACCTACACTTTTCCTCTTAAGTATATATATTGTAATGTATATGGATGTAAATTGTGACTTGGTCCACAATTGATATGGACCGTGACTTATTTTTGGTTGGCATGGTACTGGTATTGATGGGTACCATAATGAAATTGACTGGATTCTTTGGATCTGATATATTTGCATGTCAGTTATAAATAGATATAGTGTGTAACATATTTGTGGATAGTAGCCTATTATGACTTAGAATCTCTGGATCCAGAGATTCTATCTTTAGTTTTAAATTGATAATTAATTAGTTTTAAATTGATAATTAATTAGTTTTGTAAAAATTGGTTATTGCCAATGTACAGGCAGTTTTTACATAGTGGAGCCACCTCGATTGGCCCCTAGTGTGCCCACTATAAAAATTTCTTATGTTCTTATGTAAAACCTCAAAATTTGCTGATGGTACAAAATTAGGCTATAATGTAAAGTCAGTAGCAGGAGCAATGACAATACAAAAAGACTTAGACAGAGTAATAGCCTGGGCAGATAAGTGGGAGATGAAATTTAATGTTGATAAGTGCAAGGTTATGCATATTGGGCCAAAAAATCCAGAATTTAAATACAATATGAATGGAATTTGGATTGAAAATGATGATAAAGAGACAGACTTGGGTGTCACTGTGACTAATGAACTTAAACCCTCAAATCACTGTATGGTAATCAGAAATAAAGAAAATGCTAGACTCAATCTCATGCAGAGACGCATTGAATACAAATCACCCAATATTATAAAGCAACTATACATTTCATATGTGAGACCCCTCCTCGAATACTGTATTCAATTTAATAGTCCCTATTTGATACAAGATATTGAAAAACTGGAAAAAGTACAGAAACGAGCAACAAGAATGATCCCCTCTCTAAGACAATTGACATATAAGGAAAGACTAGCGTATCTAAACATGTTCTCATTAAAAAGGAGGAGGTTAAGGGGTGATATGATCAGGGCTGTGTAGTCAGGAGTCGGAGTCGGTCAATTTTGAGTGGAGTCGGAGTCGGAAGTGCATAGTTGGATGGAGTCGGAGTCGGTGCAAATCCTTCAACTATAACCATAGCAGCCTAGGCCTAGACCTAGCTCAATTTTATGAATAAAATAGATTTAACCTAATGTTTTAATATATAATATAATATATAAATAATATATAATAGATATATAAATAATATATAAATATAGTTGCTTATAATTAATAAGGATTATAATTAATTAATTAACATAATTAATAATAAGGAAATTTAAAAATTTTGTACTAGCAACCCTAAATCTTTTTCAGATTTTTAGATTTCAATTTGATAAGTAATGATAACAGCGTAATGTCACATCAAAAGTATAAATCTGCCGTTTTTGAATATTTTTCACTCACTGCTGGTGGAAAATATTACGTATGTCAGTGCCAAAAGGGCACTGATGATCAGGAAAAAATGTGATGCCAAAATTAGTGCCTTCTCAGGTGAAGGATCCAATGCTCCAACAAGAGCAGGAAATCTAAAATGCCACCTTCAACGGCATCATCCAAAGGATTACAAAATTGTGAATGAAAAGGATGATGAAAGAAAGGAGGCTGATGACAATTCAAGCACAAGTTCTCGTCAAACTACTGTCACAAAATATTTTATGAGTGAAAAAGTCATAGTGACTATGACAGCAGACAAATTTAAAGCATGCATAATTGAAATGGTTGTAAAGAATTCTCTCCCTCTAACATTTTTTTCAACCCCGGCCTTTGCTAATCTGAATGGGGAAATGGCAAATATACTTGGCATTTCATTAGAACGTGGCAACATTCGTAATATGATAATGGAAGAATCACAAAAGCAGAAGCATGCACTAAAAGAATGTCTTCGAGGACGAATCCTGTTCTTAAAGATGGATTCCTTTACTCGCCATAGAGTAAACTATTTTGTAATATTAATATTCACTTTATCGATGATAAAAAAGTAGTAGTCACACGGACATTAGCAGTAAGAGATACTAAAGCACAGCATACCAGTGATTATCTTGAAAAACTACTAATGGATGTATTAAATGATTTTAACATCAGAAAGGACCAGGTATTGTCAATTGTAACGGACAATGCTTCCAACATGGTGAAAACACTTGAAAAATTTAACAAAAAAGAAGTTGTGGAAGATTCAGAAGACAGTGATGATTATGTTGATGATTATTCTGAAGATAATGAACAATTAATGGTGGTTGATGATCATGATAGTCCCGATACATTAGATTCATTTGTGGATACTGCAGCAAGAATATCCAAAATCCATCATATGCGCTGCAGTTGGCAATACGCGATGGCTTGAAAGGACAACATGCAGCTAATCTCATTGGAAGAATACAAAAAGTTGCTGTGGCAGCTAGAACACCAAAACTAGACTATTTTGAAGCGACGAGCTGGCAAAGGAGCAATTTTGGACCAAGTGACTCGGTGGGGCAGCACATACATGATGATTCAGCGGATTCTTGAAATAAAACCTTTCCTTAGCGACATGGCCTCTCCGGATGTCATCATGACTGAGGCTCAGTAGGATCAGGTAAAACAACTCGAGGGCTTACTTCGCCATCCTTATAACGTGACAAAAAAATTGCAATCAGATGATTTGACTCCTGCTTATTCTATAAGGAGTGGAAGATGCTTATTTTCCGTCTTTCTCAAACTGGTGGCATACTAGCCGATGATATAAGGAATTTGATGATACAGAGAGAAAAGCTTCTGCTAGACAATGATATTCTTTTGGCTGCTATATATGTTGATGCCATGTACAGAGTGACATTAACAGAAGCGCAGCAAATCAGAGCCAAAGCTGCCTTATGTGATGTAGCCATACATATTGAAGGTCTATGAGATCATGGTCATGATGAAGCCGAGGCAGTAGTTGGGCCACTTCATGGCAGTCATACAATTTCGTCGTCATCATCAAATTCAGGCTCTGATGAAGAATTAGATTTTGAAAAACATCTGGACAGACAAGAACGATCAAAGCGAAGGCGATTGGAATTGGAACAGGAGGAACACCCCCAGAGTGCATTGGATAAATTCAAAGTCAATTTCTATAAATCATTGGAGGAGGTGGAAAAGATTGATCATTCATCAAAGTTGACTGTGAAAGAAGCAATTGCTAAATACCCCAAAATTGTCCAAGATGCTTCTATGACTGTTATGGCATTGCCACCTACTCAAATTAGTGTAGAACGCTTATTTTCAGCCCTTAAAATCATCCGCTCTGACTTAAGAGCATCACTGAAAGAAGATTTAATGGAAGCGATCCTTTTTTTTAAGAACAAATTCAGTTTAGGTTAGTACATTTTGTTACGGTTGTTTATAATAATACAAAAACATCTTATTAATTTGCTAAACCAATAATAATCTTATTTTGTTTAAGCTTCAATCAGTTTGTATTTTTGGATTTATTGTAATTTTTGAATAAAGAGGAAAAAAGCTATTAAGGCATAGTTACAGCCACTAAGTAACCTGATGAGTCATGTGGTGGTGACGAAATGCCTTGTTTATGAATCTCCATTGGCCTAATAAAGCTAATCGTAATCAATTTGGCCTTAACATTCCATCAGAGTCGGTCGTAATTATAGAAGTCAGATTTCTGGAGTCGGAGTCAGAATGTTAAAATTTTTGGAGTTAGAGTCGGCAAATTTTATCACCGACTGCATAGCCCTGGATATGATAGAGGTGTATAAAATGATAAAAAGGTTGGATAAGATAGATTTTGAGTCTCTCTTCATTAAAGATCACAATAATCAGACTAGAGGTCATAGTATGAAATTATTTAAGCCAAGATGTAGAACAAATTTAAGAAAACATAGTTTTACAAACAGTAATTAAGTTTTGGGACAGTCTGACAGAAGAAGTGGTGACTTCAGATACACTTGATTCTTTCAAAAGAAGGTTGGATAGTTTGATGTCTGCAAGGGACATCTGGTGATAGTGCTTAAGCCCATTGTTATTGCATGAATGGTACTAGTTTTTCATATATATTATGTGCATTTAGGCGATAGATCCCACAGCTCAACACAAGTGTTGTGGGATATAGGGAGGCAGCATCTTGGGTTAGGGGATACTCTCTGTCCTTACACATCCTATTTAAAGAGATTCCTCTGCCGAGTGGTGCTCCCCATAGTACTGTGAGGTATTGAAAAACTCATGATCTTCACTTGCCCCACAAACACCTTTAAATGGGAGACCCAAAATGGGTGCACACACATTTCTACACTACTGTATAGTCTTTACAGCCACACCTACACTTTTCCTCCTAAGTATATACAGTTGTCCCTTGACATTCGCGAGGGTTACGTTCCAAATGCGGTCATGAATGTCAAATTTTTGCGAATACTTGATGCCCCCCTATATAATACCATAAGGCTTATACAATTTGATATGCAAGATGGTCCACCTCGATGACGACGATGATGACAAGTTTTTGCTGTACAGTACGATGAGTTGATGAATACTGACGAGAAGAGGGTACTGTATGACATGATGAAGCTACTGGAGATCAGGAAGGGGTGGATCATCGACATCTTCATCCGAGTCATACGGCGATGACGGAGGAGGAGAAGGCGGCGTTGTAGGCTCGGCCAGCATTGCTGCTTTGCTCTGACTGGTGGAAGGGGTGGGAGAGGTGGCGGTGGCGGTGATGGGAGCCGGGGTCAAAGGTCGGACAGGCGTGAAATACATTGTGATCTCCGTTTGCTTCTTTTTTCTTTTCGTTTCATCAAAGATGCTTCTATAAGGTGTCAGTGCTGCCTCCACTCCATTTTTCAATTTCATTGACTGAAGCATCGAAGGGTCAATGTCATAGAAGAAGTCTAGGGTTTGTTTGAACATGCGAAACCCTTTGGCTAAATTGTCCAGTGTCAGCCTCGGCCCCATTATGTCACCAAACACACGATAATGGAGGACCTCGCTGATAGTCAAAGTCGTGAATGTTAAGTTCGCGAATGTCAAGGGACAACTGTATGTTGTAAATTGTGACTTGGTCTGCAATTGATATGGACCATGACTTATTTTTGGTTGGCAAGGTACTGGTATTGATGCGTACCGTAATGAAATTGACTGGATTCTTTGGATCTGATATATTTGCATGTCATTTATAAATAGATATAGAGTAACATATTTGTGGATAGTAGCCTATTATGACTGATCCTCTGAATCCAGAGATTCTATCTTTAGTTTTAAATTGACAATTAATTAGTTTTGTAAAAATTGGTTGTTGCCAATGTACAGGCAGTTTTTGCAAAGTGGAGCCACTTCGATGGGCCGAAGTGGCCCCTAGTGTGCCCACTATAAAAATTTCTTGTTCTTATGGGTCAGCCTAGAGATTCTGCAAATGGTCCAGAGTGGGCAGAGTAAATTGAGGTCCACAGTAGGATTCCTCACCAAATTAGGTTAGGGTAATTTACCTTCACCTTTGTTAAGCTATGAGTTGATGCTAGGTCTTAGACCACAATGTAGGCCTAATTTGTCTGACCCAGCTTAATTTATGTCCCTTAATTAACTGGGCTAAAAAACACAACTGATCACTTACCGAGTGTTATTAGACAGTCCCTCTTCTCTTTTCTCCTGTTGAGAGCGTACTTGTTGGTGGGGATCTTTTTCCGTTATTTAGCCTCTTCCTTTCTCCGTTCCGTCTTGTTCTCTCATTGGCTCTTTTCATTCTCTTGGTTTTTTTTTCAGTTGGTTGATTGGTAATGTATGTATATTACCGAACACGCTCTATCACACAGCGAAACGGGGGCGTGATGCCGGTAAGTGTATCTGTGTAAAGATGCGTTTGCGTTACTCACCTACTGGATACTCTGTTAGTGGGGTCACGGCAGCTGCTGCTGGTTGCTGAGATGGGAGATTTAGCTGCCAGTGAGGACCACCCAGAGGGCCTTCAATTGCATAAAAATCCTTTGACTTCAGCACCACCTGCACTGCTAAGAATGAGAGAAATGAGGTGAGCAAGTTACAATTTTAGTGTGGTTGAGATTATGTCAGATAGGCGGCTCCTACCAATCTGAAACTGGGTTCTCACCTTTAAGATCTCTGGGGCATAGCCAGTCTGCCTCTTTTAACGACTTACTCTTCGGCTTATGGTGGGAGGATTTAAGAAAAGTAAAATGTCCTTTGCTTAATTTAATCAACGAAACAGTAATAACACTTACAAGGTTAACTGCATCAGCAGGCAAGTTTTTACAGGTAACTAAAGAAAATCTAAACAATTTTATTGATCATACACCAATGTGTATTCAGAACCAACTAAGCACTTGAAAAAAAATTACTACAAAATATAAGAAACAAACATCATTAGTCCCATACCACACACAAAAATGTCAACATAAAAAAACCATTAAATTATTGGCCATCACCACACAAAGGAGACAAGACTTACAGAAAAAAATAGGCTAACTTACATAACTAATGCAAAAAAAACAAAGAATATTAGTTACTAGGGCAAGGTCAATGAGTGTTACCCAAATTGTATAAACCTGATAAGTCCCAGATGTGTCATTTTAAACTCCACTTCATCTCACAATCATTAAAGGTATTCTTGGCTCAATCAGTACAAACAAAAGTAATGTTTATAACAAAAAAAACTATGTGAACACTGGCTTCAGCATTTGTGCAGGCATTGGGGAAGAAAAAGCTTTGTCCAAATTCACTTCAATAAGCAAATGTCCCAGCCAAAACAAATCCCTGATAAAGAGAAAAAAACCAACAACATTTAGAGATTATCCCCCTAGCACTGTCAGCAGTGGACTCAGGAATCCATGAGTGCAATGATGCCAGAAAAGGGAGTAAAACTGACAATGATAATTAATGTTCTAAAATTTTGGGATATGTATTTGCATTAATATGTTGCTCATAAGGCAGTTAAAGGTACAATTTAGTTCACAGCCTGAGAAAGCTCAAAATCCATTGTGATGCATATTGATAACTGAAGTTAGGTTCTTCAACAAGGTCTTTATAAAGGAAATCAGGCATTCAGAAATGATTATGATATTTACATGATAATTTTAAGTGATCCAAATATGTGAGACATGGTTCTTATAGCTAATGAATGGTTAAGCAATACAAAACACCAATGGTAAAAACAAGACTATAGGATCACCTACCACACCATCAAGGAGAAGTGAGATGCTTTCCCGTCTCTTGAAATGGGCATATGATTGCCTCAAGCTTCTTCTTGTTCTCTATACTGAGAGAATTTCAAAGCTGTTATACTCAGGCTTATGATTGCCTCAATGTTTTTAACATTCTCTATATTGAGAGAATTTCAAATCTGTTATAATCAATTAAAAAGAAGAAAAACATTTTTAGTAACTCTATAAACTTGGCTTTCTAAGAAAGCTCTGGCCCAATAGGGATTACTGAAACCTCCCAGGCCCTACTGAGGGGTTTGGGAGCTCTCAGGAATCCTTTCCAATAGTGGAGTTCCCACCAACTTGGGGTGTTAACCATACCATCTCACTCCTCCCCACTTGTTGTGGGGTGCACAACACAGGTATTTTTATCTCTAAGTACATAAGTAGTGATGAGTGATAGTATGGGACTTTAATACACTTTACAAATTATATCTTACCTTAACCTAATCAGTAACCTTACTTTTAGTTTTCCTCTCAAGTGGGGAACTTTGTACCCTAGGCAATTCCTGAGATCTGCCCTGTGACCTGGTGAATGGTCAGTTCCCCATCTTCTTGAGGGTACCTACTTGTGTAACAACTGGCAAAGGCAGGTTTTGAGATTCAGGTGAGAACCCTCTAAAATCAATTTTTGAAGGTGTCAATGATGTTTTCTTTACCCACTTTAATACACCAGAGAATGGTTCCAGAGTGAGGGACCCTCGTCGCCTTGCGTGAGTTGGCTGATCAGTTGGACTCAGTCCTCCTCCTATGTCACTAAGGTCCAACTCACTTGTCATTTCTGAAGATTCTGGAGATTGTGTCGCTGCAAAGTCTGTTTCAGGTTCCACAGCCACTAAATATGATTGATTATTGGTAGCAATAAATCGAAAAGATGTTAGGGGACTTTGTTTCACTGGCTCCAATTCAGAGGAAGGTAGTTCCTGCCCTGAATCAAAGGATGAGATTGCTACTGGGCATCCATTCTCTATGTCCCCATTAACTTTATCCTCCCCACTTGTCTTATCTAGTCTCGAAGAATTTCTGCTGGGAGGTGGCTGTTCATGAAATCTCCCTTCCAACTGATACAGGTTGTGGAGAGTCTGATCTAGAGTCTGCTGAATTCTTCTCAGACACTCCACAGGTAATGGGTTGAAGCAAAAACCCTTAAAGAATGGCTCATCATGGCTTGGTTCTTCAATTAGAGATGGACCCTTACTCATCTCTACAGGTGTAGGTTGTGGTAGGAATTCAACCTCATAATGGGCATCTCCCAAAAGCCTTTGGTAGTAGTGGTTCTGTTGAAGATATGGTGGAGCCACATTCCACTTTTTCAGATGTTTGTGGTGAACTTTATAAATAGTGGGTTCCTGAGGGTTCATTGACTGAACTTGATAAGTAATTTCATTTGGGTTCACTTTAATTATACAATATGGTCCAGCATACCGAGGTTTGAATTTATTGATGCTCAGGTTGCCAGGATAGTGTATTTCAGCCCCACCAGCTGGTTAAAGTGATAGGGTTCGAACCATGGGTGGCCTTCATCCCGATATTGAAGCTGATGGTGGTCTATCCTAGGGCCCTGAGGGAAGATGTGAGTCTGGGATAAGAGATAGGCTGCTGGGGAAATACCAGTCTCCTGATGCTTGGTATTGTTGTAAATGGATACCACCCTGGGCAGATGGTCATCCCAGGTCTCAACCTGGTTCAAACTCATCCGCAAATATTGGGTTAGTGTCCTGTTTACTCGCTCAACAGCCCCATTGGATGTGGGGCAATAGGGAGAAGTCCTTACATGGAGTATATCCAGGGTTGGCAAGAAACCCACTTTTTTTGAAAAAGCCCAACCCAGGTGGGTTTTTTCGGGTTTTTTCACCTAAAACCCGAAAAAACCCGGGTAAAATTGGGTTTTTTCATATGTCCATATGGTAGTTCATATTAGACCTACCTATTCTTATTTTTATAATAATACTGTACTGTACCGTACACTATTAATATAACATTTGTCTTGTTTTTAGCAAAAAGGTTGCCTTCCAGGCAATTAAGCATAAAAAGTTATTATTTTCTCAGATTGAGCTTCACAACAAAATTTGGAAAACATGGACCAATTTGAACTAAATTTGGTGTGGTAAATTATCCTATTTGTTAGGCTATACTTCCTATGGAAGACAGGCCCCTGTGTCTTCTGCTGGAAGTAGATGAATTACAGCTCCCAAAGGGAACTTAATTCAGCTAGTTATTTATTTAATTCATATTACTGAATATTTTTTCTTTTATTTCACAGTTAAATAAAACAAACTGGCAACAGCATATTTATCTTTACTGCTAGCCTACAGAATTAGTCTGTTTGAAGTTATAACTGCATTAAATAATGCCAAAGACCTTTGGATCAGGAAGAAAATCAGGGCATGAATGGAGTGAAGTCAATATTATTGATGGGACTAGTAAAGTTAGATGCAAACATTGCAGTAATGAAATAAGTAATAAAATAGAGCGAATAAAAATGCATTTAATGAAATGTTTGAAACACATGGAATCAAGAAACAAGACTGACAATACTGCCAGTACATCATCTTCATACTGCCATGACATAGACCTCTCAGATGATCCAGACTCATCCTCACCACCACTGACACAATTACAGATGAAAAAAAGAAAAATTCAAAAGAAAGTAAGCGATTTTGGCATGACAACAACAACTTTGCAGAAAAATGTCACTGATAACAAAATAGCCAAATTCTTTTATGCAAATAATATTCCATTTCTATGTGCAGAGTCTAAGTATTTTATTGAAATGATAGAGACTCTAAGACCAGGCTACACTCCACCTTCCCGTCGAAATTTGTCTGGTCCACTTTTTAAATACAATCCATGAAGAAGTAGAAAATTCCTTGAAGATGCAGTTGACTGAAGAATCAGGATGTATAACACCCTGATTGGCTGATGTCTACACTCTATAACCTGCTACCTCACCCAAAGAGTTATACCTGTAGGTCTATTTGTTGACTCATGTTTGCTTGCTTTGCATGTAAAATCATTATAGGCACCTATATGACAATTTTTAAAAATAATTGCATATGCACTTCTTAAGTTTCATGAAAAAACCCACAAGTGGGTAAAATAGTGGGTTTTTTCAAGTGGTTTTTTTTGAAAAAAACCTGGGTGGGTTTTTTCGGGCTGGGCCCACTAGTGCCAACCCTGAGTATATCCAGTTCAAGCAAGGTATCTTCAAATTCCTGGGCTGTGAACTCAGGCCCATTATCACTGAGTAGCTTTTCAGGCAACCTGGGCAGAAATGGATATACTCGAGTTTTGAATGCTTGTGCTACAGTAGAGGCCCGTTTATTGGGCAGTGGGACCACAGACAACCACTTAGAGAAATGGTCAACCACCACCAATGCACAAACATTCCCCTTTTGAGAGATAGGGTAGGAGATAAGATCTGCTGCAATCAACTCAAAAGGATGTTGGGTTATAATCTTAAACACAGGTGGTGTGTGGAGAATATTGGTAATCTTTGCTCTCTGACACTCCACACAAGAGTGACTATCTCAGTCACTATGCGATGCAGCTGTGGGTACCAAAAATGTTCCAATAATAGGGCAAGCAATTTATTTCGCCCTAAGTGAGCAAACTCCTTGTGAAAAATGACAGCCCAATCTATAGCAACACCTTTGGCAACAACACAACGCAAGTGGTGGTCTCTTCCCCTATGGTAAATGATGTCATCAATAACTACCAATTGCTGATGATCTCGTTTATATGGTTGTAGGTTTCCAGTATATCGTTTTGCTGTCCATTGTTGCTTAATCCCCTTTTTAAGGCGATAGGTGAGGGTCAAGTTTTTGTAAGGTTATGACATCTTCCAGGGACAATGCCCCTCCTTCTTTTGGGAGTTGTTCTCCTTCTCTCAAAGGAATCACTGGACAGATGTCCACCACAACTGATGTCAGTTCCAATTGTGGTGTAAGGTTATCAGATGGTAGATTCCCCTCCCCACTAGCCTCTGTGTCAGGTGCAAGGTCCTCCTCCATGCTATCATCAAGCAGTGTAAATTCTTCAAAGGGGCTATCAGTTTCCCTATTCACATTTAGAATTTCAGGGGAAGGCTTATCATTTGATTGACCAGGTAGGTGTATAGGGTTTAACCAATTGTAATGGATCCCAGCGAGGCACTGCAGATAACACCGATCATGGTAGTTGTCAGAACCATACTTTAAGGGAGCTCGATCTCCATGATATACCCAAATCTCTACCTTATTCATATCACTATAAACTTGGATCAACCGTGGGGTTGGGATCTGACCAACATGTTTCATCAGATTCAGCTGACGGGTGATAGCTTTATCAGAAGAGATCCCATACTTATTTCGCCTGTTAATTAGTTCTGCTACTGTTGCTTCTCTGATTTCCTATGATGATCCATTGTGCCACTACTCCACAAGGATAGACAATAAAAGAGGGAATCTCCTCCCCCTGGGACTTCAGTCTTTATGAATCCTTTTGGAGTGGCATTTGATCGGTTGTCATATTGATCCAATGATTCTTGACAATTGTCAATTGGAGACCTGGATAGTGCATCTGCGATACAATTCTGTTTCCCAGGTATGTACACTAGCTCATATTCAATGCTACTCAGCTCTTCCAGTGTGCGAGCAACTCTGTTATTTACTAATGGCATATTGTAAAGGAAGGTTAAAGGTTGATGATCAGTAAAAATTTTAACTTTAATTCCATAAAGGAAGGGTTTTAGGGTCCTCACAGCCCATCGAATAGCAGCTAATTCTCGTTCAGTGGTTGAGTACTTTTGTTCAGCCCTATTGAATGTGGTTGAAACAAAGGCTATGGGCCTATTCTTTCCTTCCTGCTCTTGGGACAAGCAAGCCCCAGCTCCAATGTTAGAAGCATCTACATGGAGCTGTAGGGGTTTAGCTTCCTTTGACCTATCAGGGTATGTCAACAAGATCGGACTAACTAAGGCCTCCTTTAGTTTATCAAACGCAGTCTGGCAACTCGCTGTCCAAGTCAGCGTCTTGCGGCCTGTAAGTTCACTAAGAGGCTTTGCTATCTCTGAGCAATTTTGGATGTGTCGGCGATAGAAATTAACCATCCCTAAGAATTGGCGGAGTCTTCTGATGGTGTTTGGGATTGGAAACTTGGCAATACCTTCTAGGTTCTTTACCAGTGGGACCATCCCCTTGGATGACACCTGATGTCCCAGGAATGTCACTTCCTCTCGGCAAAGCTCAGTCTTTGAGGGTTTGATTTAAAACCATTAGATTCCAAGGCATGCAAGACCTTTCCCAGAATTTCAAGATGTTCAGGGAAGGTGCGGCTTACTACCATTATATCATCAAGGTAGACCATGCATTGAGTCCATGGGATCCCAGATAATGCCATCATCATGGCTCGTTGAAAGGTAGCTGGACCATTTTTCACCCCAAACGGCATTCTGAGAAATTCCCAATGGGAAAGAGGGGTGGAGAATGCAGTTTTCTCAACACTGGATTCCTCCATCTCAACCTGATAATACCCTTTGACTAAATCAATGGTAGAAAAGTATTGCATTCCATGCAAATTGAAGAGAGTGTCAATCAAATTAGGTAATGGAAAGCAATCTCGTTTTGTTATTTTGTTGAGCTCTCGATAATCAATGCATAACCGTATTGACCCATCACTTTTCTTAATTGGCACGACAGGTGCAGAGTATGGGGAGAAACTTCGTCTGATGATACCATCTTCCTCCAGCTGTTGGCAGTGCTCTTCAATGTCCTGCAGTACAGGTCCTTGGACTCGCCTTACTGGGATATGGACTGGAAGCCTGTGTTCTGTTTCAATCTGATGCTTGATAATGGTTGTGTGGCCAACATCCCCATCACCATGACTAATAGCTCCTTGGTGGCACAGCAACAACTGGACTAACTGGTCCTTTTGTTCTGCTGAGAGAGATGTATTTGTCAACTCAAAAGCATCAACCATCATTTGTGAAGTCCAGTCCTCCTGATTTTTAGAAGTTTTTGAACTGTCAGTGAAGTCCACCAGATGTACCAGTGAGTCCTTACCCTGCAATTTCATAGCCTTCCCAATTAAGTTTCCTCTGGAGATCTTCTGTGAGAAGTCTCCAAGGTTGAATACCGCAACCAAAAAGTTGTCTTCTGTGACATTCATTAATCCAGGTTGTATAATCAAATCTTTTACCGAGGAGTTACTTTCCAAATAAGTTAACTCATGATCAGGGTTGTATCCTTGGAGGCGGAAACATGCCTCTATCATTTGACAGGTGCGGGGCGCAACTTCAACATCTTCCACACTTTCACATTCAAGGCTGGTTGGAAGTGGCTGTTGAGCATCTTGGGCAACTGTGATAAGTTGGCTTCCCTTCCGAGTGAGGAGTTCTCGTTTAGCCAAGTCAGGAAGCAAACTATCAGTCTGTAACATGTTTACCCCACAGATCAGATCAAAGTCTGAGACATGGTCTCTCACAACCACAAACTCAATTGGTTGTGTTTCAAAATTGGGAAACATGAGTGTGACTGTACAACCACCCAGAACTGGTACAATGTGTTTACCTATACCCCTAATCCCCTTGAGAGGTACTTCCTTTAGTGGGAATTTATCAGAGGGAAGTTGATGGTAACATGAAGCTGACATCAAACTGACTGCAGCACCTGTATCCACAAGAGCTGACAATGGGCCTGTGTGGGGAGAGCTTTTTATTCTTGGCCGGATGACTAAGGCATTGCTTGATTGCTGCTCTTGTCTCAGGTCCAGAACTTCAGCCAATTCATCTTCAGTGTTCACTGGCTGCTCTTCATCCCTCTCTAGGGTTCCAACTTGTTCAACATCTTCCACTGTCTCATCTTCGTCTCACTCTGGGGGGCCTCAAGGTAGTTGTGTGCAATCTGACTTGCTAATGGATATTGCCCTGATGGTGTTGCTTCCTGGGAAGCAATGATGCCTCCAAAAGACCGTTCATTGCTAGCATGCTGGGGTAGCTCTGGCATGCGGCCTTCCATGACAGAGCTATCTAGTTTCCTGGTGCTAGTTCTGGTGGTGGGACCAACCCTTGGTCACTCATGCAATCTTGACCCAAATGTGGTCCTCCACAACTTGGGCATTGTGGCCTCTCCATTAAATAGTTCTTCTGAGTAGGACACTGTGCAGGGCTATGTCCATGTTGCTTACAACGTATGCAAATGTTCCTGGCAGTATAGCAATCTTGATGGAGATGACCCCGCTTTCCACACCAATGACATAAAGGACGCGAGGGACATTGACCCTTTGTATGCCCTGACTGCTGACAATGGGTACATGTCCTGTGGTCTTGGTGCTGCTGCAACTTGCTGAAAGTTATTGGCTGGTGGGTGAGACTGACCCCTAGGGAAGTTTGCTGCAGTTCTCACTTTTCTTCCATTGGGCCCCCTTAGCCTTCCTTGACTGTTTGTTGCAGTAGACTGAGGGGCAACCATGGGTAGTTCTTGCTTTAATACAACTGGTGGTGAACTCAGATGTGGTGTGTGTGTTGACTGGTGTGGGATTTGTTCAATATAGTTAGGTGGCCAATTCCATGAAGAAGGTGGATAAGCACACTGATTCAATGGGGGTGCTGCTTGAGCTGTAGGAAGGGCTGGTGCTAGATGTGCCACATTGGCCATTTCAGATTGTGGCTTCACAGAGGATTGGGATGTCTGCCACTGACCCACTGGTGGGGATGTTTCTTGGGTGCCTCTAGTGGTGGTTCCAGCTTGACCTGCCAAGGGGGACTCTGTGGAATTTAAGTCTGCTAGTGCCACAAGCTTCTCCCACGAGATCTTCATTCCTAGTAAGGTCCTTTGAGTATGGATGATCCTGGTCAGCTCCTGCCTCAACTCTAAGGGCAACCCAGATATAAACCTATCTTTAACTATACGGAGTTGAGTGACATCCATACCAGGGAAGCACTGACAGGCTAGGGTTATTACTCTAAGGGCATAAGCAGAGACAGTCTCATGTGAGTGCTTGGTAGCCTCCATAAAGTCCTGACTCTGACTTTCTTCTTTCTTTCTTTGCTCTTTCTCATACCAGGATATTAAATGAGCCTTCAGTGTCCCATAATCACTAGTAGACTTCCGCATTACTCGATAAATTTCTAAGGCAGAGCCATCGAGGTAATTAGCTAAAAGGGATCCCATCCTTTCAAGGGAACCTGGATATTCTTGCTCAAAATATTTCTCAAAGGTTCTCACAAACTCATGAAAATCATGTCCTTCACTCAGGCAGTATTTTTCCGGTGGAAGAACCTTAGGTGTATGGCTATTAGCCAGTATTTGAGACATCATGGCCATGGTCTGAGCATTCTGCATAACCATTTGCTGAAGAATTGCCAATGATGGTTGGTCAATGCCCCCATCCTTAGGAGTTCCTGCCATAGGTGGTGACGGACATGCTGGTCTCTCAGGGGTTGTTCCTATTGGCTGTAAAGTAGCAGCTATTTCCCTACTGCCACCCTGTCATGGTTATATGGGAAATTAGTGCCAGAAGTCAAGATGGGACTCGCTATTGTGCTTACAGTGACTGTTGATGAAGCCACAGCAGTGGTGATAGTGGTGGTAAATTGACTGGCAAGACCTGTTGTGTCACCCATTCTCTATTGTTTGCTCTTCGTGTGAATAATTCTGTTTCTCAACTGTTCTTGTGCAGTGTGGTGAGTGCTGGGAATACCGGCAAGAGAACAGGGGCTGCTAGTCAATACTAATGCTTTCTATTGATGCTTGCCTTCAATCTTCCCGGGTCTGGGCACCAGTGAAACGGGGGAGCGATGCCGGTAAGTGTATCTGTGTAAAGATGCGTTTGCGTTACTCACCTACCGGATACTCTGTTAGTGGGGTCATGGCAGCTGCTGCTGGTTGCTGAGATGGGAGATTTAGCTGCCACTGAGGACTACCCAGAGGGCCTTCAATTGCATAAAAATCCTTTGACTTCAGCACCACCTGCACTGCTAAGAATGGGAGGATTTAAGAAAAGTAAAATGTCCTTTGCTTAATTTAATCAACGAAACAATAATAACACTTACAAGGTTAACTGCATCAGCAGGCAAGTTTTTACAGGTAACTAAAGAAAATCTAAACAATTTTATTGATCATACACCAATGTGTATTCAGAACCAACTAAGCACTTGAAACAAAAATTACTACAAAACAAAAGAAACAAACATCATTACTCCCATACCACACACAAAAATGTCAATATAAAATAAAACCATTAAATTATTGGCCATCACCACACAAAGGAGACAAGACTTACAGAAAAAAATAACTTGCATAACTAATGCAAAAAAAAACAAAGAATATTAGTTACTAGGGCAAGGTCAATGAGTGTTACCCAAATTGTATAAACCTGATAAGTCCCAGATGTGTCATTTTAAACTCCACTTCATCTCACAATCATTAAAGGTATTCTTGGCTCAATCAGTACAAACAAAAGTAATGTTTATAACAAAAAAAACTAAGTGAACTCTGGCTTCAACATTTGTGCAGGCATTGGGGAAGAAAAAGCTTTGTCCAAATTCAATTCAATAAGCAAATGTCCCAGCCAAAACAAATCCCTGATAAAGAGAAAAAAACCAACAACATTTAGAGATTATCCCCCTAGCACTGTCATCAGTGGACTCAGGAATCCATGAGTGCAATGATGCCAGAAAAGGGAGTAAAACTGACAATGATAACACTAGGCAACAAATTTCAACTTTTTTTTTGTTACAGACACGTGAACTACTGATTCCTACTAAAGCGCTGATGCTGATTTCAGATCTGATATCAAAATTTCTCTATCACGTCCAGATTTTG
The DNA here is from genome assembly GCA_023014485.1 of Bathynomus jamesi. Taxonomy (NCBI): domain Eukaryota; kingdom Metazoa; phylum Arthropoda; class Malacostraca; order Isopoda; family Cirolanidae; genus Bathynomus; species Bathynomus jamesi. Next base: position 428,127 of record JAJOZX010003188.1, on the reverse strand, counting down.
TGTAACCGAAAACCCCTATTTTTCATTTTTTTTTCTCACCCGCTTCTATTACGAAAGCCGTCTAAGCTACTTTTCCGTGCCACGTTTTATGTTAAGCATACTTAAATAATTAGTGAACAGGGATGTCTTTCCTCCTTTATTCTGGCTTAAGAGAGACAGCGGAATTCCGCTGGCGGAGTTACCACCCCTGCGCCCAACCATCCACCCAAAGCGCGTTAGTATTTTGTTGTTACTACTGAAAGGCAAATTCCTGTTCTTAAGTGAAACTTTGGTGTGTCCTCTTCCTTTGTCGCTTGTAGGATGACGAGCTCTCCTTCTGCAGGAACCAACAATAATCTCCCATCATATTTGGGTTGAAATTACCTTGGTATCTGTTTTCCATAACTGAGATCTGTTGGTGGAAGCGCTCACCATGCTCGTCACTTACAGCCCCAAGGTTGGCCGGGAAGAAGTCAAGATGAGAATGTAAAAAATGAATTTTCAAAGACATTCTGCATCCCATTATTTCATAAGATTTAAGCATGTTTTCTACGAGTTTACGGTGGTTTTCAGCTTTGTGGTTTCCAAGAAAATTTTTGACAACAACGAAAGATGTCCATGCTCCTAGTTCATTCTCATTTAGGTTACATGGAAACGATAAGTCGTGGATGACACTGCGGATCTGTGGTCCAGTGAAAACTCCAGCTTCTAGCTTAGCATCTGTCAATATTCCTTTGAATTTATCCTTTAAATATTGGAAACCACTACCTTGATGATCCATACCCTTCACGAAATTTTTCATAAGGCCAAGTTTAATGTGAAGTGGTGGAAGATGTACTTTCTGAGGGTCAATAAGTGCTGGGTGTTTCACATTGTATTTACCAACAACATGTTCAGTTCTAGATGGCCAATCATGTTTTTTGTAGTGGTTCTTGTCATCTCTGCTGTTCCATAGACACAAAAAGCACATATGCTTTGTGTAGCCCAACTGTAACCCAAGAAGTAATGATACAACTTTAAGGTCGCCACAAATATTCCATGTGTGGTCCTTATATTTGATGAGTCTTAGCAGCAGTTTCATCGATTCATAAGTCTCATTAAGGCCAGTGGCATGTGCTACAGGTATTGAAGGTTTTTCATTGCCGTTGTGCAGTAATACAGCTTTAAGGCTAGCTTTACTAGAGTCAATGAACAGTCTCCATTCTTTTGGATCATAGCGACAGCCAATCCCTTGCATCAGACCACTGATATCGTGGCAGAAACAAACGTTTTCTTCCTGTAAGTAAAATGATGAAAACTGCAAATGGCGATGGCGGAAATGGGAAACTTTGGTGTTTGGTTGGAGAAGATTAAATTCTTGAAGTCTTGAACCAAGCAACTCTGCCTTTTCTTTTGGTAATTCCAAATCGCGCACTAAGTCATTTAACTCCGCTTGACTTAACAAATGTGGGGAAATATTTGCATCTGGAACATATATGCCATCTTTCCCTGTTTCTATATCACTAGCAGAATCTTCAGATGAACTGCTGTCTGTTATCGTTGCTGGTGGAACTGGTGGTGGATTTGTTTCATCATGTGGTACTGGTTTCATTGCTGATTCGCAGTTTGGGTACGTGATCTTTGATTTGTTTTTCTTTGTGAAACCAGCAATCTTTGTCAAACAAAAATAACAATCATTGAAGTGATTTTTCGGCTCACGCCAAACCATGGGGACTGAGAACGGCATAGCTTTTCTTTTACCATTCATCCAAGCTATTAACATTGCATTGCACTGTGCACAGCAAATATGTGGTGCCCAGTCCCTCTGTTGGTCTCCTAACTTACAGTCAAAATAACACTTGTAGGCAAGTTTAATCTTTGTTATTATGTTTCTACGTTGTGGCTTAGGTGTATATTGTCCACAGACAAAGCAGAAGTTGTCTGGGTGATTTACACAAGCACGTCTATTTGATGCCATTTTGAATTACCATACAATATCTGAAAAAACGTAGAAAGTAATTATTACGATGTGCAAAATAAAAAGAAATACACACCGTTGCGAAAAATGCTCTGTTTGAATTGGTCCACAATTAACCCACCCCTTATATCTCCAGTCTAACTATAGAGTAGATCAAGTCTAGCCTAGAGGGGTCAGCCTAGAGATTCCGGAAATGGTCCAGAGCGGGCAGATAAATTGAGGTCCACAGTAGGATTCCTCACAAGATTAGGTTAGGGCAATCTACCTTCACCTTTGTTAAGCTATGAGTTGATGCTGGGTCTTAGGCCACAATGTAGGCCTAACTTGTCTGACCCAGCTTAATTTAATGTTATTAACTGTCTGGTCTAAAACTCAATTAGTCACTTACTTTTAGTTATTGGAGTCTCTCCCTTCTCCGGTTGTCTCATTGTCGAGAGCGTACTTTGCTGGTACGTCCTCTCGCCCCGTTCTTCGTTTTCGTTCTCCCCTTTGTTCTCCTCTTCGCGGGGCTTCTTGTACCAGCGTTGTCTTGGTTTATTCCTCGGTTGGTTGAGCGGTAATGTATCTCCATTACCGAGCACGCTCCTCCCACACAGTATATAAATACTAGTGTGGAGAATAACTCTGGTGAGCAACCAATTGGTTTCATCCACCCAGTTATTGACATAAAAGGAATTTATTAATTGTTAGATTAACTACCTACCTACTCAGTGAACCATTTTCGTTACCTCCCAACTACCCACTCATAAGTTTTCCATATACTGGGGGCCCCGGGAGATAAAAATTTTGGTGTCATTGTCACCAATTTTTGTCTGAGTGTAGACTAGCTAACTATTTAACTGTAAATGCCTGTTAATCTGATTAACAGTGCCTATCCTCACCTTCTCATGGAGAAGGTGTAGCATTTAATTAGAAGAGAAAATATACATCCATAGGATGAAACTGTCTATGGTCTTTACCATAAGAAAAGAAAAAATGAAAGTTAGAAGATAAAATTACAATTCCCCAGCATCTATTTTTTGTTGTAAAAATAGTCGCGCCTTTAATGCTGTTTGTCGCTGAGGTCTTGTTTCTGTCAATGTTGTAGTAGGATGCGTTACCACTCCTACTGTCAAAGGAATAGTTACTGGAAGTTCAGTGTCTCCAGTTGTTACTGTCAGTGGAGAAGGTTCTCCAAAGTCCATTGTTTTGGGTCCAGACTCTAAAGGGTACAAAAGAGAAATGTCTCTTGTTGTGTCACCCGTTGAAGTCCTTAATTTGACCACTCTTGTTACCCCGTCTGCCCTGGTCTGAGTTCTGAAACTCTAGCCAGAGGCCAGTATTGTCTTGGAGTACTGTCATGTATGAGAACAAGGTCCCCTACCTTAATTGTGTCAGACCAATCCTTCTTAGTCATTTGTTTATGTCTCTCCCTTAGACCCATCAAGTACTCAGTTTTCCACTGTTTAATGAAATGAGCTTTAACTCTAGTTAAATGTTGTAACTTAGTCTGGAGCTCATCATGTCGTTGAGTCCAGTTTGGGTCTTCTGAAGAGTCTATATTGTAGTCCGGCAGGAGACTAACTTGTTCTCCCCGAATCAAATGATTTGGAGTTAATGGTTCTGGGTCATTAATGTTGTCACTCACATAAGTGAGTGGTCTATTGTTAATGATGTTCTCAATCTCAGCCAGGAGAGTGAGTAACCCAAATAAGTGTATCTGTTTTTTGCCAATTGCTTTCTTCAAGCAATTCTTTACTGTTTGTATATTCCTCTCCCAGATAGAACCATACCAAGGAGAGGCAACCGGAATATACTTCCACTTTATGTTTGAATTTTTTTATATATAATTGTGTGATTTCATTGCTTAACAAGTCGTGGATGACTTGTTCACCAGCTTTGAAATATGTAGCATTGTCAGTCCAAACTGTCTTTGGTACTGAATGTCGTGCACAGAATCTCTTAAAGACAGCAACAAAAGATTCTGCTGTAAGGTCCTCCACAACATCCAAATAAACAGCTCGTGAGGCAGCACATGTAAACGGTACAATGTACATTTTTTGTTCAGTGTCACCCACCCCTACAGTCAATGCTCCTGTATAGTCAATGCCTACAGTCTCAAAGGGTCTGTTGAGAGTAACTCTCTCCTCTGGCAAAGCAGGAGGATTTGGTTTCCTATAGGGCCTAGCATGAATACGCCTACATGTGACACACTCACTCAGGACTGTTTTAACAGTGATCCTTCCCTTGGGTATCCAATAAGTTTTTCTTAATGTAGTTAGTGTCTGTGGTACCCCCATATGATATACATCATTGTGTGTTTTTCTGATTATTAATGTTGTCAAATAGCTAAATCTAGGTAAAAGGATTGGATTTTTGCTTTTGTATGACAGTTTTGATTTGTCTAATCTCCCTTTACACCTTAGAAGGCCTTCCTCATCTCTGAACAAGTTTAGATCCACAAACTACTGATGGTACAGGTTCTTTTGTTTGTTTCCCATTAGTTAAGAATTCTAACTCTTTATTGTACTCTTTTTGTTGTGCTTGGCCTATCCAGTATTGGGTTGCAACTTCTGTATAATTATGATTGTTTTTATTTAGCTGTTTGTTAATTGTAGCTAAACAGTTGTGAGCAAACCTCAAACAGTAGGCTGTCACCCTGACAAGTTTGTTGAAATCAGAATACTTTTCATAATTAGTGATTGGTTCAACCTTTTCATTTGAAAAGATTAAATTTAATGTCAAGTTAACTTGTTCCACAGGCCATTGGTCTGTATTACAGAGCCACTTAGGTCCCATAAACCAAGTTTTGTTTGACTTCAACAACTTGTAGGATAAACCTCTGGTCAGAAAGTCTGCTGGATTCTGTTTAGTTGGAACATAGTGAAAGTTTACTTGTAGGCTTTCATTAGCGTCAGCTATTTCTTTTAGCCTATTTCTTACAAAGATATTCTTACTATTAATGCTATCATTCCGTATCCAGGCAAGAGAAATCTGACTGTCAAGCCAGACGTGGATATTAGTTATGAACACATCATAGTAAGCAGCCTTAAGCAATGAAATGGTTTTAATGGCTAATGTAGCAGCCAATAGTTCCAATTGAGGTATGGTTCGGGTAGGTTTGAGAGGTGCAACTTTCCCTTTTGCATAAATTAGATGACTTTCTGTAGGGCTTACAAGATACGCACAGCACCCATAAGCTTGTGTGCTTGCATCAGCAAACACATGAAGCCTCTGGGGCTTATCCCTAAACCCACAGCACCTTTGAATTTTAATGTTCTGCACTTTTGTTAAATCAGTAGCTAACTTCTTCCAAGATTTTTGATTTTCATTTGTTATTGGATCATCCCACCCAACATTTGTCCTCCAAATTTCTTGGAGGAGAATCTTTGATTTTATTGTTGAAGGCAGGAATAGACCCATAGGATCAAAAATTTTGGAAGCCTCTGATAATATTTGTCTTTTAGTATTTGCTTCCTCATCAAGTTTAAAACCTTTAGTACAGATTGAATCATGACTGTTAGAAGTTGCATCCAAATACCAGTTCATACCTAAAGTTTTAACTCTGTCTGATGGCTCAGTAAGACTATTATTATCCTTTAAAATCTTTTTGTTTAAATCCTCATTATTTGAAATCCACTCTCTAAGTTCAAAGTTACCTTGTTGCATAATGTTTTGAGAGTGTTCATAGACTTCAGATAATTCAGATTTTGTTGTCGTTGAGCCTATTTGATTGTCTACGTAAAAATGTTCCTTAAGGAAGTTCAATGTTAGAGAGTTATTAAACTGGTTTAAATGATGTCTAATTGTCAATGCTAATAGGCTAGGTGAGCAATTGGCTCCAAACAACACAACATTAAATCTATAGGTTATGAACCCTTTATTCAAATCAAATGGATCCTTGAACCATAAGAACCTTAGTTGGTTCTTATCATATTCATTTTTAAGATTTATTCTCAAAAATGCCTTTGAAATGTCACTTTGTACGGCATATTTATCTAACCTGAACCTCAGTAAGATCTTCACAAGGTCAGAAATGAGATTAGGACCCTCAATCAAGCAATCATTCAAACTGTGTTTATCACTGTCTTTGAGGCTACAGTTATATACTACTCTGAGTTTGTTGTTGGGGCATCTTGTCGATAAACCCCCCTGTGGGTTAAATAATGACAACCATCTTTTTTAAAAGGGTTATTTGTTACTTCTCAATGAAGCCTTTCTGTAGCTGTTCTTTGAAGACATTACTGTACTTTTTAATATTATTATCTTGTTTGAGTTTTTTCATTACTTTATATAAATATCCTTTAGCTACTTTGAGATTATCTCTTAAAGTTGGACAATTTATTTTCCAAGGTAACTCAATAAAATAACTATTGTCTTTGCACTGAATGGTGTCTTCAAATCTTTCTACCATTAACTGATCTTCTGAAGTTTGATTTGTGTCATGTATACCCACAGATTCTAGCAACCATAAAGTTTGAATTGCCTCATCCAAAGTTTCATTTGATAATGATGAATTAATGTTCTCAGTTGAGATAATATTATTCAAAGTGTTGCTATTCTTACAGGTGTTATGTAGGACTGAGTTGAGGCACATAGTATTTGTTAGTCATGAGCTATTTTGGTTTAGGTCTAGGTTGTATTTGGATAGGTCACCCAAAGGGGCTATCCCTGATGGAGTCTGATAAGCTATACCATCACCTATCTTTACTATGCCCTTATGAATAAGATTAATATAATCTGCCCCTATTAACATTTCAATGTTAGCTACTGTGTTGTTTGTGATATGTCTATCAGCTATTTTGTAGTGTTTTCCCAAATGATTTATGGTTTGTTCTAGTTTGGGTATAACCAGTTTGTTTTGTCCTACTTTAGAAGTAATAACTGCGTCAATTTTCTCTAATTTATTTTCTAAATGTAGTTCCAGGTCAATTGTCTTATAGCTATTTTTGTCCGAGTTATCCTTAACAAAGGATGCAATATTGAGGTTTTGTTCATTCGGGTTTGGTGTCAAACCCAATTTATTAACTACATTTTGCGAAACAAATGTTTGTTGAGAACAACAGTCTATAAGACATCTCACTGGAGTGGTGCTACCCTCACTATTCACTAAGTCCAAAGTAATAGTTGGTAAAAGAATCTGTGTTTCTTGTTACGTTGTTTGAGCAAACAGAATGTCCCATGAAAGTGGCATTTTCTTGATTACCTTTGTTTGGTGGAGGTATCTTTTGAGTTTGAGTACTATTATTTGGACACTTTGGTGAATCACACATTGATGAGACATGTCGTAAACTTTTACAAAACTTACACTTGAATCTTAACCTAGATTTACAGTCTTTCTTATAATGTCCCTGGCCAGTACACTTTTTACACAGGTTCAACTGTTCACATCTTTTAGCCCTTTGGTTAAAATCTGAATATTTGTCACACCCAGTACTACTGTGTTCATTACTTGCACAAAATTTGCAATGTGGTGTGTAAGTTGAGGCAGCAGTTACATTAAAGTTCTGTAATGTAGGTGTTCGTGTATTATAGTTGGTCACATTTGATTCTCCAGTATCAAGTTTTGTCTGTTTAGCTGTAGCTAGTTGGTCTCTGGGAACAGTCTTTGGTTTATCCATAGTCTGGGTCTTATGTGTTGGAAAATCTCTCAAGTTGTAATTAATTAGGATATTGGGGAAGTGTTTTCTTATTTGTTCTAAATTAGGATAATTTTCTCCCGTCTTTAGAATTAAATTATCTTTAATCCTCGAAGGAAGGCACCTAAGTACTATGCTTTGTATAAGCCAAGATGAAGTTTTAATATCTATCTCATTACTAACCAGTTGTCCTATAATAGCTTCTAATTTGTATAAAAAATTTCCATATCACTATGGTTATCTTTTATGGGTGCAAATTCAAAAATTTGTTGAGATAATTCATATACAATCATATCTTTATTAATGTAATTACGTTTTAAAAGATCAATAGCTACTTCATATGAATCCCCTACGGCTGGTAAATAGGCTATTAGGTTATAGGCTGGGCCTTTAAGGGAACTAGTTAAGTAACTAAACTTTTCAACAGTTGAAATATAAGGTTTATTACCTATTAAATTCTCAAATTTGTCAATGAAAGATGGGAATTGTACCGTGTCCCCTTCAAATGTTGGTACTAGCAAAATGGGTAACTGAGCCCTCAATTCTTGTGACTCAGGATTTTGCATGCCACTTAAATTTTGTTGAAGGTTAGCCCTACTTTGATTAAAATCAGAATTAGGTTTTTTTTGGTGTTAAGTCAGTCAACCGAGACCGTAGTCCCCTTATTTGCTGTTCAATTGAGCTTACCTGATCATCATCATCAGCGTAAAGGTCTATCAATTGTTCTTCAGCCATTTCGGATTCAACTAACTCTGAAATACTCTCATTAATGGCTATTATTTCCTTCTTTTTAATTTCTAATTTAATAATTACACACTCTATATTTTTCTTACCTGGTTGTGTAATATTGTTAAAAGTGTTCACAGCCTTTGTAACAGCTCCCAACTTTGCCCCCCTTTTCTTTTTTAACTTTTTCAATTCTGCACTGTCCATGTCTAAGTCAAAATTGTTTAACTGGGGATCGTAATGAAATAGAGGACAAGAAGAAATTACCAGAGAAGAGAGAGAACAGACAAAACAGTCAAGTTTAAATTTGGTTTAATCCCCCCCAAGTACTTGTGTGTCACTCAGGTCTAAGCTTATAAGAGAATGAGACTCCTTAAATGTAAATGTTTCCTAGTTAGGCCCTAGGTTGTAGACCTAATTAGGCTTGCTCAGGTTAGGCTTAGGCTAGACCATTTAGCCTAATTCTGCAATTTTTGTTAAGTAAGGTTAAGGTTTGTAAATTCCCCACACATGGACCACCAATGCGAAAAATGCTCTGTTTGAATTGGTCCACAATTAACCCACCCCTTATATCTCCAGTCTAACTATAGAGTAGATCAAGTCTAGCCTAGAGGGGTCAGCCTAGAGATTCCGGAAATGGTCCAGAGCGGGCAGATAAATTGAGGTCCACAGTAGGATTCCTCACAAGATTAGGTTAGGGCAATCTACCTTCACCTTTGTTAAGCTATGAGTTGATGCTGGGTCTTAGGCCACAATGTAGGCCTAACTTGTCTGACCCAGCTTAATTTAATGTTATTAACTGTCTGGTCTAAAACTCAATTAGTCACTTACTTTTAGTTATTGGAGTCTCTCCCTTCTCCGGTTGTCTCATTGTCGAGAGCGTACTTTGCTGGTACGTCCTCTCGCCCCGTTCTTCGTTTTCGTTTCCCCTTTGTTCTCCTCTTCGCGGGGCTTCTTGTACCAGCGTTGTCTTGGTTTATTCCTCGGTTGGTTGAGCGGTAATGTATCTCCATTACCGAGCACGCTCCTCCCACACAGTATATAAATACTAGTGTGGAGAATAACTCTGGTGAGCAACCAATTGGTTTCATCCACCCAGTTATTGACATAAAAGGAATTTATTAATTGTTAGATTAAACCTACCTACTCAGTGAACCATTTTCGTTACCTCCCAACTACCCACTCATAAGTTTTCCATACCGTAGTACAAAACAAATGCTATAAAAACACACAAGTCACCACAACCTGTCACTTGCTCATCAGCAGAGAGCTTCAACAAACCGTTCTGCTTGACTGTCACGTAGCGACTGACCGTTGGGCCGTTGCCCGTTACTATGCTCTTGACTCAGTGTTGCCAACTCGGGATAAATTTTATTTATCAAAATTGTTCGAATTTGTATATAGTTGGCAAAAAAAATTGCTTTAACCTTGAAAAGCAAGTTTCATATTACTGGTATTAAGCCGATTAAAACCAAAATCTGGATGTGGTAGAAAATTTTACTAAAAGTGATTTGCATTTTACACAAAATCTAGACGTGATAGAAAAAATCTAATTATAGATTTGAAATCAGCATACCGAAATTAGCTAGGAGCACCTATTTGGTCTTCTGTAACAAAATCTTTGTTGCCTAGTGTAATTAATGTTCTAAAATTTTGGGATATGTATTTGCATTAATATGTTGCTCATAAGGCAGTTAAAGGTACAATTTAGTTCACAGCCTGAGAAAGCTCAAAATCCATTGTGATGCATATTGATAACTGAAGTTAGGTTCTTCAACAAGGTCTTTATAAAGGAAATCAGGCATTCAGAAATGATTATGATATTTACATGATAATTTTAAGTGATCCAAATATGTGAGACATGGTTCTTATAGCTAATGGTTAAGCAATACAAAACACCAATGGTAAAAACAAGACTATAGGATCACCTACCACACCATCAAGGAGAAGTGAGATGCTTTCCCGTCTCTTGAAATGGGCATATGATTGCCTCAAGCTTCTTCTTGTTCTCTATACTGAGAGAATTTCAAAGCTGTTATACTCAGGCATATGATTGCCTCAATGTTTTTAACATTCTCTATATTGAGAGAATTTCAAATCTGTTATAATCAATTAAAAAGAAGAAAAACATTTTTAGTAACTCTGAAGGCTTGGCTTTCTAAGAAAGCTCTGGCCCAATGGGGATTACTGAAACCTCCCAGGCCCTACTGAGGGGTTTGGGAGCTCTCAGGAATCCTTTCCAATAGTGGAGTTCCCACCAACTTGGGGTGTTAACCATACCATCTCAACAGTATATAAATACTAATGTGGAGAATAACTCTGGTGAGCAACCAATTGGTTTCATCCACCCAGTTATTGACATAAAAGGAATTTAATAATTGTTAGATTAACTACCTACCTACTCAGTAGACCATTTTCATTACCTCCCAACTACCCACACATATCAGTTTTCCATATACTGGGGCCCCCGGGAGATAAAAATCTTGGTGTCATTGTCACCAATTTTTATGTCTGAGTGTAGACTAGCTAACTATTTGACTGTAAATGCCTGTTAATCTGATTAACAGTGACTCTCCTCACCTTCTCATGGAGAAGATGTAGCATTTAATTAGAAGAAAAAATATACATACATAGGATGAAACTGTTTATGGTCTTTACCAGAAGAAAAGGAAAAGTGAAAGTTAGAAGATAAAATTACAGTTCCCCAGCATCTATTTTTTGTTGTAAAACTAGTCGTGCCTTTAATGCTGTTTGTCACTGAGGTCTTGTATCTGTCAATGTTGTAGTAGGATGCGTTACTGCTCCTTCTGTCAAGGGGATAGTTACTGGAAGTTCAGTGTTTCCAGTTGTTACTGTCGGTGGAGAGGGCTCTCCAAAGTCCATTGTTTTGGGTCCAGACTCTAGGGGGTACAAAAGAGAAATGTCTCTTGTTATGTCACCCGTTGAAGTCATTAATTTGACCACTCTTGTTACCCCGTCTGCTCCTGGTCTGAGTTCTAAAACTCTAGCCAGAGGCCAGTATTGTCTTGGAGTACTGTCATGTATGAGAACAAGGTCTCCTACCTTAATTGTGTCAGACCAATCCTTCTTAGTCATTTGTTTATGTCTCTCCCTTAGACCCATCAAGTACTCAGTTTTCCACTGTTTAATGAAATGAGCTTTAACTCTAGTTAAGTGTTGTAACTTAGTCTTGAGTTCATGATGTTGTTGAGTCCAGTTTGGGTCTTCTGAAGAGTCTATATTGTAGTCCGGCAGGAGACTAACTTGTTCTCCCTGAATCAAATGATTTGGAGTTAATGTTGTCACTCACATAAGTGAATGGTCTATTGTTGATGATATTCTCAATCTCAGCCAGGAGAGTGAGCAACTCAAACAAGTGTATCTGTTTTTTACCAATTGCTTTCTTCAAGCAGTTCTTTACTGTTTGTATATTCCTCTCCCAGATAGAACCATACCAAGGAGAGGCAACTGGAATATATTTCCACTTTGTTTGAATTTTGTACATATAATTGCATGACTTCATTGCTTAACAAGTCGTTAATGACCTGTTCACCAGCCTTGAAATATGTAGCATTGTCAGTCCAAACTGTCTTGGGTACCGAGTGTCATGCACAGAATCTCTTAAAGACAGCAACAAAAGATTCTGCTGTAAGATCCTCGACAACATCCAGATAAACAGCTCATGAGGCAGCACATGTAAACAGTACAATGTACATTTTTTGTTCAGTGTCAACCACCTCTACAGTCAATGCTCCTGTATAGTCAATGCCTACAGTCTCAAAGGGGTCATTCTCTGTCAGATCAACCAGTGCCTAACACCCTCATCTCTCAGATTTTGCTGAAATTTGGTTTATAGGGAGTTTGTGGGCCCTGAATCCATTTCTGAAATTATAAGGTCAATCCAACCAACGATTCAAGAGATATGACCTCGGGAAATTTGAGGTCACTTGCGAGGTCACTAACATTTGGCGACCCATAACTTGGGTAATAATGGTCACAATTATATAAAAGTATAGATATTTAGAATCAGAAAATGACAAGGAATCCAAATATGCAAGTTTTAGAACTCTAGGTTGAAAAATAAAAAAGTTACACTGTAACCAAAATTTGAGGTCACGATTTGACCTCTGGGGTATCAAATGAGAATTTTTTTTTTAAATGTAAAAAATGAAGGCATAGGCATTGGCTATTAGAATCAGCAAAAAAAAGTTTGTTTATGTTAGTATTTTTCATGTAACTAACATATAAGTGAACACCATATTCATAAGTTGTGCGTCAATTCTACCTATTTTTCACACATAAGCTCATAATTTGACCTATAGAAATTAAAATTACATTTTTTTATAGATATAAAAACAAAGGCAAAAAATGTAAAATTGTATTTCACTGCTAATCTACACTGGCAATAATAGTTATAATAGTGAAAGGGGAAGACCTACTTAGAGGATTCATGTGCTAGCCTAATACAATTTTTGCATGCTCGATGCTCTCATCAATTTCTTTTTGTGGAAAAATGTATTGAATTCTGCTGCCTCCTCTTAGGGTAGGACAACTCATTACAGTTAATATATGATGTCCTGGCACTGCACATGAATCCTTGTTTGATGGATAATAATATGCACTTGATCCTGATGACCCAGAGGGATGTAGAAAGTTCACAGTGAAATCATCAAACTCTTCACAATATTCCTCCACAATTCCATACCAAACTTGCATGTCATAAATGCAGCCAACATACTCTCCTGGTTTGACACATTTTAGGTTACCAAGCATTGCAGGTTCATTAGTAAAATGACTTTTCCTTATTCTTTTCTTTTCTCCAATGCCACTTGAAATGGGATACACCATCAGTTCTTCCTTGTTTAGGGGAACAAATCTATGATATTTCTGAGTTCCAGGAATAGCCCTACTATCCTTGAATCGATGTTCCAACCGTTCTTCTGCATCTTTCAAATCAGCTGTAGTTACAAAGAAAAAATTTATCTTCTTGCTCAAGTTTTCTTCACAAAACTGAAACATGTGTTCTGGTGTAAGAATTTGCCTCTCTGTAGTTCTCTGCAAACTGGCACGAGCAGTAGCTCTTTTCACTGTTCCTCCAATCCCATCACATGCATTTTTGCCATGGGATGTAGCAAAGAAGTGCCATTCACAAGACAGACCAAAATCCTCTTCATGGTAACAGAGATTTGTGAAGTTGTATCTGTTCTTATATTGGCCAGCACATCCATCTGAGAAATAGTGCACCTTCTTCAATTGTGGGCATCTGAATTAAACATATGTCATAAGCTTCAATATGAATGAGTAAACCATTATAGTGTTGTGTTTTAGTGATGCAGATAAGAAACAGACACTAAAATGGCTAAGTTCCTGGTCTGCAGATGATCTATAATAGATGACAAAAGGGTGAACTGTACACGTGAATTGTCCCAGTGAAACCCTTGGGCAGCATCCTGGACAATGAAAGAATAATTCTCAGAGAAATCACCTACTATAACTACCTCGCTCTGAGGTGGTAGTGTTTCTTTCAACTGCTTGAAGTACTGTGATTGTTGCTGAGCAACAAAGTGATGACGAACCATGCGGGATATTTTCATGCTTAGGGATGATAAGTATTCATGAAGTGGCTCCACCTTATCAACCATTGTACAACGGTCAACAGTCACCCATTGCTTGTAAGATATTTCATTTGGAGCTGATTTCACACTGTCAAGTAACTCAAGAAAATCCAGGACACCCTCTTCTCTTGGGCAATCATTGCAAAGTTGCATCATGCAAGTCTCTCTTTCTGTACTGCAGACACTGTAATCCATAAGATCCTTGTATGAAAGACCTCTTTCTCCCAATGCAGCCAGCTGCAATTTTGGATTTTGATGGTATGTGCAGACACAGACAGAATGAGTCCCACCACTACCGGCAAGCACACAATATGATGGCCGTAATTTTGCAAATGTGGAAAATCCTATTTTGGGATTCTTTTCATCATTTTTATATAGTTCAAACATCTCTCTTAAATTCCCGAGGACCAATCATTTTTGCACCTTCATTGCACCTTCAGCACTGATAACTTTCACGCAATCCTTTTGGCCAGGACACATACGACTAACCTCTTCTGACTCATAGAATCTTCTAACTATATCTTTGTGTTCTTCAGATATCACTTTTCCTTTGCTCATTAGTGGAATCTTCGGAAGGATTCCATGTTCTGATTTAAGTGAACGGCTTCTTTTCACCATGTATGTTGTAGTTTGAAAGAAACTAGCTGTTTTTTCAATTGTGTATGGTGAGTGTGTCAATATTTGTAGTTTGTGATGGTGACATTTGCTCTCCAGGAATGACTGTTTCAATTCATTCATTAATTTGTCTAGATGTTTTTCAGATTTAGTTTCAGGTTTTGAAGTATCACTTACCTCCTCGGTAATTTGAACACCATAACTGAGTTCTAGCCTCTCCTTCAGGTGTTTCTGAGCAGATGATAGCTTACCACGAGCCTTGCGCTTTTTCTGGCTTAATGACAGCCCTTCTGAAAAGAACAGAAAAAAGGTTTCACACACCTGAATATTAGTAATTAAATATTAATTATAGTACCTTAAATGCTATATAATTGGCTATATAGTAGATCAAACAGACCTTGTAGTAAAGTATAAGTTATTATATTAATTTATTACTTACTTTTTTTAACTGGTGTTTGGTCCAGAAATGCTAGAACTGGTTCAACTGAAGTTGAAGGATTTTCCTTTATCAAGCAATCACTGTCATTGTCCAGATCTTGAATTGAAGAGATGTTACTCAAGCCACTGATAGTAGATGATTCATTTGAATCCTGCTCAGACTCGTTGTTTTCAGTGGTACTAAGTATAGTGGGGTTTTTCATTATCAGTGTCCAACAGTTCACACACAACAATGAGTCTTTTTTCACTCTTCCAGCACATTTTTCAACAAGTACATCAGTCACTTTTCTAAGATTGATTGTTATGCGTTTCTTGTGTTTTTGAATAGGGTCCTGGCAGTATTTCAAGTGCCGAACCATTGTATTTTGATCTGTAAAGATATAGGATTTACAATTAGGTAATATATATTTTTTAGAAAATATATAGCTATACACACTTAATATTTTAGGCCTTGATAGTCTCTGAGGCTCATTAAAACACCATACCCACCAGCCACCCACAGTGCTGGCTGGAACTGTACTAACCTGTAGACAAGGAATTTTGCAACTATCTGTGTTGATTCTGCACTTAGACAAGTAGCAACATGTTTCAACAGGTTTGTTTAGGCTACATGTGAGCTTAGTCTTCCCCTTTCACTATTATAACTATTATTGCCAGTGTAGATTAGCAGTGAAATACAATTTTTATTAAATTCTTGGAGCTTGAGGTCAAATTGATAGCTAAGATATAAAAATTCCTTGAAATGACAAGCAATTTATAAATATGGTGTTCACTTATAAGTTAGTTACATGAAAAGTACCAACATAAACAAACTTTTTATGATTGTTTCTATTAGTCAAGAACTCTGACTTTGTTTTTTATATCCATAAAAAATGTAATTTTAATTTCTATAGGTCAAATTATGAGCTTAAGTGTGAAAAAATAGGTAGAATTGACGCACAACTTATGAATATGGTGTTCACTTATATGTTAGTTACATGAAAAATACTAACATAAACAAACTTTTTTTTGCTGATTCTAATAGCCAATGCCTATGCCTTCATTTTTTACATTTAAAAAAAAAATTCTCATTTGATACCCCAGAGGTCAAATCGTGACCTCAAAATTTGGTTACAGTGTAACTTTTTTATTTTTCAACCTAGAGTTCTAAAACTTGCATATTTGGATTCCTTGTCGTTTTCTGATTCTAAATATATATACTTTTATATAATTATGACAATTATTACCCAAGTTATGGCTCGCCAAATGTTAGTAACCTCGCGAGTGACCTCAAATTGCCCGAGGTCATATCTCTTGAACCGTTGGTCGGATTGACCTTATAATTTCAGAAATGGATTCAGGGCTCACAAACTCCCTATAAACCAAATTTCAGCAAAATATGAGAGATGAGGGTGTTAATTTCAATTTTTTTTGGTTGATCTGACAGAGAATGACCCAATTTAGGGTCTGTTGAGAGTAACTCTCTCCTCTGGCAAAGCAGGAGGATTTGGTTTCCTATAGGGCCTAGCATGAATACGCCTACATGTAACACACTCATTCAGAACTGTTTTAACAGTGATCCTTCCCTTGGGTATCCAATAAGTTTTTCTTAATGCAGTTAGTGTCTGTGGTACCCCAATATGATGTACATCATTGTGTGTGTGTCTGATGATTAATGTTGTCAGAGAGCTAAATCTTGGTAAAAGGATTGGATGTTTGCTTTTGTAAGACATTTTTGATTTGTCTAATCTCCCTTTACACCTTAGAAGACCTTCCTCATCTCTGAACAAGTTTAGATCCACAACTACTGATGGTACAGGCTCTTTTGTTTGTTTCCCACTAGTCAAGAATTCTAACTCTTTATTGTACTCCTTTTGTTGTGCATGCCCTATCCAGTACTTGGTTGCAACTTCTGTATAATTGTGATTGTTCTTATTTAGCTGTTTGTTAATTGTAGTTAAACAGTTGTGAGCAAACCTCAAACAGTAGGTTGTGACCCTGACAAGTTTGCTGAAATCAGAATAATGTTCATAATTAGTGATTGGTTAAACCTTTTCATTCAAAAAGGTTAAATTTAATGTCAAGTTAACTTGTTCCACAGGCCATTGGTCTGTATTACAGAGCCACTTAGGTCCCATAAACCAAGTTTTGTTTGACTTAACAACTTGTAGGATAAACCTCTGGTCAGAAAGTCTGCTGGATTTTGTTTAGTTGGAACATAGTGAAAGTTGATTTGTAGGCTTTCATTAGCTTCAGCTATTTCTTTTAGCCTATTTCTTACAAAGATGTTCTTACTATTAATGCTATAATTCTGTATCCAGGCAAGACAAATCTGACTGTCGAGCCAGATGTGGATATCAGTTATGTTCACATCATGATAAGCATCCTTAAGCAATGAAATGGTTTTAATGGCTAATGCAGCAGTCAATAGTTCCAATTGAGGTATGGTTTGGGTAGGTTTGAGAGGCGCAACTTTCCCTTTTGCATAAATTAGATGACTTTCTGTAGGACTTACAAGGTACGCACAGCACCCATAAGCCTGAGTGCTTGCATCAGCAAACACATGGTCTCTGGGGTTTATCCCTAAACCCACAGCACCTTTGTATTTTAATGTTCTGCACTTTTGTTAAATCAGCAGCTAACTTCTTCCAAGACTTTTGATCTTCAGTTGTTATTGGCTCATCCCACCCAACATTTGTCCTCCAAACTCTTGGAGGAGAATCTTTGATTTTATTGTTGAAGGCAGCAATAGACCCATGGGATCAAAAATCTTTGAAGCCTCTGATAATATTTGTCTTTTAGTGTTAGCTTCCTCATCAAGTTTAAAACCTTTAGTGCAGATTGAATCATGATTGTTAGAAGTTGCATCCAAATACCAGTTCATACCTAAAGTTTTAACTCTGTCTGATGGTTCAGTAAGACCATTATTATCCTTTAAAATCTTTTTGTTTAAATTCTCATCATTTGAAATGAATATAATCTGCCTCCCATTAACATTTCAATGTTAGCTACTGCGTTGTTTGTGATATGTCTATCAGCTATATTGTACTGTTTTCTCAAATGGTTAATAGTTTGTTCTAATTTGGGTATAACCATTTTGTTTTGTCCTACTTTTGGAATAATGACTCTTTAATTTTTTCTAATTAATTCATTTTCTACATGTAATTCCAGGTCAGTTGTCTTATAGCTAATTTTGTTTGAGTTATCCTTAACAAAGGATATGATATTGAGTTCTTGTTCATTCGGGTTTGGTGTCAAACCCAATTTATTAACTAAATTTTGCGAAACAAATGTCTGTTGAGAACAAGAGTCTGTCTATAAGACATCTCACTGGAGTGGTGCTACCCTCACCATTCACTAAGTCCAAAGTAATAGTTGGTAAAAGAACCTCAGTGTTTTTTGTTACGTTGTTTGAACAAACAGAATGTCCCATGAAAGTGGCATTTTCTTGATTATCTTTGTTTGGAGGAGGTATCTTTTGAGTTTGAGTATTGTTGTTTGGACACTTCAGTGAATCACACATTGATGAGACATGTCGTGAACTTTTACAAAACTTACAATTGAATCTTAACCTAGATTTACAGTCTTTCTTATAATGTCCCTGGCCAGTACACTTTTTACATAGGTTCAACTGTTCACATCTTCTAGATTTTGAGTTAAAGTCTTTATATTTGCCACACCCAGTACTACTGTGTTCATCACTTGCACAAAATTTACAATGTGGTGTGTAAGTTGAGGCAGCAGTTACATTAAAGTTCTGTAATGTAGGTGTTCGTGTGTTACAGTTGGTCACATTTGATTCTACAGTATCAAGTTTTGTCTGTTTGGCTGTAGCTAGTTGGTCTCTGGGGACAGTCTTTGGTTTATCCATAGTCTGGGTCTTATTTTGGGTTGAACTATTTCTCAATTTGAAATTAGTTAGGATAGCTAGAAAGTGTTTTCTGATGTTTTCAAGATTAGGATAATTTTCTCCCGTCTTTTGAACTAAAACATCTTTAACCCTCAAAGGAAGGCACCTAAGAACTGCGCTTTGTATAATCCAAGATGAAGCTTTAACATCTATCTCATTGCCAACCAGTTGTCCCATAATAGCTTCTAATTTTGAATAAAAATTTTCCATATCACTATGGTTATCTTTTACGGGTGCAAAATCAATAATTTATTGAGCTAATTCAAATATAATCTCATCTTTATTAATGTAACTACATTTCAAGAGATCAATAGCTATTTCATATGAATCACCCACAGCTGGTAAATAGGCTATCATGTTATAGGCTGGACCTTTAAGGAAACTAGTTAAGTAGCTAAACTTATCAACAGTTGGAATATAAGGTTTATTACCTATTGAACTCTCAAATTTTTCAATGAAAGATGGGAATTGTACCATGTCCCCATCAAATGTTGGTACTAGCAAAGTGGGTAACTTAGCCCTAAATTCCTGTGACTCAGGATTTGGCATGTCACTTAAATTTTGTTGAAGGTTAGCTCTACTTTGATTAAAATCAGAAATAGGTTTATTTGGTGTTAAGTCGGTCAAATGAGACTGTAATCTCCTTATGTGCTGTTCAATTGAGATTACCTACCTGATGCTCATTATCAGAGTAAAGGTCTATAAGTTGTTCATCAACCATTTCAGGAGCAATTAACTTTGAAATACTCTCATCAATGGCTATTATATCCTTCGTAAAGTTATCCAATTTAAGAATTACATACTCTAAATCTTCCTTGCCTGGTTGTGTAATACTGTTAAAAGTGTTGATGGCCTTAGTAACAGCGCCCAACTTTCCCCTCTTTTTCTTTTTTAATTGTTTCAATTCCTCACTGTCCATGTTTAAGTCAAAATTGTTTAACTGGGGATCGTAATGAAATATAGGACAAGAAGAAATTATCAGAGATGAGAGATCAAATAAATTGAGTAATCAGACAAAACAGTCGGTTTTAAATTTAGTTAAATCCCCCCCAAGTATTTATGTGCCACTCAGTTCTAAGCTTATAAAAGAATGGGACTCCTTAAATATAAATATTTCCCAGTTAGGTCCTAGGTTGTAGACCTAATTAGGCAAGTTTGTTACTTTAGGCTTAAGTTAGGTTTAAGCTAGACCATTTAGCCTAATTCTGCAATTTTTGTTAAGTAAGGTTAAGCCTAAAGTATGTAAATTCCCCACACACAGACCACCATTGTGAAAAATGCTCTGTATGAATTGGTCCCCAATTAACCCACCCATAATATCTCCAGTCTAACTATAGAGTAGATTAAACCTAGCCTTGTAGGGGTCAGCCTAGAGATTCTGGAGATGGTCCAGACTGGGCAGAGTAAATTGAGGTCCACAGTAGGATTCCTCACCAAATTAGGTTAGGGTAATTTACCTTCACCTTTGTTAAGCTATGAGTTGATGTTAGGTCTTAGACCACAATGTAGGCCTAATTTGTCTGACCCAGCTTAATTTATGTCCCTTAATTAACTGGGCTAAAAAACACAACTGATCACTTACCGAGTGTTATTAGACAGTCCCTCTTCTCTCTCCTCCTGTTGAGAGCATACTTGCTGGTGGGGATCTTTTTCCGTTGTTTAGCCTCTTCCTTCTCTCCATTCCATCTTGTTCTCTCGTTGGCTCTTTTCATTCTCTTGTTTTTTTTTCAGTTGGTTGATTGGTAATGTGTGTGTATTACCGAGCATGCTCTATCACACAGTATACAGGTTGTCCCATAAGTCCGGCATTATAGGAGAAATTCATATTTTTCTATTTCTACAAAACATAATTCATATTTTTCTCTTTCTACAGACCATAATGTCTGTGAGCAAGGAAGAACAAATCCAGATAATTCTACTCATAGGAAATCGGAGTCAAAGAGAGGCAGCTGCTGAATTTAACAGACTGCATCCAGACTGCGAGCCAATAACACAGAGTTGTGTTAGCAGACTTGTTGCAAAGTTTAAGGAAACAGGATCCGTAGAAGATAAACCATGCAGTGGACCTTCAAGGAGGTCCACTGACGATGATACAGCAACTGCTATCCTGGCTCATTTTAACAGAAGTCCCAATAAGTATCTTCGGTGATTGTCCGCCGAGACAGGAGTGTCGAATAGTAGCATCCATCGCATTCTTCAGGCTCTCAAATGGCATCCATATAAATTTCAGATCCTACAGAAATTAAGCGATGATGATCCTGACTGGCGGATGGAATTTTGTGAATGGGCTATGGAACAATATGCTTGGGATGCCAATTTCCCATCCACCATTCTATTCAGTGATGAGGCTGTTTTTAATGGAAATGGTGAGGTAAATTGACAGAACACCCGCTACTGGTCTCAAAACAACCCTCACTGGTATACCTTTTCAAAGGAACAAGGTGCATCTCAGGTGATGGTATGGTGTGGCATTTGGAAGGATCGCATCATAGGCCCCCTCTTTTTCGATGAACATGTCACTGGAGGCACCTACCTACGTATGCTCAAGGAAGAAGCATTTCCCAGTGTCTTGAACGAAGAAGGAAATTTCCCAACATGGTTCCAGCAAGACGGCACTCCTGCACATTACAGCACCCAAGTAAGGGAATACCTGTACCAACAATTCCCTGGTCATTGGATAGGATGTCGAGGGCCTGTGGAATGGCCAGCTAGAAGCCTGGATCTCACGCCACTAGATTTTTATCTCGGGGGCCACTTGAAAGCGCTGGTATACACAGAGAAAATTAGGAGTGTTGAACATTTGTGGCAGCGCATTATTGGGGCATGTAATACCATTGCTCCTGACATCATACACCGTCTGCTTGCTGACTGGGTATCATGTCTGAATTTGTGTATTGAAAACAATGGTGGACATATTGAGCACGTTCTGTAAATAAAAGCTTTTGTTTTGCCTTTTTCTATTATTTTTCCTATGATGCCAGACTTATGGGACACCCTGTATAAATACTAATCTGGAGAATAACTCTGGTGAGCAGCCAATTGGTTTCATCCACCCAGTTATTGACATAAAAGGAATTTAATAATTGTTAGATTAACTACGTACCTACTCAGTGGACCATTTTTGTTACCTCCCAACTACCCATACATATCAGTTTTCCATAGATGTACATAGCTTTTTTTCACTAGATACTGATGGGGTAACTCATGGGCATAATAAGAAAATTAGAAAACACACTTGTAGACTTGATCTGGGAAAATACTTCAGTCATAGAGTAATAGGATAGGTGGTCAACTTTGATAGTGATCGGATGTGTTAGTTGTGATCCAGTGAATTGACTTTTGCTCTCTTGTGTTGATATTATTACGTTTGTTTTATTTATTTATTGCTGTTTAACTTTCAGTTATTACTTTAGCTTTACCCATTTGCACTATTTGTGGTGAGTTGGGCCTCTTCACTGTCAGGCTTTGCCTGTTTTTCTATTGTGAGGTTGGTGGTTGGGCTTAGGCTTTTGGCTTAGGCCTGACTTTTCTCTGCGTGGGTTAAGCATGGGTGATAAATTGAAAAACTGTACTTCTGCCAGCAAAAAATGTAAAAATCAGCATGACCAAAACAGCTCAACTGCACTTGATGGGGACCTAATGGATTTGAGTGAAGTTATCAGTCAGACAGAGAAAGTTGTTCGAGATTTTCCTATGGGGCTCGTGTCTCCTGGTTAGGGAGATGCATCCTCAGGTTCTATGAGTGACTCTTCATTGCCTACTACTAAGACTTCTCAACCTACTTTGACTCCTGATCATGTCTCTTACTTGTATATGATGAGTAAAGGCTCTACAACCCTCACCCGTCTAAACCCTTTTGGAATTAAAAATTCAATTGAATGTATTTGTGGTGGACCTGTAAGGTCTGTCACCTACTGCTGTTCTGGTAGCTTGCTAGTCCATACTTTTGATGCAGCTCAAACTAGGGCTCTTTTGAACGTGACTACTTTTCTTAATAATGTGCCAGTAGAAGTCTCAATTGCAAAAAATCTGAACACTTCTCAGGGTATCATTTATGCTCCAGAATTGTTTCACATGAGCACAGATGATCTATTACTAGAAATGAAATTGGAGAATGTAATTGGCATTCAACGACTAAACAAGGGTAGTGATAAAACTCCTACTATCCTTTTAGTCCTTACTTTTGGGGGTGCCACTCGTCCTGAATACATTCACTGTGGCTATCTCCAGTACCATGTTGACCCTTATTATCCTAACCCCTTGCAGTGTTTCCATTGCCTCCGTTTTGGACATGGTGTGCGTAATTGCACAAATAAAATTTCTTGTGCTGTGCCGAGTCTCATGACACTCGATCTTGTCATAAAGACGGCTTCATATACCTGTGTTAATTGTAAGGGATCACATTTAGGTTCTTCTAGAGTTTGTAGCTATTGGACACATGAGAAAGAGATTGTCAAGGTAAAGGTGGATAATCATGTTACATTTACTGAAGCCCGTAAGTTATATGCTGCTAAGATGGATCCATGGTCATCTCAGTCTGTTTCTTATGTTGAGGTGGGTCGAGGGTCTCCTTCACCTTCGAGTAAGATACAGACTTCTGGATTGCCAGCAGCAGCTTCTGGTTCTATGTCTAATTCCCAGCCCATAGAAACCAAGTCTTGTGGTACACAATTTTCATTCCTTGATTTTGACCAACCCTCCTCAGACTGCTTTGTCACCAGATATAGAACCACTTCATAGTACAGGTAGTCCTGGATTAAAAGGAAAACTTGATTCTAGTAGTGATCATCCTAGGTCAAAAGGTAGACTTACTGGGATAGCTCATCCTGTGGTCCCTCCTGTAGATGATACCTTACTTTGGAGGTGCTTATTGGAGTTTAAGTCACTCATGGCCAAAAATACAGCTCCACAGTCTATGGCTCAAAAAACGTCGCAATTCTTTGTAAAGAATGGTTTTTAAAAGACTGCAGTTGATCCTAGGGATGGCTTCCAGATATTATTTAATAGCACAGACTAATGTTCATAGACAGTGTTTGCTTTTGCTTCCCCTTATCCTTTTACATCATGGCTTTATCCATCTTCCAGTAGAATGTAAGGAGTTATAGGAGATGATTGCCTTTTATACAGCAGTTACTGTCATGGTATTCCCCTCTCATCCTTGCTTTTCAAGAAACTTGGCTGGATTTATCCCATTCTGCAGGTGGCAAAGTTTACAGTTTGCTCCGGAAAAACAGGGGTCCCCGTGGCGGTGGTGTCTTACTGGGGATTCACAGCTCCCTTCCTTTTACTCCAGTTTCTCTTGATATTGATATAGTTGCAGCAACAATCCACACTTCCTCTTTTGCTGTTACAGTTTGTACTGTATATTTTCCTCCAGGTCCTCCCTTCTCTACAGCTGTATTACACAGACTACTTTGTCTACTTCCTGTCCCTTTCCTTCCAATAGGAGACTTCACTGGTCATCACCCCCTATGGGGTTCCCCTTCCAGTGACCAGTGGGGCTCCACCATTGCAGACTTCATAGATGCCAATAATCTCTCTCTATTTAATGATGGTTCCTCTACATTCCTCCATAGTTTCAGTGGGTCCTCGCATTTAGATGTACCATTTTCTACTATGGACTTGTCTCATGTATTTGGTTGGGAAGTTTTGAGTGATTCTTGTGATTCTGATAATTTTCCCATTCTTCTCACATCTCAGGTACTGTCTGTGGGCTCAAAACGCTCCCTATGGAAACTAACAGAGAAAGGTCTGCATAACTTTCATGCTGCTTTGACTTTGCCACATCCTGGAGATGATACCACTGTGGATGAAGACTGCCATACATTAACTCGCACATTTCACCATGCAGCTCAAGAACATTTCACTCTCACTTCCAGCACGTTTAATACTAAATATCATGCAGTGTGGTGGAATGATTTGTGCCAGTGGGCTGTTAAAGTAAGAAAGATGGCTTATAGGTTATTTAAACAAAATCCTGTTTTACAGACATATATCCTATACAAAAAGGCTAGAACAATTGCTCGGTGTACAGTTAGATTATCAAAATGTTCTTCTTGGCATGCCTTTGTCAGTTCTACCTCTCATCAGACAACTGAGAGTGTGGTCTGGAATAAAATTAAAAGACTGGAGAGAGAACCTCCTGCACATCCTATCATTTTGCAGGATGGCAGTAATGTCATTTTCCAGCCCCAGCTAGTTGGTAACTCCTTGGCTGCATACTTTGCATCTATCAGTAGTAAATCTCATTATACAGCACAGTTCCTTTCTAGAGCAACAAAAGCTGAACTCATCACTATTGATTTTTCTACAAATATAGCACTCCATTATAATAGTCCTTTTACTCTGCTGGAATTGGATATGGGTCCTCTAAGCTAAAAAATACCTCCCCTGGTGAGGATATGATAATGTACCACTTCCTCACCAATCTTTCATTTTCTAACAGGCAAGTTTTATTGGCCTTTTATAACAAGGTTTGGATGACATGCTCTTTTCCACATGTTTGGACTTCTGCTTTGCTGGTGCCCATCCATTAAGTCTGGCAAAGCTCGTACTGCTGCAAGCTCATATCACCCCATAGCTTTGACTAGCTGTCTGGGTAAAGTACTTGAAAGGATGGTGTTACATCGTCTTTACTCTATTCTATTTTTCAAACTGGACAGCTTTCAAAGTGGTTTTTGCCCTCACTTTTCTACGATGGACAACCTGGTGAGGCTTGAGGAATCAATCAGTCTCTTCTTAGAAATGAGTATATTTTAGCAGTATTTCTTGACATTGAGGAGGCCTATGATACTGTCTGGCACTATGGTTTACTCTCTTAAGTTGTATCATTTAGGGTTGTGGGGCAATCTATCCATGTTTATCCAAAGCTTTTTGCAGCATAGATGCATACAAGTATCAATTGGATCCTCTCTTTCAGATGTTTATCATTTGGATGCTGGAGTTCCACAAGGTAGTATCATCAGTCCGCTTTTATTTAATGTCATGATTAATGACTTATTTCAGGGTATGGAGTATGGACCCTGCTCTTAACTATTCTCTGTATGCAGATAATGGGGCATTGTGGGTATCCCATGTTGACATTCATGTTGCCAAGGCCATTATGCGAAATGCTCTACACAGGATTACTAATTGGTCACAGAATAATGGCTTGCACTTTTCTCCTGCCAAGTCTTCATGTGTCATTTTTAGTAAGTGGCCAGTTCCCCCTCAACTCATTCAACCTCTTGTCTTGCTGACAAGCCAGATTCCTTTTGCCTCCTCTCATAAATTTCTAGGTATTATATTTGACAGAACTTTCACTTGGAGTCCCCATATTGCTTCCCTTGTGGAGCGTTGTGAGGGTGCCTTTAATATCATGCGGTATTTGTTCTAATAGAACATGGGGGCTCTAAAAGGAAGACTCTATTACACTCATTACAGCTTTACAAATCTTTCATTCAGTCTAAATTAGATTATGCTTCATTCCTCTATGATACAGTATCCCCATCACTACTTGTAAAATTAGACAGAATTCAGTATAGGGCTATTCATCTGGCTATTGGGGCCCTCAAATGCACCAGAGTTGACACTTTAAATGAAGAGGCCTTTCTCCTTCCTCTAATCCTCCGCCATCAGCAGCTGGGTATCAACTATGGTGCCAAAGTGTTGTCATATGACCAGCATCCCATCTGGCCTTTCTTTGTAGATTTTCATATTTACCAGTTTTACAGGTTGCGACCCCACCCACTTCCCTTCTTTGGCCAGTTTCAAGATGGATTGACTAAAATGAGCCTTTCTTTAGAGGATATTGCTACAAGTTCCCTATCACTAATTACAAATTGCGTTCCAGTAGATGTCATTTATGACCTTAGATTGTCTTCTGCTTTGAAATCTATAACCTATGCTAATAACTTTCAGTGCAAGTTTCTTTCATTGAAAGCATCATATCTAGATTTAGGTTACAAGGTTCTTTTTACTGATGATTCAAAGTCCCAAATTGGAGTAGGTTGTGCCTTTAGTTTTGAAGGTACCTTGATGGGTTATAAGTTGCCACCTCATTGCTCAGTATTTACAGCTGAACTGTATGCCCTTTACAAGGCAATTTATTTTGTTTCTGTAAAGGGGTCATTCCATGTCAGTTCAACAGAATTTTGGGTCGAAAAAACGTGACCATCACCGATATTTTTGAAAATTGGCACAGTTTATAGATCTTGGTGAGAAAAACAGAATGGCACTTGTTTCAACACTCTAGGTCATATGGTTCCGGAGATATGGCCATTCAAATTTTGTAAAAATAGGTCAATTTCCAAGGTCATACCCTATTTCAACATGAAATATCGCAGCTCCTATTGCACTTACAGAGACTATTTAAACACTATTTTAAAGCTTTTAAGCAGATCTACAACTTTGTTTCTATTCATATTTTACCTCAGTAGTAAAAAAAAAGTTGATCTTATTTTTTACCTTTAACCTTGTGTAGGCCATTTGATGTCACAACCAATTTTTTTTCTCCTTTCACCCAATTTTGGGTACACATGTCTACCTTAACCTAGAACAAGATTTTTAGTGTTAGTATAGATGCTACAGCCATTTCAGTAGACCATACCTACCTCCATTTTAACCAAGTACCTTTTTCTACCAAACTTTGGAGCGCCATTTCTTTGGAACTGTTTGAGCTAGAGTGTTGAGAAAAGGACCATTAGATTTGTCTCACTGAGCTCTATAATGTCTGCTATTTTTAAGACAATTTGCCTTTTAATATGTATATTAAAATAACCCCCGGGGGGGGGTCTGGATTTTTTTTAGGTTCGCACTACAAAAAAATTTGCCTCCCCCTCCTGCCCCCGTCACATTCATTTTATTGAAAATGGAAACACTAAACAGAGAATTTTATATATTATATATATAAGTATATATTATAAAGCCACTTAATGTTGCCAAACGGCGTGTCAACCTCTGTGGCGTGATAAAAATGATTATCCTAAAACGATTATCCTAAAACGATTATCCTCCCATCCAATATGCATTTGAAAAAATAAAATGCTTCACACAAAAATAATGCAAGAAATACAGCATAAAGAAAACAGTACCGATAAATTCAATAAAGCATAGAATAATTTAACATAGTCTAATTTCCATAATAGTGTAAAACAAATTGAAAGGGCATAAGCTTGGTCTCGATCTCGATCTCGATCTCGGTCTCGAATTTTAAGGGTCTCGATCTCGAAAGGTAGATCTCGATCTCGAACCTTTGATCTCGGTCTCGATCTTGGTCTCACAGGATCAGGTCTCAGTCTCAGTCTCGGACTTGGTGGTCTCGACTACATCACTGGTACATACTGTTGTACACAATGAATAAATACACAGAGTTAAGTAATTCTATTAAAACTCATGTAACTCTTAAAACTGAACTTACTCTATAGGGTGGTATCTATAGCCTAGTATAAGATACTTATATACGTACATAGCTTTACCTTTAAACAGGATAGCTGGTTTGAAGTTCTTCACACTTTTGAATGTCCATATAAATTAATTAATTATGTAATTTAAATTACCTATATTATATATATAATTCTCAGAAATATACAAAAAAAATTAAATTTTATAATAGGGCCGGATACTTATTTGGCCAAATAACTGGGTTAGGTTAGGTTAGATAATTGGCAATTTTTTTGAAAATTAGCAGACATTATATATATCAGTAAGAAAAATCTAATGGTATTTTTCTCAACATTCTAGCTCAAACAGTTCCAAAGATACGGTGCTCCAAAGTTTGGTGGAAAAAGGTACTTGGTCAAAATGAAGGTGGGTATGGTCCACTGAAATGGTTGTAGCATCTATACTAACTTAATCAACACTAAAAATCTTGTTTTAGGTTAAGGTAGACATGTGTACCAAAAATTGGGTGAAAGTAGAAAAAAATAGGTTGTGCATCAAATGACCTACACAAGGTCAAAGGTCAAAAATAAGATCAACTTTTTTTTTTTGACCACTGAGGTAAAATATGAATAGAAACAAAGTTGTAAATCTGCTTAAAAGCTTTAAAATAGTGTTTAAATGGTCTCTGTAAGTGCAATAGGAGCTGAGATATTTCATGTTGAAATATGGTATGACCTTGGAAATTGACCTTTTTTTTTTACAAGATTCGAAGGACCATATCTCCGGAACCATATGACCTAGAGCAGGGGTCACCAACCTGGGTGGTAGCATCCACTACTGGGCTCACATTAAAGGTAATTAAACATTTATTTCATTATTTATTTTATTGATTATGTTGATTTATTCTTTTTGATCTAAGGTGGGTGATAAGCTTTTTTAATTTTAAATAAATCGTAAAAGTGGGTGGTGAACAAAAAAAAGGTTGGTGACCCCTGACCTAGAGTGTTGAAACAAGCGTCATTCTGTGTGCCAATTTTCAAAAAAAATTGGTGATAGTCATGTTTTTTTCGCCATTGAACTGACATGGAATGACCCAAATTCTACACATCATAAGTTTCTCATCTGTTGTGATTCTCTCTCAGTTCTATATGCTTTGAAGTCAGGAAATACTTCTCATTTTCTGGTCAATAAAATTATTGTCTTGTTAAGATCTATTCCACATTACAGTTTTGTTCTTTTATGGGTCCCTGGACATGTTGGAATCCTGGGCAATGAGGTGGTGGACTTGGCAGCCAAGTCTGCTGTGCACTCAGGAGAGGCAGTTGGTCTTTGACTCTCCCTGCCTGAGATTCAGAATTTGACAGTCTCTTGTGTGCACAGCAAGTGGCAGTGTCAATGGAATCATAGCAATAGTTTTCTCAGTGATGTTGAACCCCTTCTTCAGGATTGGGAACATACATACATAGGTAGCCAAAGGGATCAGACTGTCCTCACCCGGCTCAGACTAGGGGTATGTCTTCTGACACACGGGCATTATTTTAGTGCCTGTCCCATTCCTTCCTGTCTCCAGTGTAATATAACTCTTGCATTGAAACATATTTTTATTGATTGCCCAGTTTTTTTCTTCACTTAGATCTGAAATTCATTCATTTTGCACTGCAGAACAGCTTGATTTCACCCTCTCTACTGTCTTCTCCTGCCTTGTGCCTTCTAAGCTCATTTTAGATTTCTTAAAGTCAGTCAATTTATATTCCTCCATCTAATCTAACAATCATCCTCTTATGCTCAGCTAGTTTTCATAAAGTACCAGTACTATCCTTTACTATGACTTCATGCTTCACTAGTTAGTAATACTAACAGGCCTCATCATCACTTTCCTGTGATCTGGAGCCGACCCCAGATCTGAAGATGATTTAACTTTTTCCTTCCCTGTGTAGATAGAATTTCTTTCTTTGCAGGTGTAAATGACCTGAAGTGGTTGAATGCACCATAAACAAACCTATAATAATATAGAGTAATAGATTTTTGGAATGACTTGCCATATGATGTGGTAAACAGTAGCTCATTAATTAATTTTAAGAAAATTTACACACTTTCATGAGTGAGAGAGAGTTTTAGATTGTATATAGTGTATATTCTTGCTTCAGTTATATAGGCTACCATGGTGGTAGTAAATAGTTGTATATTAATTGGCTGACTTGAGTTTGACATCTTGCAAGATTTTATTATTAAAAAAATGTAGCTCATGACTTGGATTACCCTGATAGGCCAGAGTGGCTTCATGTTTTCCAAATGTAATGCAATGCAGGGTTGGTAAAAAAAAACATTTATTTGAAAAAACCAAAAACCATTGTTTTTTTAATAAAAACCAAAAAACCATTTTTTTTTTGGTTTTTAATATACAGCCTGTAGGCTTATATATATATAAATTGAGGAAATTGAAAACTTTTAGTATTTCTCATATAATTTAATTGCTGACAATTAGAAAAAAGAAAGAAATCAATAGTTTAACCATAAACTAAATAAAATAAACATTTAACTTGACTTTGTGCATATAACTAAACAAATATTAAAAAAATAAAAATCCTTTAATGTATGGTACAGTACTGAATAGAAAAATAAACAAAAGAAAAATATATTGTTGTTTGGCCTTTAAGTTTATAGATATAGCCTCTAAATTTATTTCACATTAGCTATTTGTTAAAATATTTATAAATAAATACAAGTTTAGAAGCTTTATGAACTCCTAATTTATTCCTTAATTTGGACTGTATCAGTCCAAAAGCAGAAAAAATTCTTTCAACTGCAGCATGAGATGACAGTTATGAACACTGATGCATTGTTCTGCACATCTTCAGACAGTTCCCTGATAGATCTCCATCATGCAAGTGGGGTTATGTTTAGATTAATGGAAATACATGCATGCACAAAATATAAATGCAAGGTTGCCTGTATTCTTTTATTTCTTCTTCATATACAGTACTTGTTTTTTTTGTTTTTTGTTTTTTTTAGAAATGATTTAAACCATTGGTTTAAACCAAACAACCCTGATGCAATGTAATGTTTGTTCAATCTTTTCTTCCATCAAAGTAGAGACCCAGTTGGAATAGAAGCAAGATCTCGTACAGTCTTTACTCTGTCTTCCTTTTTGCTGATTCATTCACAGCCATGGAAGCCATGTCAAATTTTGTTTTGTGCATTGGAATAGAATTACACTATATTAATGATTGTTTTGGTTAATATTCATTTTAACATCCCTTTCATTTTCAATGGAAAGTTAATTTTCTGCTATTTTCAACCAAAACAAAAATACTTTATACTAATTTTGGCAGAAATTCCTATTTATTGAGATATTTATTTTTGAAATTATTAAATTTTGGTGCCATTATTCACAAGTTAAACCATCTCGTCCTGTGACATATGTAGTCATGTTATTATCATTAGCCAATCAGCGGCTGCCCTATTGTCACGTGATTCTCCTGCACAGGTCCAGTGGCTGAAATTTGAATTCAACAGTTGCTTTAGAATGGCTGTCTGTGTTGGAAGCTCCCAGTCCAAGTGGGATGTCATCTAGGCCTAGGTTAGGTTAGGGGTACTACTTACCTTTCCAGGTCCTGAATTCATTATGGGGTACCCATGCCTGGTTAGGTCAGCTGTAAGCCCTTGACAATTAGTTAGGTTAAGTTGTTATTTTTGTTAGTTTTAAATGTACACTTTTGACAATTGGTCGGATTGTTACTTTTGCTGTGAATATTACTGATGAAAATAGGTTTTTCTGGTGTATTTCATGTGGAAAACATTTTTCTGGTGTATTTTTTCATATTTTCTTCAAATCTGACCTTCATTTTCCAGTAAAAATTGTCATTTTTGGTTAGGGTTGCCACACATCCTGTATTTTACAACACAGTCTTGCATTTGATCCAAAAATCCTGCATCAAAATCCCGTGTTCAAAATGTCCTGCAAAAAATATTTTTTAAGCAAATTTTTTAGGGATGAATTGATTTAGAATTTCAATATTATGTATAATAATTTCAATTTATTCTTGATGTTTAATTGTTAAATATTATTGTAATAAAATTTTTCTAATTTTGTTTGTTGTAACCATTGAAGAAATCTAGTTTCAATTTGAAAAGAAATTTGGTCTTAAAAAAAAAACCTCGGAAAATTTTTTGTCCTGCATGGGCATTTGAAAAATCTGGCAACCCTATTTTTGGTCCTTTTAGAAGATATGTCCGATCATCATTTCTTCAAAAATGGGGATTTTCCTGAGGAAATGAAGGTCAGATTTGAATAAAACACCAAAATACACGAGAAAAATATGTTTTTGTCAAAAATGAGGGGGCAGTTAAAACAAATCTTTACCAATGTTTTTAATGAAACAGATTCAATATAAAAATTTATCAAAGCGATCAAATAATCTGAGAGAGAAATTATAATGTAATATAGTATTAATAACAAACCCTAAATAATGAATGAACGAACTAAACGAATGAACGAGTGAATTTTAACTACATAAATGGTTCAAAATATTTTCAAAAGGCCAGGGAAAGGCTCTGAAATCTTAAATGAAAGACCAAGCAAATAAATAGGTTTTATTACTTTAGATATATTTACAAACTTACATGCTTTAAAGGGACAAGGAGTGGGCACTCCTTTTAGCATCCCCATCTCGTTCCCCTCTCCTGCCTTACCCCATCATATACACTGCGAATTTTCCATTTAATAGTAAAAGTTTTGATGGTGATCGCAGGAAATGTATGTTTCATTATGGTATAATCGTACAGTGACTCCGTGTGTATACTTTTTGTGTCATAGAAATAGTTACATAATTAATGTGAAAAGATGCCTGAACGTCGAACCGTTGGTATCCAGAGCATGATTTAAAGGGATGAAAAAGTGGGACCCCTTTCGGCTTTCCTCCCCATCGCCACCCCCAACCAGCCCCCACCAGCTACGCTCCCCCGCAAGCCATTACAGACACAATGGGGTCATCTGCTGTAAATCTTGTAGAAAATCCTCTGTTATATTTCATATTTGACAAAGTAGATCATATTAGGTCAGACCTTCTTGTATCTGTCTGTCATGATTTTTATGATTCAGAAGAAATAGAACATGCGAGGGTACAATTAAACACCCTGTTCGGTGCTTCCCTCCCAACTCATAGAGGTAATTCTAAAAACGAGAATACCCTGAAAGACATTATAAATAAAGTGTCGACCCTCCCGGATAATGAGAATAATATTACCTTTTACATTACTAACTTCCATAGAATACCGGTAATCTCTATGGGTGACGTGAATGTCTCGGTGCTTCTCAAACAGTATAATGAGGTACAAAAGTCGATAGTTGAACTGAAACACCAACACGTGGTGTCAAATCAGAAAAAACGTGATTTTGATAGAACAGTTCCGGTCAGAGTTAGATGCGTTGAAAGAGACGCTCCTCCGAAAGCCCAGTTACTCAGAAGTAGTTCAGCAAGCCAGATCTCCAAGAAGCGCGTTGGGCAGCGAGGGAAACAAAATCCCCACCTCCAACTCCCCCCCTGAAGGTGGGATGGAAACGCAGCATGCAGGGGTAGCGGTCAACCCCCCTCCTGTTCAGGAAAGGACTCCTGCTCCCAATCTCACAATGAGGAACAGGGATGGTCCAATGCAGAGAGTCAAGGCATCATTGCCCTCTTCCCTGCCTCCCACTGCAGAGGAGAGGTGTAATGTTTGTTCAATCTTTTCTTCCAGGATGGGTGGGTAACTGTTAATAGGCGCCCATCCTAAAGGTCTCCTCAACCGGTCTCCGCGGCGAGGCCACCGATGGAGAATCTCACCCTATTTGTGTCGCAAATTCAGCTCTCGAATGAGGCAAGCGATATTCGACACATGATAGAAGAAATCACTGGTGAACACAGTATAGTGATAGTTAATAAACTAAACATGAAATCTCCGTATTATAACTCTTTTAAAGTAATAATTAAAGGTGTAAATGCGCATTTCAACCCGTATAATATGGGTCAATGGCCAGATGGTATTATTGTTAAGGAGTTTATTCACTTTTCCAGGAGATTTGATAACAGGCAAAATAATAATAATAATAATAATAGGCGCCCTAATGGTGATGCCTGAAAGTTGTACTGTGTATAATAATAATAATCTTACTAATAATAAATTTTCTATCAGTCATGGTGGATAACTTGTTGAAAATAGTCTCATATAATGTAAGGTCAGTGAGGAATTCAACTGTAGATGTTCATAAAATCTGCGACAGTGCAGATTTGATACTCCTGCAGGAGCACTGGCTACCTAAGCAAGAGCTAAAATTCCTCTCTACCATCCATGATGACTTTATGTACCATGCGTCATCAGCAGTAGACTTGTCAGATGAATTAATGTACAGTAGGCCTTTTGGTGGTGTTGCTTTCTTATTAAGGAAAAATTTGTCAAAACATATAAGATTTTTAACAAGCGATAATGTAAGGTTGTTAGGCATCGAATTACAAGTGAACAATGATTGCATATTAATTGTAAACTACTATTTACCATACAACAACGGCAGTAATCTAGATGAATACATTGATTTGCTATACAAAATTAAGTCATTATCAGATAACCCCAAATATTCTCACTGTATAATAATGGGGGACTTTAACACACATGTGAACTCGGAATTCTTTAGAGAATTGGGTAACATGTGCGAGTCGGCCAATTTAAGTATAAGTGATGTAGATGTATTAGGGGTAGCCAGTGGTAATTTTACATACATTAGCGATATGAGTGGTACCACCAGGTGGATTGATCATTGTCTCACTAGTAATAATCTAAAGGATCAAATTGTTAGAGTTCATATTTTGCATGATTTCCTTCTTTCTGATCATAGAGCATTAAAAATATTAATTAACATTACCAATTTATGCGCAACACTACTTAACAAGAACTCAATAGGTAAGAATAATTGCATCGATTGGTCCAATGTTAATATGCAGCAGAGAATAGAATACAAAGACAGAACATGTCACCTCTTTAATAATTTAGAAATTTTGCACCTTGCCTGTAATAATCCTTGCTCAAATGATTCTCACTGTAAACTCATAGATAGGTATTATAGTAAGATAACATCCCTGTTAAGAGAAGCAGGAAGCCCCTTGATTAAATCTTACAACTATCATACTAAGGTTATTCCTGGATGGAATGATTTTATTGCCCCCCTGAAGAGGGAATCGAAAGACGCCTATAATTTGTGGTGTTTTCATGGTAGACCCAGATTAGGACCAGTATACATAAATATGTGTAGAAGTTGGGGTCAGTATAAGGCGGCCATAAGGCGATGTAAACAGGAAGAAGAGTCTATTCGAGCATCAAAAGCCTGTGAAGCTTGCATAAATAACGATAATAACAAATTTTGGAAAATGTTAAGAATCAAATGGGTGTCAAAAATGTCCTCCCTCTGACAATCGATGATCGATGGGGTGTCGGGGGAGGATGAAATTGCAAAGCTATGGAAAAACCACTATTCTAACATTCTTAATAGTGTGAGTAGGGATAATCTTAAGATAGATTGCAGCAAAACGATTGTGGGAGGGACAAGGGAAAATATTTTGATATAATTTTCTGAAGTAAAGAGGTTAATTAAAGAGTTAAAGACTGGTT
Source organism: Bathynomus jamesi (assembly GCA_023014485.1). Taxonomy (NCBI): domain Eukaryota; kingdom Metazoa; phylum Arthropoda; class Malacostraca; order Isopoda; family Cirolanidae; genus Bathynomus; species Bathynomus jamesi. The sequence goes on along the minus strand of JAJOZX010003188.1, from coordinate 392,292 downwards.
CTGCGTCAGGGATAGATGACTTATCGAATGAGCACTTAAAATATGCAAATGACGTAGTATGTCTGCATATATCATTGCTCCTATCAGCCATGCTTGCTCATAGCGATATCCCTGCAGAGTTCATGAGGGTATATATCTTGACCCTGGTCAAAAATAAGTATGGAGACATTCTGTCCAGCAATAATTACAGGCCTATTGCTGTCGCTTCCTGCTTCTCGAAACTACTAGAAAAACTCTTGTTACTCCGATTAATTGATTTCCTATGGACATCTAATTAATTTGGCTTTAAAAGGTCCCATTCAACTGACCTGTGTATCTCTGTACTTAAAGAAACAATATCTAAATACATTGACAGTAATTCAACCATTTATAGCTGTTTCCTTGATATAAGTAAGGCATATGATAGGGTGAACCATAATATTTTATTTGCAAAACTTGAAGACAGGAAGGTTCCCATGTACATATTAAATTTATTGAAATTTTGGTATTCCCACCAATCTTTCACTGTTAGATGGGGCAATGTACTATCAGTGTTTTGGCTCCTCTTGCGGGGTGAGACAAGGCTCTTTGCTCCCCCCTATGCTGTTCAATGTGTATATTGACGGATTAATTGCTTCACTTAATGAGGCAACAGTAGAATGTTGTATAGATAACACAAGGATAAATAACTTAGTTTATGCTGATGATATGGTGTTAATAAGTCCCTCTGTTAAAGGTCTGGATCGGCTACTAAATGTCTGCGAAGTGTACTTGCAGAAACATGATATTCTTTTTAATGTTACAAAAACTAAGGTTAGGTATGCAGTTTCATCCTAAAAGCTGTAATCAGCCAGCTGATATAAGGTTTAAAATGAATGGTGAAGTAATTGAGGAAGTACAAGAGTTTAAGTATTTGGGTCAAACTGTTACCAGCTCCTTGAGTGATGACTCAGATATAAGAAAACAATCTCGAAGCCTGTGTGCTAAAGCGAATATGACCATAAGGAACTTTCGATTCTGTACAAGTGAAGCTAAAGACACACACTTTCATACTTTCTGCAGTAATATATACAGTCAGCAACTCTGGGTGAATTATAAAAAAGGTTCTGGCAGAACCCTAAATTTGCTGTACAACAGGTCTTTTAGACTCTTACATAAATTACCCCCGAGATGCTCAGCTTCGCAAATGTTTGCTACCCGCAATGTCCTGAGCTTCCCGGAGGTAACAAGACGTGCTCAACACAGTCTAATGCAAATAATTAAAAAATCAACCAACCCGATCATCCAAGCTATCCATGAGTCCTGCCATTTATCCTCTAAGTTATGAACTTCTTGGTATGAAAACGTCTGTCTGTAGCTCCACTTAACTTCGACAGTGCAGTATTATTTCTAATCAGTTGTATATATTTCTATCCTCAGAATATGAACTGTCATTGTATTAATAATATTTGTCATATGGACTATAGTCTGCCAATAAACCTTTTCATTTTCATTTTCAATATAATTATGAAATAATTTAAATCTGTGAAAATCTAAATGAATGAAAACCTTAAAATGGTGCTAAATCATCTACTAAAGTTGAGAAACTCAACAAAAGATATAAAAATTCCTATTTTTTATTTTTCATGAAATACCAAATTTTTCAAATTTCTGTGAGGAATGGGAGAAAAATGTATAAGAGAAAATTTAAAGAACATAAATAGATAAATCAAATAAAACAAAAATGACCTTTCTAGCATGAACACAATGGAAGATATGCTTAAATCTTTGAAGTTTTCCTTAATTTTGGGGGGGACCTGAAAGGCAAAATCTTTGACCTCCTTGGGGCCAGTGAAGTTGATATCACAGGTAGCTAATATTTTACAGATTTATTGGTACCACAGACTAACTTTTGGGTGCCCCTACGAAACTGAATTCTAAAAAGGTTTTTTTTCACTCCACCCTATTGTACATATTCCCATTACCACCATGTATTATATACAGTGTTGGGCACTAAAGCATTAATCCGATAACAGTTAATTAACGAAGTTAACTTTTTTTAACGGACTATTAACGGAAGTTAATTTCCATTTATCGTTATCGGACCAGTTAACTTCTGATAACTCGATATTTAGTCTGTTAAAGTCCGTTAACACGTTAATGTTAACTGCGAGGAGTCATTCACGGAAGATCACCTCTCCGCGAATGAATTCAAACTGCCATAACTTCAGTCTGCCAATTCCGTCCTCTGCCGCAGTGGAATGGCTCTTCTCTCTCGGCAAGGACATCCTGAGGCCCAAGAGGTCAAGACTGGCAGTTGGGCCTAACTTTGAGAAGTTGGTCTTTCTGAAGGGCAACCAGCACATTGTGTCATAGTCTTTAATAAATGTGCCTAAAATTTAATTTTACCTTTCAGTTCCCGCCATAATAATTCTCTGGTAAATTAAAATTTAGTTAATGGTTAGTGGTTACAAGGGTTTCAAAACATGTAATCAGTACATTTTTTATTAAAAATAAAAAAAAGTTAAGCAAAAAAGTTGCAAAACTTGATAAAAATACAGTTAAATACCTATTTATTGTTGGATTTGCATAAATAAACATTTTCTATGGGTTTTAAAGGTTTTTTTCCTTGATTTTTTTAAATGTTAGTAAAGAAATAGTTATCATTAACGGATTATCATTAACTTCCATTAACTTTGTAGTAAATTTATCGGATTATTGTTATCAGAGTTAAAAATTGGGGTTAACAGATTATCGTTATCGAAGTTAACTTTTTGGTTAACGGTGCCCACCACTGATTATATATAGTATAGTCATCTGGGGTGAAAAAAAATAATTTGCCTTAACTCAGGCCTACAGACTTTATTATTAGGGATGGACACAAACCTTTATGTTCACATTATAAAGGCCAGGTATCATAATAACATGGCAATAGAATTTTTTTTCCTGCAAAATATTTAATTGGTAAAATAAAAAAAAACTTTTTTTTCACCCCATGGAAAGGGGTGAAAATGAACTGTGCTTGGGGTGAAAAAAAATATAGCATTAACTCTGGTATATGGTCCTCAAAACATACAATATTGGTGTCAATGGAATTACAGAGATATAATAAACCCTTTGCAACATTGAACAACATTTGCAATTGCACTTCAACATTCCTGCACTCTCCCATTTGGCACCCATACTAATACATAAAACATGTTCTTTTTAACTCCCTCTCCCCCTTGCAGCATTGATTTGTTGCATAACCCCCCTTTGCAGCATTGATGTTGCATACCCTACCCCTGCATCGCATACCCCTACCCCCTGTGTTGCATAATCAATTTGCAATTGCATTTCAACATTCCTGCACACTCCCATTTTGCGCTCATACTACTACATAAAACATAGGTTCTTTTTAACCCCAAAGAGACTTCAACTGCATGGGGTTAAAAAAAACATAGCTTCACAAGGCTTATGCCACAGACTGTTTTATTTCTCCTCATGCATTACATCTTCACACTTTTCAACGTAAGTATAAATATTCTACAGTGAAAACTAATTCAGTGCCAAGCAAATAAAAAATAAATGCAAAAAAGTTTTCTTTACATATTTTTTACTTTTTTTTTTTCTGGTGCTCATTTCTTGGAAATGAACAAACATAAAGACATCATTTTACCAAAACTTTTGAAGGATATAGTGGGCTACCTGAAAAAAATTTCTTAAAAATTTTTTTTATATTAAAAATTATTTTAAGGGGCCTGTTCGTTTTCACCCCAACATACCCTGTTTTTTTCACCCCAGATGACTATATTTGATATGTATAAATTTCTCATACATGCATCCTTTGTACATATTGAGGGATTGTTGTACAAGATAAAAATTATTATGACCTATTTGTTGCTATGTGTATTGTCACCCTTCTATCAATAATGTCCAAAGTGTAACCATAAGCTTAAATTTCCATAAATCTTGGGGAAAATTGTTTTTCAGCACAACATACAAATGGTAGATGGGTTGCTAGAGCGCAGGTTTGATCATGTGTGTGGTTCAGATGTACCATGTGGTGATTGCTGTGTAATTCAACTATTTTTACCAAATCATCTGAAATTTGCCTGGTATTTCAACATGCAGAAAAATAGCTAAATTATTGTGTTAGCCAAAATACTGAGTGTCAATTTAGCAGGGTCTGAGTGTACTGAGTTGTTTGGTGTGATGTGTTTCTTGTGTAGTTTGAATGGGTCACAACAACATGTTTGCATACTCTCATAATGAGTGATGAACACTTTCTCATGATGGATGCACAGATTATGAATACTTGATAGAGGAACTCCACTTCTCCATGTGAGAAGTTCTTTGTCTTCATCTGTCAGTTGCAAAACTGCTAACATTCCAAGCTTTCCACTGTACATTGTTTTGCACTGCATGGCTTTATTAAGCCTGAAATGATTACTTCCATGAGGAATTTCTCTTTTTTACAATTGATAAGTCTTTCATTTATAATCCAGGCCCTGAAAAGATAAAAAGCTTATTAATATGTAGCTACCATGGCTTACAATACTTTAATATTGATTGATTTTTTTTAAAGGGACATGTTGCGTCAAATGGCCAAAAATGAAGTTTACCTTTTTTGATCCAGACTGATTCACAGATTCCTGAGTAACTCCTTTTTAAAGTTTGTGGTTATTTTTATTGAAAAAAATCAAGAAAATTGGCATTTCAAATGTCTGTTTTGTTGCATTTGTTGTCCAACTGTTTCCAGGGACATGCAAATAATAAATTATTGTTTTGTTACTGTATAACTTTCAAATGTCTGTCTTGTTGCATTTGTTATCCAACTCTTTCCAGGGACATGCAAATAATAAATTATTGTTTTGTTACTGTATAACTGGTTTATAATCACATGTATTAGCAATTAATGTTTTTGTCATTGACACAAATGGTGAATATTTGGAAATAAAAATTAATTTAGAATACAGTGGAACCTCAATATACGAACTTAATCCGTTCCTGAGGGTTGTTCTGATATCAAATTGTTCGTATATTGAATCAATTTTTCCCATAAGAAATAATGTAAATTGGATTAATCCGTTCCAGACCCCCAAAAGTTACCCCTTATGAAACATTTTTAAGTCAAAATATTGGTTAATTAAACCTGTAAAATAAGACTTACATGCATAAAATCATACATGAAACCTGTAACAACAATAAATAATGCAATATTATACAAATAAATGAAAATTTAACCTGAACTTTACCTTTGCTGAGGAGTGATGATGGCCTAAGTGGAAGCTGGAGCTAAAAAAAAAAGCGATGCGCACCGAACGCTGGCTGGAGAGAAACTGACCGGCTTCTTTCGGTTCGGATATGAGGGAATGGTTCATATACAAGGACAATTTTTTCTCGAAAAAGTTGTTCATATACCGATTTGTTCGAATAGAGATGTGTTTGTATATTGAGGTTCCACTGTATAGTTTAAATGTTATCCTATGGAAACAACTCCCAGCAGCTAACAAATTCCATTAAGGTATAATTTGCTTAAAAGTAGGTAACAAATTGTCAAGATGATATATGTAATAATATAAAATACCTATATCTCATAATTTGAAAAACACAAAATGTGTAATTTTCAGATGTTTGTCTAACCTAGAAGTTGAGGTGCAAAGTTGAATTTTTGTCTATATTTATATTAGACTCACATAATTAAGTAAAAGTTTCAATATGCTACATAATTGCCCACTTGGTCATCTATCCACCAAAAGGAAGGCCTTTTAGGCAAAAAAATTCAAGTCCAATTTCACACCTCTGCCTATTCTTTAAGAATGGCTTGATATAATTTATGAGTAATTCCATGACAGATCACCCAACAAAAATCGAAAATAACACCATCACCGATTTTGTTCAAATTCGGTGTGCAGGTTAGGATTGGTGTTAGAAACAATTTCCCCAAATTTTTCTTCAATCTGTTCATTAGGTCACATTTTACGGAGGGGTCAAGTTTGAGGTTGAGCCCGTGACCTCTAAATTTCAAATGGTCATAACTCAACTTCTAATTGTCGGATCTTCACAAGTTTGGCACCATTGGATTTGGGAGAGTCTCTACTTTCCAAAAAGACCATTTACAACACTGTAGATCAGTTAGAAAAAAAGTTATGCTGTAAAAATATTTTTGACCTGACCTTTGACCTCGAGGATACCATTTTTCAGAAATTTTTATAGATGACAAAAATGTTCCTTGAAACAAGATCTACCAGAATCAGTAATAAAATGGTGTCTTATTTACCGGTATGTAGGTCAAAACACGATTTCTAATGACTGTCTGCAAAAATTTTGACATTTTTCGCACTTTTCATAAATCACTACCCCATAAATATTTTAAAAGTCAAAATCAGAAAATTTTTATAGAAGACAAAAATGCTGTATGAACAGAAATCTATTAGAATCAGTAATAAAAAGCGTCTTAATTACTAATAGATAGGCTAAAATTTGATTGTATGTATGATGCTATCAAAATTTTTAATTTTCTAAAATTTTGAAAAAATTAAAAAAAAAAAATTACATTCCAGAAATATTTTAAACATATCCTACTTACATTGGTAGATACCTATATTATTATTGTAAAAGTGAATGTAGATATAAGAAATAAATATAGCTTAAGAAATCTATGCTAATGTATAATATACAGATTGCTATAAAAAATAACTAATGGCGTCAATTATATCTATCTGGTACTCAACGCTATATGAAAATCTTTATAATTAATTATAATATACAGATTTGGCATTAATTCGTATAAGAATGAAATATACTGACATTTAAGCAAAATTACTAAATAAGTTAGATGACATAGCCACAATTCTATTTACTGTATGGGTATTAAAAAGGTACAAACTACATAGTACATAATTAATTTTATTTTCCTTATTTATTTAAAGTTTTCATTTTATTTGATATAAAAAATTTTCATAAAAAAATTCTATTTCTTCTTGCGGAAACTTGTACTGGATTCGTGTTCCGCCTCTCAAGGAAGCTTCTATACGTCCTAATATATTAGATTTAGGAACAGCACAAATATCTTCTTTTTGCGGAAAACTGTACGATGGTGACAGCCCTGATGGATGAAGGAATTTTATGCTATAGTCATCATACTGTTCATCATAACTCTGCACCGACCCAAACCAAAATGTTTTTTCATACAAAACTGCAACAAAGCACCCAACTATCACATCTTCCCTAGTGCTGATGGTTTCATGGGTAATAATTTCGTTGGCTATGGCTGGCTCTGATTTATCATTTAAAAGCACTTTTACTTCTCCTAATTCGTCTTGATGTTTTGATAAACTGAAGACCTTTATTAAGTTGCTTGAAATGGGGACAAATTTGTGAAACTTCTGGGTACCTGTAATGGTTTTCAAAGGAAGAGTTCTGCGATTTAAAAAAACTTCAGTTTCTTTAACTTCTGAGAGTGGTACGAAATAGTATTTGATTTTTGATTCCATTCGGTTGCAGAAGTCGTAGAATGCCTCAGGAGTCAGGATCTGATCAGTGACGGTTCTTTGAAGAGATGCCTTCGCAACTGACCTCTTTGCTGTGGCTCCAATAGCATCACAAATATTTTTTCCGTGTGATGTTCCATAAAAATGCCAATAAGCTGTTATGTTAAAATCATATTTTTGCTGGCACAAGTTGTAAAAATTGAATTTATTTTTATACTGGCCGGCACACCCGTCAGTGAAATGATGTATAGTTTTTATGTTGGGGCGGTCGCCAGTATGATAGGTATAATTTTTTTTAAAAAACGTGTATACTAATACGCTATTGTGTTTTAGACCATCAGAAATTATACAGAACGTATCACACTGCAACTTCATGTCACAGTCTTTATAATAAAAAGCATACGGGTGCAGGGTACATTGGGAATTTTCCCAATGGAACCCCTGCACCGCATCTTGGATGATGAAGGAGTAGTTTTCGGCAAAGTCGCCAACCAGACATCCTTCCGTCATTGACAAACCTTCTTTCAATTCTTTGAAGTATGTTGATTGGGACTTGCAAATAAAATGGTGTTTGGTCAAAACAAAAATACTATTGGAGAGGGTATCTATAAATTCTTCAGGGGACTGACTTTTTTCGATTAGTGTGCACCGGTCTACAGTCTGCCACTGTTTAAATTTAATTTCTTCAAAATTTTCGCTGATCATTAGTTGTTCTAAGTAACTTTTAACACCAGCTACTCCTTTGCACTGACCACATTTTTGCATCATGCATGCTTCAGCGTTTATGTCGCATACAGCTTCCGCCATTAAATCTTTATATTCTAGGCCTTTAATTCCTAATGCTGCCAGCTGTAATTTTGGGTTTTGGTGGTAGGTGCACACGCACACACTGTGTGTGCCACTACTACCAGCAATAATGCAGTGAGGAGGTCGCAATGCAGCAAAACTGCTAAAACCTATTTTTGGATTATCCGGAATGCTACAGAATGCGGCAAAAAGTTCTTTCAAATTACACAAAAGAAGGCGTTTTTGTATTTTGACCTTATTACCCTCAAAATTGGTATAGGATTTGCAATCCTTTTGACCAGGACATTGACTGTATTCATCAGACTCATAAAATTTTTTAACTATTTGTTTTGTTTCAAATGAGATGACTTTACCTTTTGACATGCTTGGAATTTCAGGGAGAATTTTAAATTTTCTTTTAAATTCTCTGCTTTTTTTTACCATATAGTTTGTCGTATTAAAATATTCTTGCGTTTTCTTAATAGTGAATGGGGACAGCGTTAAAATTTGAATTTTCTTGTTTAAACTAGTACCTTCTGTTTGAAATTCTACACGTAGTTCCTCCATGATACCTCGAAATCTAAAAATTTTATATTATTTAATTTAAAAAAAAAATACTGCATGAATCCCATGATAAATTAATTAAACCTAAATTTACATAACTTTGATTTTAAAGTATTAATTCTATGTCTGTGTGTAGGTAATTTTTATACATAGATACATATGTAAATATATTATTAATAGCTGATAGATAGGTGTGTGGAAAAAACATTTTATTCTATAACCTTTCTAATTCAAGTTGTTCTTCATTATTTAGTTCTCTCTTTTTTTTTGTAGACTCAGGAATTTCAACTCCATACGCACTTTCCAATCCTCTTTTAAGTTTCTCTGTGGTGAACACAAGTTTCTTTGCGCCTTTTTTTTGTTTTTGTACCGGTGTTAGCCCGCCTAATAAATAAATAAAATTAAAGTGTTAATTTGAAAAGTACAATAATAGAAAATAACATTAAATTAAAAGTTTTGAAATTTATCTCCCATATTTTAGTAACCTATAATATCAGGATGTAAAGTTGTAATTATAATTTTTTATTTTAGGCTTTAGGTAAGATATGAAAGTTTGCGAAAAATATTAGTATTTTAGATTATGCGCTTACTTGTTTTAATTGGACTTTCATCTAAGAATGGAAGAACTTTGTCCATCAATATATTTTTTCCAATAAATGATGTATCCAAATCTGATAATGCATTGCTGGTATGAGACGTTCCACTATCTTCTCTCTCCAGTGCCGCTTCTTGGATTTTTTCTTCGACATCCATTTCTTTATGCAAACTTAATCTCTCCAAAATTTGCGGATTATTTTTAAATTTGGTTGAACAATTGCTGCATAAGAAATCTTTTTCGCTTAACATGCCAAAACTATTTGCAGCTAATATTTTATTTACAGGAAATACTTTGTTGAAACATCTTCTTTTGTGTTTTTTTTGCGATCGCAACAAAATAATAAGTTTTGTGGCATTGTTACAAATTAATTTTTATTTTATTTATGTAATTACATTTAATTAAGATCTGGAAACAAAAAACAAAATCATGTAGTTATAAATAAAAATCTTGGAAACAGAAAATTAATAGTTTACATACAATTGTAATTTTTATTTAAAAATCTGAAAATATCTCACCAAAGATCATCATACATACAATCAAATTTTAGCCTATCTATTAGTAATTAAGACCGCTTTTTATTACTGATTCTAATGGATTTCTGTTCATACAGCATACTGGTAAATAAGACACTAATTTATTACTGATTCTGGTAGATCTTGTTTCAAGGAACATTTTTGTCATCTATAAAAATTTCTGAAAAATGGTATCCGAGGTCAAAGGTCAGGTCAAAATATTTTTTACAACATAACTTTTTTTCTAACTGATCTACAGTGTTGTAAATGGTCTTTTTGAAAAGTAGAGATTCTCCCAAATCCAATGGTGCCAAACATGTGAAGATCCGACAATTAGAAGTTGAGTTATGACCATTTGAAATTTAGAGGTCATGCGCTCGACCTCAAACTTGACCCCTCCGTAAAATTTGACCTAATGAACGGATTGAAGAAAAATTTGGGGAAATTGTTTCTAACACCAATCCTAACCTGCACACCAAATTTGAACAAAATCGGAGAGGTGATGGTGTTGACCATTGGGTGATCTGTACTGGAATTACTCCTATACTAGTTTCTGATTATACATTAACATTTAGATAGTATTACAAATGTATAATTTGGGCATTGTACAGCAAAAAGTATAGGTACCATGAGAACCTGGAAATTGAAAAAAAAAAAAAATGTAATTTTTAATAGTTCATAACTAAAAAATAAAGGAGTATACACCATTTCTAAGGGCATATTTGGAAAGATTGGGTCAACATCACCTTGAGTTTGGTACCAATTTTCAGCTTTATATCTCTTTTCCTTCATGAAATACAAGACATCACAAATTGGGGTAAACCACAAATATGCTTATGAATCATGAATGGAAAATTCTTCAGGGGGTTGTAATTTGAAAACTATTGACATAGTCCACTAAAATTTTCTGTGTTATCATTATAGCACTACCTATATCAATATTTTGGTGAAGTTTCATCAAAATCTGACAGGGCACCTGGGGGCCTCCAGGTGACTTGACATGGAATAACCCAAATAGCTATAGAAAATTCTTATGAACTACAAAATGATCTTGATAGATTAATTGCCTGGGCTAGTAAATGGCAGATGGAATTCAATGTTCAAAAATGTAAAGTCATTCATTTTGGTAGAAATAATGAAAACTTTAGTTATGAGATGCAAGGAAACTGGTTGGAGGATGTTAGACAGGAAAAAGATCTTGGTACAGTGGTACCTCTCTTAACGAGAAGCCCTAATAATGAATTTTCTCTTAACGAGAAGCCCTAATAATGAATTTTCTCTTAACGAGAAGCCTCCCATTAACCATAATACTCCACATAATGAGTACAGACCCTCATAATGAGCGCTCAATGAGTGGCCATCGGAACGTGATGCGTGAGTGTCCTTAGTGTCCATCCCTACTGTAGCGTCAGTCCTTATCAGAAATAGCTTGTGAACAGTTGTGCCTTCATATTTTTCTCAAATTTATGTATTTATAAAAATTAATAAAACAAGTGAACAGTGCAGTGTTCTTAATTTTACTATAATTTTCCACATTCTTTTTAAATTAATTTAACTTGCAGCCATGGCCCCTAAGAGATCTTCGTCGTCTGGTAGACTTGGTGATGCACCAAAGAAGACCAGGAAAATTATTAGCATGCAAACAAAGCAGGTCTCTGGAACCAATTAATGAAAAACCCATTAAACTAATGCATCTCATAATGAAATTTCCTCTTAACGAGCCATTCACTGGAACGGATTACATTCGTTAAGAGAGGTACCACTGTATTATAGTTAATAGTGATCTAAAATTTTCTAAACAGTGTTTGGAGGCTAGAAATAAGGCAAATAAACTTGATGTGGAGGTTTGTTACTCTTGTAATAATGTGTTATTCTTGTAACTAACATTAAGAGGAATGTTAGTTACAAGAGTAAAGAACTAGTCAATAAATTATATAATCAGGGTGTCTACCAGGTCATAAAAGTAAAAAAGTAATTAATTTTGTGTTGGAATCATAAAATCTATATATATTCTATAATCAGTAAACACCTAAGTGGGAGATGTAACTGAAATGTTAGAGTTTAGGAAAAATGAACACCCATTAACTTCTGTTAACAGGCATGACAGCTATATTTATCTTTATGCTATAGCTATAGGCTTATCTGAGGAAAATGGGCTATTGGAAAAAGGAAACTTAACATAAATAATTAATCAGAAAATGCTCAGTTATGTTCATATAGCTTCACAGTGGTAAAAAAAATCATCTTGCTTCACAAAGAAGAGTTAAAGAAAGCCAGAGAAAAAAGTCAGCCACCTAAAACACACACCTTTCAATTTTGCTCATACTTGGCACAATAGCAGATATACATGCCAAACTTAAATTCCCAAATTATTAGAGCTGACTGACCTTTGGTTACTGAGATACAAGGTCACAAAGTTGTGACATTTTGACCTTTTTTGCGTTAAATGACTATTTTCAAAACGGTGTAACTAAAAAACTATTAAAGCTAGAGCATCGATTTTGGTCTCATTTTAAAGCTCTTTAGTAGCCCCTTGTTTATTGTCTCTTGTTAAATATCTCTACTGTGAAAAATAAAAAAATCCCTTCAAAAGTTGACCTTTGACCTTGAATAAAAAAAAAATACCTTCTCCTAAAAAATTCAATTTTTTTACATTAATACCTTGAGTCATGTACAACAAAATCCCAAGAAGTTGTAAGTGGCTGATAACTAGTTCAATGTATAAAAAATAATGAATTCAAGCAACATTTTGAAAAAAGTCATTTTATACAAAAATTGTCAAAAAGTCATGACTTTGTGACCTTGTATGTCAGTAACCATTTTTGTCTAAGGTCAGCTCATTCTCTTACAAATACAACCCATATCTACATACTATCTGCAGCCTTCTACAAACAAGCAAATGCTTATTTTTAAATATTTGTTCTTTACCCACCTCACCTGTATGTTGTGCATGTATGTGATGGTTTTCAGTAGTTGACAAGATTCTTGTGGGCCACCCAATTTATTGTGATTTCTAGAAGAGAAAACAATTTTTAATGTACAGTGCCCGCGAAAAGTATCCGATCACTCAAGAAAATACAATATTTTCCCTTGATATTCAGAGACACGTAATTCACTTTCTATTTGTTCTAGCGACATCTGGTAACTTTGAGGTTGCTCGCTGATATGAGAGCTATCCAACGCATTCTCAAATTAGTGTTCTGGTAGTCTTCGTTGCGGGTGGCTGTGTCTCAAATTTGTCAGATTTCACTGTTTGTGTAAATTTCTTGATATTTTTTTTTTTTACAGAAAGTGGTGTAAATAAAATTTATATATAATGTGTGCTAAAAAACAACTTAAGAGTGATTGTCGAGGTGCTATTGTTGCTTTGCATGCATGTGGGAAATCACAGAGACAGATAGCTAAGGAATTAAACATATCCCAAAGTACCGTTAATTTATGGGTTTCACGGGCTAAGAACAATGGTGGCCTAACCACGCCAGTCCCTAAAAAACGATCTGGCAGACCGAGAAAAACAAATTCGCGAACAGACAAACTTATGAAACGTTTAGTATTGAAAAACCCAACAATAACTGCGAAAGAAATAAAATTTAATATGAATAATTTGTTATCTGGTGTTTCTGAATGAACTATCCAGGAGCGGCTCCAAAAAGAACTCGGATTACCATCTCGCCATGCTGCTAAGAAACCGTTCATTAATGAAAAAATGCGTAAAAAACGTGTCGCATTTTGTAAAAAATACATTCATTGGACTGTTGATGACTGGAAGAAGGTTTTATTTAGCGATGAGTCGACATTTTTGACATTCAGAAGTTGTCCAAAAAAGGTTCGCCGGCCTATTGGCTCAAATAGGATGGACCCTAAATACACCCTAAAGACAATGAAACACCCTCCAAGTGTGATGGTTTGGGGTTGTTTCGGTTACTATGGGCGTGGAAACTTATATTTTCTTCCGAAGAACACAACTATGAATGGTGCACGGTATTTAGCAATGCTACAGGATAAACTTCCAATGGCAATGGCAATCCAAAGGACAAAAACATACATGCATGATGGTGCACCATGTCACAGGGCCAAAATAGTGACAAAATGGATTACTGACAATAAATTTGATATTTTGGATTGGCCTGGTAATAGTCCAGATCTCAATCGATAGAAAATCTGTGGCTAATAATAAAAAATAAGGTTGAATGCCACGACACTGGCTCAGTTGAAAAATTACAAGAGGCCATCAAAAAGGTATGGTGCAAGGAAATATCAGTGGAAGTTTGTCAAAACTTGATTAAATCCATGCCAAAACGTCTAGAACAAGTCATCCAAACCAAAGGACAGATGACAAAATACTAATATAAGGTTAGTATACATTTAAACATTGTTTTTTATGTAAAAAATACAAATTTCAAGGGTGATCGGATACTTTTCGCGGGCACTGTATACCTAGATAGCTACCTAATTAACAAATACAAGTAACATATTAAAATGTACATACAATATGTATAGGTATAGTGCTCATTGATTTCCATTTATCACAACTTAAAATGTATGCAGTGTATATATAGTTACATGACCATTTTAATTTTGAATTCTTACCTTTCTGTGCTGTAGATCTGCCAAAGCTTTGGATGCCTTCAAAGTAACTTCTTTGCAAATCCTGTATGTTCGTCCATTAGTAGTAGATGCCTCAACTTGTGTTAGAATATCTGAATATGGTAAGATTAATTCATTTGGTCAACCAGGATACACAAATGATGGGTTTGGGCCATGAAGATGAAGGAATGTGACTTTTACTTCTCTATTCTCTGGTATCTTTTCCAGCACATATGCCACCCACCAATGGCCATCATATGCAGCAGTAACAAAACCATGTATTTTCTCCTCAGTCACAACTTCTTCCTTTTCAGTAACTTTCTCAATATTTGAATAATCTGATAATGAATAATGTTTAACCTTAAGAGAAGTCAATGAAACTGGCTGTAAATGGTGTAATTTCTGTGTACCAGCAATAGTCCTTGCAGTTGAGTGTCTTTCTTGGAGAAGTTGGCTTTCCTCTTCATGCTCTTTATTGGTTGAAAAATGACATTTTATATTTACAATATTTTCACTTGCAAATGTATATAACTGTTCTGCAGTAAGGATCTGTTCATCATAAGGTCATTGTAGACTAGCTTTTGCAGCTAATCTCTTAACTGTGCCTCCAACACCATCACAGGGTCCCTTTCCATGACTTGTTGCAAAAAAATTCCATTCTGCCTCAATTCCAAAATCATCTCTGTGATGGCAAAGATTCAAAAAGTTTTTGCAGTTCTTATACTGTCCTGCACACCCATCTGAAAAGTAAATTATTTTGTGGATGGAACCGATGGATGAGATATTATCTTTTAGGAATTTTATCAGATGCTTTCGAAACAAATGTACAGCAACTGTGTTATGGATGTTACACTCTGAAATAATAACAAAGCTAAGGTGAGCAATCTCATCTTCCTTTTTATAGTAAATAACAAATGGATGTAGAGTAGCCATCTCATTGTTCCAGTGAAAGCTCTGAACCTCATCTTGAAGAATAAAGGAATAATTTTCAGCAAAATCACACACAGCAAGGACCTCACCATCTTTCAAAGACATTTTTGTTTCATGGTAATAAGTTGCTTGCATCTTTGTCTTGAAGTCATGTATCTGGTATTCTTTCAGTTGGTTACAGAATTGGTCAATATATTCATCTGTATTCAGTTCTACTGATTCAAGATTTGACCAATCTGTATTGGTCCACTTTTTAAAATTTATGATATCAATGAAGTTGTTTGTAAATATGTCCAGTAGTCTGTTTTTTAAATCTGATGGATCTCCACATTGTTCACATTGTCTGAGGCAGCATTTCTGTGAGGCAGGATTGCATTCCATAAAGGCAACACAATGACGTACATTCTTAATAGGTGTGTCATCATTTGCAGTTAGTTTTTCTAATTCAGCTCCTACAAACATAAGTTTGGCATTCTGATGAATTGTACAGACACATACTGAGTGAGTTCCTGTTGCTCCAGCAATAACACACTGCTTTGGACGCAATTCTGCAAATTTACTGAATCCCACCTTAACCAAAGGATTTCTTTCTTTGAAAATATGATAGGCTTCTTTTAAATTGCAAAGTAAAAGATGCTTTTGCAAATGTATCCTTCCTCTTTCATTGTCAATGATACTACAATAGTCTTTCTTTCCTGGCATTGTTCGACTGATGTCTTCTGAAAGATAAAATGCTTTAATAGCGTCAACAGTATCCTGTTCAATTCTTTTCCCACCCTTTGCATTTGGGTCTGAAAGGACACCTTTTTCTTCAACTATTTTTTTAGCAATAGATGCTGTATGCCTTGTTGTGTTAAATTCTGAAGCAATTTTCCTAATGCTCTAACTTTTGGGCAATACAGTGAGGATTTTTATTTTATCACTTCTTTTAGTATTTTCATTTTTGAATTTTTCCTTGAGTTGATTTATTATTTCTAAACAGTCTACATCTCCAGATGGCTCCTTAAATTGTGAGTCAGAAATCTCTTTTCCTGCAACTGTTTCCATTCTCTTCTTAACTGTCTCTGTCACCTTGCTTAGTTTTTTAGCTCCATATGACTTTTGCTCTACAAGCTTTCTCTTTTTTATGGGTGATTCACCAATTGAAACAAAAGAAGCATTCAAAGTACACACCTCATGGTTTTGCTCTGAAGTTGATGCATCACTATTGTCAACATTTTCAATTTTCTCAAGATCTTCAGGTGGTTCACTACTACAAGAAGAATCATCATTTATGTCTGAATTCAAAGTGCCTATTCCTTTCTCAGGCAAGGACTCAAGATGTTCTCTACACTGCTTACAAAGTCTGTGATGTAGTGTTAAGTGCAGATCGGGAAACTTATTTACAAGTTCCTGTGGTACAATTCTCAAACTCTTCTTTCGACACTGACCTTTGTGACGCAGCAAAGGATCAGCACACTTCTGTTTCAGTTTTAAATGTTCCATGTTTGTACTCTGAAATCACAAAAGCACAAAGAAAATCCTGAAAAGAAAACAATGAACGATTAATGAATTATTAAATAAATTTTTATACATGTATTTAGTAAAAATAAATTAACTTTAACTTGAAGTCAGGAGTCAACTCTGTAAAGTTGACAGTACTTATATACTAGTTGGGCCTTTGGATTAGCGCTACTCCAGTAGATTTGGGGCTGTCGAGGGGTTTAACCCTGGTTGTCTTTTAAAAGACTTCTTTTGGCACAGGTCACAAAAAGGTTTTTGAACTAATAATGTTAAGTTGAACTAAGTCTTCACTGACACTATATCAGAACAGAACTTTTAAATAAATGAACTGACAAAAAAAATCTAAAATTGAAGAATGATGCCAACTTCATTTATTTTTTATACATTGAACTAGTTATCAGCCACTTACAGCTTCTTGGGATTTTGTTGTACATGACTCAAGGTATTAATATAAAAAAATTGAATTTTTTAGGAGAAGGTATTTTTTTTTTATTCAAGGTCAAAGGTCAACTTTTGAAGGGATTTTTTTATTTTTCACAGTAGAGATATTTAACAAGACACAATAAACAAGGGGCTACTAAAGAGCTTTAAAATGAGACCAAAATCAATGCTCTAGCTTTAATAGTTTTTTAGTTACACCATTTTGAAAATAGTCATTTAACGCAAAAAAGGTCAAAATGTCACAACTTTGTGACCTTGTATCTCAGTAACCAAAGGTCAGTCAGCTCTAATAATTTGGGAATTTAAGTTTGGCATGTATATCTGCTATTGTGCTAAGTATGAGCAAAATTGAAAGGGGTGAGTGCAAAAAGTGCCATTTTGTGGCTGAGTTGACATGGAATGACCCAGGTGTTCAAATTAGGGAGTTGTTAGCAAAGAAGAAACTGAATGAGGAGAACAATGCAGCTATGAATGGCATTGATGAACAACTTAACTGCCTCAAGAATGCTAATTTATTTTTCAATAAAATCAGACCCCTCTTCCTCATTGAGGTCATAGCTAAATGAAGAAAAACATACAATCTCCAGTTAACCATTCTTGCATTTGGCTGAAGACTGAAAGTGTTTTAAGGTTTCTTAAATAAATGCATTATATTTCGGTGCAAATTTTATTCTTTCTTAAATATCATACAAAAGGTTCATAATTATTGGTCATGAAAAAAGTAATAGAAAATTAACTGAGAAAGTCATAAAAAGTCATAAAATCTGATTTTCAAATTTTGGTAGACACTTTGGTAATTCTTGTTAGGTCTCACTTTAGAATACTGCATTCAAGCTTGGTCCCCTCACTAGACATGATATTGATATGCTTGAAGGTGTGCAACATTGGGCAACCAAGCTTATCCCTAACCTAAGATTGGAATACAGGGAAAGATTAAAGGAACTAGTTATGTTTGGTTTTGAGTGACATTGAAGGGAGATATGACACAGATATTCAAAAGTTTTCAGGTTTGGACAATTTAGATGTATGTAATTTTTTCTCATTAGAATCTGGTGTAAAAAAACAAGGGCATAAATCATAATAAGAAAATTAGAAAACAGACTTGTAGACTGGATCTGCAAAAATGCTTTTTCAGTGGTAAATAGTAGCTTGTTAATTTCAAGAAAAATTTGGTGAGTTTCATGACTGAAGGAGATAGTTTGTAGATTGTAAATAGTGTATTTTCTTAGCTTAAGTTATGTAGGCCACTTTGGTAGCTCTGTAGATAATAGTTGACTTTATTCCATAAAAAGTAACATTTTCACCAAAAGTAAAAGGAAATTTACCAGAAAAAAAATGTTCTGAAAGAGTGGTCTCTAGTTGTAATTTGACATTGGTAAACTCTTGGAAAAGACATTGTTTAGTAGGTGAAAAAAAATAAAATGTCAATACTAAATTTTTTTTTCCTCTTTTTTAAGTTACTCCAGCTTATTCACCTACTAAACCTCAAACATAACACACAAACACCACACACAGAAGCCATAAAACAGCAGATACAACAGCTCAACACAGAAATAAACAACAAACTTAAAGAAAAACAAACAGAAACATTTAGGAAATTCATAACAACACTAAACCATTCCACAGATACATCCAGGCTATACAAGACTATAAACAGCATTATCCACTCTAACAGCAGCATTCACACCTCTCACGCGGCTATCTGTCACAGCCAAAATAATATCCTAACATATACCCAACAAGCTAACATTCTAGTTAATCACTACACAAAGATAAGTCACTTAAACAGAGACAACAACCAGAAACATGCAGACAGACAAACACCCAGACACAACAATCAGAAACATGCAGACAGACAAACACCCAGACACAAGAAAACCTACAGACTCGACACAACCATTACACCCTTCAATAGAGACCAGACCACCAAGATCATTAAAAACTAAGAATTTGAAGGCTACTGGACCAGACAACATATCTAACATACACTACTCAAACCAAACAAAAATCCAACAGAACCAGCTTCCTATAGACCCATTACTTTGCTATGCACACCTTCCAAAGTAACAGAAAGACTAATCTTACAAATCACCAACCCACACATATCACTATCTGCTACTCAACATGGATTCAGACCTCACCACTCGACCACGACATTACTCACTAACCTCACGCAGCACATCATGTATGGCATCAACTCCAGATGACCAGCTCAATGTAAATTATTAGCAACAATAGACATTAGTAAAGCATTTGATGCTACCCCACGCTTCCCTCTCATAAACAAAATACTCGACACAAACTTGCACAATAACACCAAAAGATGGCTGAGCAACTATCTTTCAGGAAGATACTTATATGTCACATTTAATGGCAAGTCATTCTAAAACAAGCTTTTTCTGAATGGGGTCCCTCAAGGCTCTGTTCTCTCACCAACACTGTTCAACTTATACATGCATGACATTCCAATACCCATAGATAACAAGCTTACCTTATCATCATATGCAGATGACATTACTCTAACATCCACCCACAACAACATCGACACTGTTACAAATAACCTACAAACATACATAAACAATATACAAGACTGGCTCACACACAATAAACTCAAAGTAGCACCCACAAAATCAACCATCACCTTGCTTACAAGCAATACAAAAAAACACCAGATAACTCCACAGCTTACACTAAACAACAACATCATTCCACACATTCACAGGACCAAAATACTTGGGGATCTTTTGCAAACCACATTCAGGACATTAAAAACAAATGTACGTCGAGACTTAACACGCTTAGGGTACTAACAGGCACAAACTTTGGACACCAGCAGGAAACAACATCACACATATACAAACAATATATTCTCTCAGTTATGGACTATGCTAGCCCATGCTGGGCACCCATTATCTCAAACACACACAAACACCTTACAGACAATATAAAACAACGCACTTCGTATCATTACAGGATGCACTCAAACAACACCAATAGAACACATGCACACACAAACAAAAATACTGAAAGTTAGGGAACATTTAGAGATGAGGGGAACACAATTCATGGCAGTAGTGACAACTAACCCACAACACCCTTGTCACTACATGTACAATCGTGCACCAATGCCTTGCACCATTAAAGTAACACCAGAGAGACATTATAACCAAATACTCCATTTCATACCACGCCCCACAGACATCACACAGTACAGAAAACACACACACACACACACTCACCTAACCCACAAAGCACTGACATGACTCGGTCCAAATGCAGTCCTAGTGTGAAGCTGCCACCCATTAACAGGTCAGAGATCAGCCTGAGCAGATTGGATCGAGTTAACTTAGCATGATTCCAATGTGGACATCACCCCAACTTATGGACATAAAAAACACAGACTAGACAACTCCACAGATGACACCTGCTACTGTGCCAGGACACACCACAAACAATTGAACACATTATGACAGACTGTACCACTCTAGCACAACATCGAACACAACATCACTAGTGCGCTGAACCTCTGGTCCACTCCGGAGAGGGTGATTGGTTACCTGCATGCTGCTGGCTTGCTCAATCAGGGTGGGCTGATTGGCTAAGCAGCAACAACAACTAAACAGTCTTTTCCGAGAGTTTATCTATGCAAATTACAACTAGAGACCACTCTTTCAGAACATATTTTTTTCTGGTAAATTTTCTTTTACTTTTGGTAAAAATGTTATTTTTTGTGGAATAAAGTCAAGGTGCTGAAATTACCCCTTGTTGTTGAATTACCCGCTTCTATGGTATGTTAATTAACTGGCTTGAGATTGATGTTTTGAACAAATTTTATTATTATGAAATATGGCTCATGACTTGGATAACCTTGATTGGCCCCAGTGGCTTCATGTTTTCCAAATGAAGTGTAATAAGGATGCAGGTCCAAGTAAAGTTAGGCCTGATGAATGGCACAAAGTTAAAGGTCAGTTATGGAATAGGATTAGAGAGAATAGTAATCATGTGGCAGCAACTACTAACAGGTTTCAGATACTTGGTAATGTAGATGAAGCAGTACAATGTGAATTTACTGTGATTGGGGACTATCACTAGGAATCAGGACAATGAATTTTACAACATGGGAAGAAAAACCCTCAGAAGAATACTACGTGTTCTGGGAGGTAATATTCTGGGAATCAGTGAGGTAGTGAAGAAGTTGCTTAAAAGTCAAGGTAATATAATTTATGTAGGTATAAATGATTTGACAAGCAAGGATAAAGATGGTAGATTCAGTAGCATTTAAATATAGGTAAAGGGTCATTCCATCGTAACAGTCATTACATTCAGAAGCAAGTTATGGTTGAACTTTAACTAGTAGATCATATTGTATTGATCTGGAGATACTGATGCTTCACATGTAGTTGCAGTAGACCTAGGGCTATACAGGGGTATATTTGTTTTGAAATTTTAATAGGTATTTTTTATTTTAAAGTGAAACAAACACACTGTAATAGTCATTACAAGCATGCAACCTCAACTCTCACTGCATATGACATTTGTCCAAAAATGGGGAAGGGGTGTCTGTCTGTTAATGCTGGCACTCCTTTAAATCCAGATGTTTATTGATGATCTTGTATACTGTATCTAATAGCAGCAATAAAAACACTAAAACAAAAATAAAAAAGTTCAATGCCACAAATGTTTATGCCACTGGAGCATTGCTGTACATACTGTACCACTTGTATACAGCTTCCTTGAGGTTTTTATCCTGCGCCACTTTCATATGCTTTGTACCACCAATTGATGAACTACTGGGTGAAGCATCAACATTAAACTTTAATGAAGATTGTGTGAGCTTTTCCTTGCTTTTACGAATATCCGACAGTTTGTTTTTTCACACCATACTCCTCACACATGTGGGCAACCAACACACTAGACTCCAGCTTTGCTATTAACTCAAGTTTTTGAAAAACAATCAAATTCAGTCACTTTCTTTTCATACCACTATCTTTAGAGGCCATGGTTGATAACTTCTGTTCACTTTATTTGCTAATAAAGCAAACAAACACTGAATTGAAAACAAAACTTGAGAGGTGAAGACTATGCTCTATCATGGAATGTAGTCAACAACAGAGTGGGCTCATGATGGCTCATGTCGACTGAAGCACAAAATGTGCAATAGATCAGATGTTGGTAATGTTGGATCTTTCATATAGTTACTTTGATTTGGGTTTTACTAATTGGAATGAAATGGTGAAATCTTTGTGTACCTTCAATTGTTTTGGACAGCTTAAATGTTTCTTCTAATTTAAGTTTATCTTTCACCACCTCAATAGATTCTACAAAGAAGAACTTAATCTTATCACTGAGATTCTTCTGACAAAACTCAAACACAGCTTTAGCAGTTAAAATTTGGTTGGTCACAGTTCTTGAAGGCTTGCTCTTGCCACAGCTTGCTTTATAGTGCCACATATACCATTACAGGCATTTTTTCCATGAGCTGTGACAAAAAAGTTCCATTCAGCTTTTAATTCAAAGTCTTCTTCATGGTAGCACAAGTTGGTAAAATTAAATCAATTCGTATATTGTTCAGCATTCAGTCCAGGCACAACATGTTTAGATAAGGAAGTAGCTTTGACAGGAAAGTATGAACCATAGCTGTAGAATGCAAAAAGCAAAAACTTTGATGTTTTATCTGGTCATTTAAATTTGACTTCCAGTACATAACAAAAGGATGAAGAGTGCATTGAGAGTTGTCCCAATGGAAACTGTGAACAGCAGCTTGGACTAAAAAGTAGTAGTTTTCAGAAAAATCTCCAACTAATATTGACTCATCTAACTTTAAAGATCCTTCATATTTTGAAAATATCAAGTCATCCCCTAAGTAATGTCGTTTATTTACTTTTATTTCCAAATGAAAATAAAACTACATCACAGTAAATTTTAATCAATTATATATTTTCCTTTACTTTCTATGACTCTCTGCCACCTCTCTCCAAGCATTTCAATTCCATGTTGATAAAACTCGTTCGGTTTAGAAGCAAAAAACTTGGAGAGGACAATGTTGATAGCCTCAAAACTTTTAAGTTCTTTCCTGTCAAGATAGTTTTGAAGACTTCTGAATAGGTGGTAATCTGATGGTGCAAGGTCTGGTGAATACAGAGGATGTGGAAAATTTTCCCAACCAAGCTGTTCAATTTTGGCAGTGATGATTCGAGCAGTATGAGGATGCGCATTGTCCTGTTGAAACACAATACCCATGCGATTGGCCAAAGAAGGACGTTATGTTTGCAATGCAGTGCTCAATCTTTGAAGTTGTTGACAGTAGACTTCGGCTGTAATGGTTTGATTGGGCTGCAACAGTTCAAAATAAACTACTACTTGAATATCCCACTAAACGCACAGCGAAATCTTCCTGGGGTGCAGCTGTCCTCTTGGCTGTGGTGTAGCAGATTTCCCAGCACTAACCCACTGCTGATGGTGCTTAACATTGTGATAAAGCACCCATTTTTCATCCCCAGTAATGAGTTGATTCAGAAAAGGTGCTTGAAGTTGCTGACAATGCAATGAAGAGCAAATGTTCACACAATCTCTACAGTTGTCTGGTGACAATGTATGGGGAACCCACTTTCCAAGTTTTGACACTTTTCCCAGTCATTGCAGGTGGTGATGAACTGTGGAACTGGTCAAATTTAGTCGCTGGGCAAGTTCTTTAACAGATACAGCAGGATTTTCTTCAAGTGTAGCTATCAGAAGGTCATCATTGAACTCAACAGGTTGGCCCGAGCATGCTTCATCAGTTAAGCTATAGTCACCAGACCTAAACTTCTGGAACCATCGCTCACATTTCCTTACATTTAAAGCTTCCTCCCCATAAATATCCTGAATATTTTTTGCAGCTGCAGTTGCATTATTTCCTTTTTCTAAACTCATAAAGCATTATATGCCTAGTGTGTTCCTTGACACCTCCATCTTATCCGTAAGGGTGGAATAAATGAAGATTGTTAACGTGATGAAACTTCACTTAGACTGAGAAGTAATATGTCTAAACACATCAAAATTTGAGTTTTCCACAAAATATGCACAGAAACATGTACAAACACGACATGAGTTTAGCACTGCAAAAAACTATATTACTTTTGGGCTGACCTGATACTTGGTTTGTTCATGGGCTATGAAATGGTGTTGAGTTAATTTGTAGGTATATATTAGAATTTAATGAGTTTAGATAGTCAGATAAACCCTGTCTTTTCCACCATTGTACATCGATCTGTGTTTACTCAAACTTTATACTGAATTTCAGCTATCTATTAACTTCAGAAAAGACTTAATATCATTTTCACCATCACAATTTTGGCATTTATGCATCATGCACTTTGCATCTTTTCTGGTGTGTACATACAGTAGCTATACATATAGAATGTGTTCCATTTCCACCTGCTAATATACAGTATGGAGGCCTAAGGTTGGCAAAACTAGAAAATCCTATTTTGGGATTATTGTGGTTCTTCTTATAAAGTTCAAACAATTCTTTTAAGTGTCTCAATAGAAGCCTTTTTTCTGTTATATTTTTTCACCATTTACGTCTCTAACTTTAATACAATCCTTCTTACCTCGGCATATCTTACTTACTTCATCTAAATTCATAGAACTCTCTTACTTTCTCCTTCTCTTTTTCTGGTATTACTTTTCCATTGCTCATATTTGGTACTTTTGGGAGAATATGGTACCAAATTGTTTCTTCAGTTCTCTGCTTTTCCTTACTATTCTATTTGAGGTTCCAAATAATTCTTTTGTCTCTTTAATTGTGGAGGGGAATAATGAGAGAATTGGCAACTTTTCAGAATGATTTGATGTTTTATATGATGTCATTAATTCTCCCATCATCTGTTCATACCTGTAAATAATGAAATGTGTACTATAAATAGCTGGAGGACTATACCATAAATGAAATTGGTCGAACATTCACTGCATACTGAAATGTTTTCATAAGGTAAATTCTAAATAAAAAGAATTGGTGGAAATGTAAATGTGTGGTAACGTAATTTAAAAGAAAAATATCAATGATACATAGTAGGTACCATACCTTTGAAGTCTTTCCTTAATTGTTTTATTTTCTGCACTAGTATCTGGATCCACCATTATGTCAGTTTGGTAAATGGCTTCTAGCTTTCTTTTGACACCAGTAGTAACTCCTTCAAGTTTTGATGAACCCTTTGATTCCCTTTGTTTCTTACTTAAGCCTTCTGAAATTTGAATATATTATTACTAATTACAAGCCTAAAAACTGTGTATGAATAATTGTAAATGCATCTAAGTCCTGTTTTTATGTACATAAGCATGAACAAAAAGAAAAAAGTATGAGGGTGGGCTGAAAAGTAATGCCTCTGCTCAAATAAATTTTGAATGGGTTGAAGGATTTTATTGAAACCAAAGCAAATATGTATGGTACTGTACCTTAGAGTTTATTCTTCAAAATGATACATTTACTTTTCTATGAAATCACCCTCTACCTCAATACATTTACTTCAAAGTTAAATGAGTTTTTGAAATCCATCCTGTAAAACTCAGAGCTATGAAACCAAAATTTCACAGAGGCCTTAACTTCTTTGTCAGACTCATAATAGCGATTTCCACAGAGATGTTCTTTAAGTTTAGGAAAGAGGTGAAAATTGTATGGTGCTAAATTGGGGTTATATGGTGGATGCAGCAAGATGGTGTGAGGCCATGCATTGTCATGGTGAATAATGACTCCATTTTTGTGGGTGCAAACCCTCCTGATCGATTTTTTCAACTTCTTCAGAGTTTCAATATAACATGCAGAGTTGATTAATGTCTTCAAGAACAACAACACTGATATCCCAAAAAACAGTCATCATCACTTTTCCAGCCAATCTTTGTGCTGATATTCCATGGATTGCTGTTTATTTTCAGGGTCATAATGGTGAACCCACATCTCATCTCATCATTTTTGAAGCGCTGCAGATTTTCTTGGCAAATGTGTAGTCTCTCGGTTTTCATCTCAGCAGTGAGCATGCAAGGCACCCATCTGGCACAGACCTTTTGGTAATAAAAAATACTGATAATGTGTCCCACTCACTCTTTGGAGATATCGAGCATTGCAGCAACTTCATTTTGTTTAATGCAATGATTTCCACGAATCAGTTCATAAACATAGTTCCAATAAGACTCATTGGTTGCTGTTATAGGCCTTCCACTTTGCAGTTTGTTTTGCAAATCATCTTCCCCTGCTTCTCCTTCTTTACACTGCCTCGCCCAACATTGAATGGTATGATACTCACATCAACACACAGTTTGCTGTACTGAGCTTGCATTCACTGATGAATGTCTATGGGAGCAACACTTTCTGCAGTAAAAAATTCAATTATGGCATGTTGCTTGAAGTGAATGTCTTCACTCCTTTCCATTGTAATTGATACTGAACCAATGTATGGAATGAGTATAGGCTACATTAGGCTATAACACAAAACTGGTTTTATCTGGTTACCTCTAAACAATCTGGAATGGGGTGGGGATATCAAGTTACAACACAAAACCAGTTTTATCTGGCTACCTCTACACAATCCAGAATTATTCAAGTGGAGGTATTATGGTACTTTTCAGCCCACCCTTGTAGAACACAAAACAACAAAGCATAGGTTGGATCTTACTTGTTTTAGCAGGTGTTTCTCCAACCAAAGGAAGAATGTCTTTCACATGAACTGCTGCTGTTTCAGGATTATTACTGATCGAGGATTCATTCGAATTGCTATCTTCAAAGTGACTTGATGATACCTCTTTCAAGATCTGTTGAGTTTGTGTTCCTTTTGTCTCCCCTGCCTGAAGACTCGAAATAAAAAGTCTAGATTGCTTGTTATATAATTTATGCAATTACTGCATATAAAACTCTCTTCTTTAATAAAGTCATGAACTTTCTATGAATATGATGGACAGATTTTAATCCTGTAAATATTCTCTTTTTGTGCCTCCTTAGGGATCTTGGCAACATTTTGATTTATTCACCATTGTTTAAATTTCTTAAACTGTTACTGTATTTATCACTTCTAATATTTGAAAAAAAAAAAAAATCATTATTCATGTTTTGTTTTACTCAGGTTTATTAATAGAGAACTGCAGGGAATCCTCAGCCTCTCCTGATTTCAAAGATATACCATATAGATTGACCGAAATATTCTAAAAAATAGTTTCTGACCTTAAAAAAAGGAGAGTCATGGGGTGACCCGAATTTGACTTGATCCATACGAGGTGCGATCCAAAAGTTCCTCGACTGTACTGACAAAAAGTGTAGGCTTACCTTAGGTTCTAATTATTGCTGTCCCCTTTGAAGTAGTCCCCTTGGGAGTTGATACAGTGGGCCCAGCGATTTTCCCACTGCTGGAAGCACCTCTAGAACTCCATTTTGGGGATGATGTTCAGCACCTCGTGCGATTCTGCCTGAATCTCCTCGATGCCATCAAATTGTCACCCCTTCAGCCAGATCTTCATCTTGGGAAACAGGAAGAAGTCACAGAGGGCTAGGTCTGGGGAGTAGGGTGGGTGGGGGACCACTGCCATGTTGTTTTTGGCCAAAAACTGCTGCACAGACAGAGTGAATTTGGCAGCGATCCTCCTCATGTTGAGTTCCTCCATGAGAATGCATTGGCATCAGGGATAATACTTGAGTCCAAGTCCAATTACATAATGATGTAGTTAAGTACAATTACAAGTACATTTTTATAGGTAGTTTAATAAAAATCTTTAAATCAGATTCATCAGGTTCCATATGTTGGATGGATTAGATGATGCCATGATGTTATACTTAATGCACACTCGTACAGCTATGTGTGGTTACTGTGGTAGGCTGGTAGCTGCTGAAAGATTGAAGTGAAGAGTGGCACAAAGTCAACATGTTGATGCCTGTTGAGACTTGAGAGACACAAAACAGAGTTGCCAGATAGTACCATTGGGGCTTATAGTATGCCAATTTTAATAAATAACAATTTATAATAATAGAAATAATTTATCAATAATGAAAATACAATTGCAATAAAATAATTACTTTGTTAACATTAAATAAACATTTAATTTTGTTTACATGCAACATGTACTTGAAAAGTACTTGCAGGGCCGCCGCTTCCATTGGGCGAGGTTAGTAAATGCTAAGGGCGCCAGTGCCTCCCACCCTGTGCATGTCTGATAGTATTATGTAAGAACAACATGAAAAAAATGATGAAAGGTTGTACGACGTATGTACACCAGTTTAGCTTGACTGATATTTACATAATTAACTTATTCATCTTATTGGGTCATTATAGAACTTTCACTATCATGACCTTTAACCCTTTAGGGACGGGAGTCATAAATAAGCGATTTAAAAATGTTGCACGCACAGACGGGAGTCGTCAATAAGCGACTCGGCTTATTTACGGCTTAATATGAGTTCCGGAGTCGTTAATAAGCGAATAACTGTTTTTATGTGACATATGCCCTTCTTGCTTGGAAAAAACAGTAGATATGTCCTTTTTGCACGCATATTTTAGCACTTTTGAGCGTTCTGGTTTGTTACTACATATGCCTCGCTTTACTCGCTGTTTTGATTGGTCATGACACTTTCTTGAACTGTGAAATGATTTTATAATTTTATAATAAATGTATGTATTAGCAAATTAAAATAGATCAGTGTAAGGCAAATAGTTTCTTCAATATGGTACCTTGATTACTTTGTGGGCAAATCCAATCGTGAAGTGGGAGGCGGGTGGGGGCGCCAGCTGCAGTCCTGCTAAGGGCACCAAATAGGCTGGCGCCGGACCTGAGTACTTGAAAGTACTTGATTTTTCAAGTACTTATGGGCTAAGTACAAGTACATTGACTATTTAAATCCCAAGTACCAGTACAAGTACACAAAATTTTGCACTTAAGTACAAGTACTTGTACTTGAACCGAAGCCTGGTTGGCATGAACCAAACGATAGGTCAACGATGTTGCAGATTTCGTTAATCGTTTGCCAACAGTCCTCGTGGATAGCCTGATGCACTTTTTCAATATTTTCATCAGTTCTGCTGGTTGAGGGCTGACCAGAATGTTCAGAATCCTCAACCAACATTTGCCCACGTTTGAACTGCGAGAATCACTCAAAAGTCTGGCTTCTGCCCTTCACGTCTGCCATTTCTCTTCTTGCAAAAATTGCATAAAACCACTAACACTAACGCACAAGAATGCTTGTGAAGAAAAATGTGTGCGTGTATCACTCGGCACACTGCTTCATGATAAAGCTGTTTAGCGCTATGTAGCAGCCCAAGTCCATACTATGGCCTGTTAGTGCTCCACACTGCCAGTCCAGGAACTTTTGGATCGCACCTCGTATCTTGAAAACTATTGGATGGACAAGCCTGAGATATGGAATTTCATTTTCTCTGGCCAAAACTACCTTATGTACCAAATTTCAGTTAATATCCTTGGAGTAGGGTGTTTGTCTCTGGGTCACTTGTCATGGAACTCCTGCATAATAAACAGTCCTCATATGGCAGGCTTGTCTTTATTGCTTGGTAATTTTCCATTATTTTAAACAGTGGTGGACAGACATGGGGTAATAGTAATAGACTATTACAGGATTTTTCAAGTAATAGTAATAGATTATAATTTTTTGGCTGTAATAGTAATAGAAGGCAAAGTAATGGATAATAGGGTAATTCCAGAACAGATCAACCAATGGACAACACCACCACTCTCCAATTTTGCTGAAACTTGGTACAGGGGTAGATTTTGGCCAAAAAATATGATTCCCAAGTTTTTAGCTTGATTTAACCAACGGGTCAAAAGTTATGAGTGACGTCATTTTGAGGTCAAGCATTGACCTCACATTTTTCAAACTGCCATAACTTTCCTCCTGTTGGTCATAGCCCTATAAAAGTATACATATTTGGAATCAGAATGACTTGTAGATTCCAAAACTGACATCATTTTTGATGTAGGATGAAAAATAAAAATTTTACTTATAAATGAATATTTGAGGTCATCATTTGACCTCTCGGATACTGAATTTCAGAAAAATTCATTGATGAGAAAAGTGTTCCCCTATCATTTATCTATCATTGTCAGCTTTAAAAAGTTTGTATATAGGCCATTATACATGTCAAAACACAATTTAAGTAATACTAACTTCCTGTATTTTTTTACTATAAACATCTAATTTTGCCTCATTTCATGATCTAGACATCCTGAGAGCTAGATAGCTGTAGGTGCTTGAATATAGAGAAGTATATAAAAGAGTGCTACACATGATATATACTGTATATATGTATATATTTAATATATTTTGCTTGTTAATGCATTGTTATGTATTAGGTATTTAAACAAAAATAAATATCCCCCATTTCATCTCTGCCACAAGACTCATCAGACAACTTTGATTAAACTGGCTATTATGGGGGAACTTCCAATCCCCTTTATTAATGAATCCAATATAAAAGTTATCAAAACAGTTAAACATTACTTAAAGAAAAAAGTAATAGGTAATACATATATAATGACTCCATATTATACAAGGATAACATCACAGTAATTAATGTCCTACATATATACATATACACAGTAAAATTTAGGTTAATCTATTTATATGCTCCTTTGCAAAGTTTTCCATATCTTCTGCTGGGAAAATATACTGGATGCGTGTTCCTCCTCTTAGTCCTGCCTGTACTGCTCCAAGGATATTGTTTGCTGGCACTGGGCAACTCTCTTCTTCAGTTGGGAATGTATCAGGTCATCCCATAAATAATGTCCTGTTCTAACGGAATATTGATGCTGTTTTATACATGTGTGCAAATCCTTTCCCGTCTGACCTATGTAAAAGGAATCACATTGTTTACAACCAATGCCTGAATTATTGGTAGGGCTATTTTTTACTATGATATTTTTCACAATATTGTTATATGAAAATACTACATTAATATCCAAAAGTTTAAGTACATTAGCAATGCCTAAAAAACCCGGGAAAAATGGAAGTACTAAAATATTTTTTGACAAAGTACGAGTGTTATTATTGACACGATAGAAAGTTCGTTTTGCCTTGTTGAGACAAGATTCCATAAATGCAGATGGATAACACAGATCACTTCCAATACCGTTGATTTTTCTAATTTGGCATCGATGTATTCCGGACTGGCGATCCTAAGGGCGCGGAGAAACATTGAAGAAAAAATGTCCTTTTACATAGGTCAGACGGGAAAGGATTTGCACATGTATAAAACAGCATCAATATTCCGTTAGAACAGGACAGTTGTCCAGTGCCCTTTTTGTCCATTTGTCAGAGTTATCCCACTGTATTGATTGGAATAATGCTTCAGTTTTATTTCACTCTAGCAACATTGTTAATAGAAATATTCTTGAGTCTGCCATTATCCAACTTACAAATAACTTCAACATAAGCAAAGGTCTTTTTCAACTCGATCCTGTTGTTTTGAATTCCTTCAGAACAGATTTAGATAAGAAAGGTAGAACGCTAAATCTTTGGTAAACTTGTATACCACCCTAATAACTTTTATTTTTCAATTTTTATATACAAAAAAGGGTAGTGTGCTAAAACCCAGGCAGATTTCCAGTATAAATTTGTACATATATATATTTTTTTTTTTATCTATAACATTGGTTGGAAACAATTCATTTAATCTTGTGCTAAAAATCGATAATTTTCAATTTTTATATACAAAAAGAGCAGAGTGCTAAAACCCGGGCAGATTTCCAGCATAAATTTGTATATTTTTTTTATCTATAACATTGGTTGGAAACAATTCATTTAATCTTGTGCTAAAAATCGATAGTTTTTCCTTATAAATCTGTGTGCCCCTCCCACAATCCTTTAAGTTTGTTTCTCCATTTATTGTATATATATATATATATATATATATATATATATATATATATATATATATATATATATAACGGGTGAACCAAAAGTAGGTGGACAGTAGGTTGAATAGGGTTTGTGTTATATTATAACTATGGTGTTCATTATAACTATGGTGTTTGTGTTATATTATATTAAATATTATAACTAAATTGATTTAAATTTAATCTTTTTTCTTTTCAGATAGTTCAGAGAACCCATAATGGCAAATAATCTAAATACTGATGCCAGAAAATGGGTGTTAAAAGAGTATTGGAAATCTCAAAATACTGAAACTGTTAGAACAAAATGGGTTGAAACATTTGGTACTCAAGCCCCAAAGAGACAAACCATTTACGCATTCGTGACAAATTTGATGCCACTGGCTCAATTCTTAATGCCCCAAGAACTGGTCGACCCAAAACAGTTTGCACAGAGGACAATAAGCAACTTGTTGCCGAAGCATTTGTTCACAGTCCCAAAAAGTCCACCAGAAGAGCCTCAGCAGAACTGGACATTTCACAAACCTCTATTATACGAATTCTGAAATCTATTGGGTTGAAAGCTTATCGTCCACGGCTAATTCATGGCTTATTGGAGGATGACCCAGACAGGCGGCTGCAATTTAGTGAGATCATGCTGAACGAAATTGAAGGAAACCCAATAATTTTAGATAACATTGTGTGGACCGATGAGACTTCTTTCAAATTATCAGGTCATGTTAACTGACATAATTGTGTTTACTGGTATAGTGAGAACATGCATTTAACATTAGAGCAGCAACTAAACCAGCCTGGTGTCACTGTTTGGGGTGGTATTTCAAGTTCTGGTGTTTTAGGACCAATTTTTGTTGATGGAACAGTCACAGGTGATAAGTATCTCGAAATTCTAATGAATGAAGTTGTTCCACACTTACAACAACAGCCTAATTCACATGACCTCTATTTCCAACAAGATGGGGCCCCTCCACATTATTCAAGAGCAGTCCGTGAGTATCTTGATGAAACATTTCCCGAGAAATGGATCGGCCAAAGAGGTCCAATTGAATGGCCTGCACGTTCACCTGACTTTACCCCAATGGATTTTTTCTTTTGGGGAGTACTCAAGGACAAAGTTTATAGTCGAAAACCACAAAGTGTTGGTGATTTGAAAAATTACATCAGAGATGCATTTCAAGAAATTAATGCACAAAGAAACTTGTGCAAAAATGTTTGTCGAAGTGTGAAAGGTAGACTTCAAAGCTGTGTAAATTGTGATGGACAGCAATTTGAGCACCTGCGTTGATAAAATTTTCAGTGCTTTTGTATTGTATTGGTATAAGTTAATTTTTTTATTTATTTTGTATTATAGTATACAAAAAAATTAAATATAATTGTATATGTATTCTCAAAATAAACGTTATCATTTACTGTCCACCTACTTTTGGTTCACCCATTTTATATATATATATATATATAATTTAGGGTGATTCAAATATGGGGGTAAAAAAAAATTTTTTAGATTTTAATGTGTTCAACCCTTTAAATGGTTCATTTCAACATAAAAACAAGTATCCTAAAATATTTTAGCAAATTTTTAATTTTTAGGGGTTGCTACC
This sequence comes from Bathynomus jamesi, assembly GCA_023014485.1. Classification (NCBI taxonomy): domain Eukaryota; kingdom Metazoa; phylum Arthropoda; class Malacostraca; order Isopoda; family Cirolanidae; genus Bathynomus; species Bathynomus jamesi. Next base: position 358,481 of record JAJOZX010003188.1, on the reverse strand, counting down.
AGCAATTAAAAATTGCCAGAACGACTCAGATTGTCAAATTTTTCCACACCACCCAGGAGGTACAGTGTAAGGCGCATTGCTTTTTTTTAACATGGAAAGCTCCCCCGTAGGTCCTACCATAACCACAAGCATGCATAATTAAACTAGCATGATATTTGAGACATTAGCTGTCCTTACTTCATCAATGTTCTTTTTTTCTATCAGGGTAAACAGCCCTGTAGTTTTTCACTATTTGTAGCAAGAATTGTTTTTGATCTTCATCATGTGTTAGTATTTTATTATATTCATCCATTAATTTTACTCCTCTTTCCGCTATATCATTCACGACTTTCCACTGTTTGATAGATTTCTTAGCGAAGTTATACTCTTCATCATTATGCCATTCTTTAGCATCTTTGAGTAAAAATTTTGAACTAAATTCTGTTATTGTAAAGAATCTTTGAGTATTTGATGTGACAAAATCTTCTAATTTCTTCGTTGGAATAAGTGCAGGATCTAGAAAAGCCCGTTTTGCAGGAAGAGTTTCTATTGTATTTTGCAAGGCCTTTACCATTTTGTTTTTTGTTTCAGTAGGCACTTCATCATCATAAAAGGCCAAGGCTACCAGTTCTGATAGGTACCAGAGGTGACCTAACAGTTTTTTAATAGCAACAAATGCAGTTGTGTCATTTATTTGTTTGTAGACTACAAGATTCTGTAATAATTCCAGATCAAGATGAGGAGCGCAAGATGGCACAGGAGCTGTAAACCATGCCTTTACATATAACTGAGTAGCAGATAGACAGATGTCTTTTAGTCCTTTTTTGTCTTTTACTGAAATTTTGAACTGGGATTTGAACATAAAATTTTTTAATGAATATGTAATTTTGGCCATCCACCTAGCCCGATGAAGTCCCGCTGGATGTTTAAATTTGATTCCACCTTTTGGTTCACCTCCCAAAAAAATAATTGTTAACTGCAATAGTTTTAGGTAATCGTCTCTTGGTTGGAATGTATCTAGTTGATTTGCTGCAAATATAATTATGTCATCTTTGATGTCATGAATATTTTCATAGATATCTGGATCTGATAATGCTGTTTCGTAGTCCTCCTTATTAATGCTTGACCATTTTTATCTGAACTTCTTAAAAAGGACTATATCTGGGCCAGAAGATGGTGATAAAGACTTTGAAACAACAGCTTCCAGCATAATTTCAAATATGACAATAAATCGTTGTTGAATTTTTGTTCTAGAAGAACAGCTGCACCATTTCTAGGACCAGTATTGGCTGCCATTGTATCGAAACACGCATTTTATTTGTTCGCAGATGCCCCATTCAAGCGATGTCTGATTGTTGGCATTAAAACTAGAGACGCATTTCTGTCACTCAATTTTGCAACATCAAGACTTCCTAATAATTTATCATCAAACAATTTTCTACGTTTGCCTACCTTACTTTTCATGATTCTGATGATGTACTGGTGAGTATGACAGCCTCTTCATTCTTCTTTCTTTTGATCTCTTATTCTGCTTTCCTCTTTTCATAATGTTGTTGCTTTTCTGCTGCTCTCTGCTCTTTTTTAGCAACAGCCTTATCAATGGTATCCATTTTTCCATGACGTCCTTTCTCACGTTACATTTTCAAGAATTTCTTATCATTTTCTATTTTTATAAGCTTCCTAGCATTCTCATGAGCAATGTCAGATAAGTTTTCCAGTTTATCTTTCCATTTTTCTTCTTTATTATTTAAATTTTGTAATCTTTTCAATTTGTTTGCTTTGTTTTTCTTAAGCAGCTGCCATTCCTTCAGTATTCCTTGAATTTTATCTACTACATGTACTCTCTGTTTTGCTGGTATTCCTGCTTTTTTCCAAACTGCTAGCACATCATCTGCAGTAGAGCAGCATGATTCTCTAATGCCTTGCTTTTTAATATTTCTGTAGTGCATGAAGAGGGCCATCATTTCCTTCTCTGATGATAATACGGATTTTTTAGTACTGCAGAGGGCTGCCCAATAGCCATACTTCAGTTTTCTTTTCTTGTAGAACTTCTCCCAACTGAGCAACTAGGTGATGGTGAGTTAGGCCTAGCTTCCATAATCGATAATTGGTATCAAAATTACGAGTTCCAAAACAATTAAAAGCAAGCTAGTATATAAACCATTATTAAAAATCTGAAATATAAACAATTAAACATAAAATCATAAGTGTAAAAACAAACAAATTGAAAAAAAAGGGAAACTTTGACGCCTGTAGCACATAGTAAATTTTATTTAAAATTCACCAAATTTGGCATACACTACTTTTTGTCATACGGAACAAAATTACAGGTTGAACAATTAAAAAAAAAACTGATTTTTTTGAATCACCCTAATATATATATATTTTCTGTAACCTATATATAGGCTGTAATTCTTTATGTACTTCAGTGTTCCTGAGGATGTCATTAGACAAAAGCGCTTGAGCACCATTCTGTGTTTCCTTTCCTTCGTGGTTTTATTCATCATATATATATATATATATACAGTTGGCCCTCCGTATTCGCGGATTCAACCAACTGCGGATCAAAAATATTCTGGAAAAAAAAATTCCAGAAAGTTCCAAAAAGCAAAACTTGAATTTGCCGCGCGCCGAACACTACGCTGAATCCAAGCGAATGAAGTGATGTGTAGGCATACCCTGCTGTAGCCTCCTGCCATTTCACAGATCCTCAGTCTCTCTCCAGCACTTGTTGTTTGAGCATTGAGAGAGAGAATAAATTTATATTTTCTCTATTTATAATTATATTTTCTATATGTACTTGTATTTTAAATATTCTGTGTTTTATTCTATGTATTTCTCTTTCAGGTCATTAAATGAAAGCAATCTGTAAGTGTTGAAAGAAAGAAAATGTTACGTTGTTGCTGACGTGTACTATGTAGTTAGGCCTATGATGGTTGCGTCTGTACTGAACATGTACAGACTTTTTTTTCTTGTCATTATTCCCTAAACAATACAGTATAACAACTATTTACATAGCATTTACATTGTATTAGGTATTATAAGTAATCTAGAGATGATTTAAAGTATACGGGAGGATGTGCGTAGGTTATATGCAAATACTACGCCATTTTATATAAGGGACTTGAGCATCCGCAGATTTTGGTATCCGTGGGGGGTCCTGGAACCAAATCCCCCGTGGATACCGAGGGAACGACTGTGTATATATATATATATATATATATATATATATATATATACAGGGTGGGCCGTAAGTTTCCATACATAGGAAAAATAAACATTTTTTTATGGACAACCATTTTTATTTATATAATATGCTCTACATGGTTGCCATTGTTTGAAAACACATTTCAATACGTGTTCCCCACTGTTGATGAACACGCATTAGCACAGTTGACGTTATGCTTGTAATGGCGTTGGTGATACGTTCCTTTAGATGATTTATGTCTCGTATCTTTTCCTGATACACAATGGCCTTCAAGTGCCCCCAAAGATAGAAATCAAGGGGGGTGAGATCTGGGGATCTGGGAGGCCACTCCACAGGACCACGCCGACCAATCCAAGCATCCGGAAACTGCTGATCCAAATACTGACGCATGTGAAGACCATAATTTAAATTTTCCTATGTATGGAAACTTACGGCCCACCCTGTATATATATATATATATATATATATATATATATATATATATATATATTTTTTTTTTTTTTTTTTTTTAGTTCAGGAAGAACCGATTCGCCTCTATTTAAAGGGCATATCTCAGCGGAAAAACAAAGAAAAAGTGAGAGGAAAGACAGAGGAAAAAGAAAGGGTGGAGGGGACAGTCGAAGTGGAAAAAGACCAAGGATGACAAGGACTGCAGGGTCGAGCCCCATCATCCTTGGGTGCTAGGGCCGGGAGGGTGCACGTGAAACCTCCAGGAACAAGCACGTACAAACGAGCACAAAGAGCACTCAAGAGCACGAGCTTAGAACCCCCTTGCGGGGTATATATATATATATATATATATATATATATATATATACATACATACATATATATATATACATAAATACACATATATATACATACACACACCCTATATATATATACACAGGGTGTCCCATAAGTCTGGCATCATAGGAGAAATTCATATTTTTCTATTTCTACATACCATAATTCATATTTTTCTCTTTCTACAGGCCATAATGTCTAAGCTCGGGATGCCAATTTCCCGTCCACCATTCTGTTTAGTGATGAGGCTGTTTTTTATGGAAATGGTGAGGTAAATCGACAGAATACCCGCTACTGGTCTCAAAACAACCCTCACTGGTATACCTCTTCAAAGGAACAAGGTGCATCTCGGGTGATGGTATGGTGTGGCATTTGGATCGCATCAGCCCCCTCTTTTTCAATGAACATGTCACTGGAGGCACCTACCTATGTATGCTCAAGGAAGAAGCATTTCCCAGTGTCTTGAATGAAGAAGGAAATTTCCCAACATGGTTCCAGCAAGCTGGCGCTCCTGCACATTACAGCACCCAAGTAAGGGAATACCTGTACCAACAATTCCCTGGTCATTGGATAGGACGTCGAGGGCCTGTGAAATTGCCAGCTAGAAGCCTGGATCTCATGTCACTAGATTTTTATCTCTGGGGCCACTTGAAAGTGCTGGTATACACAGAGAAAATTAGAAGTGTTGAACATTTGCGGCAGTGCATTATTGGGGCATGTAACACCATTACTCCTGACATCATTCACCGTGTGCTTGCTGACTGGGCATCACATCTGAATTTGTGTATTGAAAATAATGGTGGACATATTGAGCACATTCTGTAAATAAAAGCTTTTGTTTTGCCTTTTTTTATTTTTCCTATGATGCTGGACTTATGGGACACCCTGTATATATATATATATATATATATATATATATTTTTTTTTTTTTTTTTAGTTCAGGAAGAACCGATTCGCCTCTATTTAAAGGGCATATCTCAGCGGAAAAACAAAGAAAAAGTGAGAGGAAAGACAGAGGAAAAAGAAAGGGTGGAGGGGACAGTCGAAGTGGAAAAAGACCAAGGACTGCAGGGTCGAGCCCCATCATCCTTGGGTGCTAGGGCCGGGAGGGTGCACGTGAAACCTCCAGGAACAAGCACGTACAAACGAGCACAAAGAGCACTCAAGAGCACGAGCTTAGAACCCCCTTGCGGGGATATATATATATATATATATATATATATATATATAATGTAAAGAACGACGCTTGTGTAGAAGAGCATTCCGCACAAGATGAGGAGGGAGAATGAGCAAATGAAAAATGAGGTACCACCCGGGAATCGAACCTGGGATTATCCGATTGCTGGTCAGATATGCTATCCACTAGTGGATAGCATATCTGACTGGCATATCTCCCTCCTCATCTTGTGCGGAATGCTCTTCTACACAAGCGTCGTTCTTTACATTAATTATACTTGTGTTGTTTGCAGTTAAAATAATATATATATATATATATATATATATATATATATATACAGTATATACCATGTGTGGCACTCTTTTATATACTTCTCTATATTCAAGCACCTATAGCTATCAAGCTCTCAGTATGTCTAGATCATGAAATGAGGCAAAATTAGATGTTTATAGTAAAAAAATACAGGAAGTTAGTATTATGTAAATTGTGTTTTGACATGTATAATGGCCTATACACAAACCTTTTAAAGCTGATAATGATAGATAAATGATAGGGGAACATTTTTCTCATCAATGAATTTTTCTGAAATTCAGTATCTGAGAGGTCAAATGATGACCTCAAATATTCATTTATAAGTAAAATTTTTATTTTTCATCCTACATCAGAACGATGTTATTTTTGGAATCTACAGATCATTCTGATTCCAAAAATTTATACCTTTATAGGGCTATGGTCAACAGGAGGAAAGTTATGGCAGTTTGAAAAATGTGAAGCCAACGCTTGACCTCAAAATGACATCACTCATAACTTTTGACCCATTGGTCAGATCAAGCTAAAAACTTGGGAATCATATTCTTTGGCCAAAATCTACCCCTGTACCAAGTTTCAGCAAAATTGGAGAGGTGGTAGTGTTATTTTCCAGTTTTATTGGTTGATCTGCCCTGGAATTACCCAATAGTCTATTACTTTTCTATTACAGTGGCAATGGATATACAGTCGACCCTCGACATACGTCGTCACCGTCTTACGTAATTTCGAGTTACGAGAAGCCCCCCATTGACTGTAATTGATTCATCTTACGTAATTATTTCGTGTTGCATAATAGCTGCGTAATCGCAAACGCAGTGTGTGACCACTCACTGGCAGGACGCTGGGTATTTCACGTTATTTCATTGTTATTTTTACTGTGCATTATATAACTCTCTCTCCAATGTAAGTCTAAATTAATTTTTTATTAATTTTTAATATGTATTTTCTTTTACAGATGGTGTTTCTTAATAATAATAATTATTAATTACCATTATAATTCTGTTTATATACACTGTTTTTATCAAAAAATTTAATTATTTTATTATTTTCAATACTTTTTTGGGGTCCTGGAACGGATTACCTGATTTACATGTATTTTGGGGTTTGACTTACATCATTTTCAAGTTAAGTAACTCATCTCGGAACGGATTAATTTAGTAAGTCGAGGGTCGACTGTATATAGTGTGAACAAAGAACTGAAAAATTAACTAAATCTACTCTAAACTAAAATAAACATGTATGTGAACTAATATTATGGCAAATTTTTCCTTCAATAAAGTAAAATTTATCAAGACCTACAGTCTCTGAAATTGTAATGATTTAGTTGAAACAAATATTTGTTATTTAGCTGCCACTCAGCCTCATCCTGGATCCATGAGTGCAGAGCCTTCTGCCTCAGCCTCATCCTGGATCCATGAGTGCAGAGCCTTCTGCCTCAGCCTCATCCTGGATCCATGAGTGCAGAGCTCTCTGCTTCTGTGTCTTATCCTGGATCCCTGAATCCAGACACTGCTACATCACCAGCTCAATACCATACCATCTCACACAGGATACCCCCCAAGGGGCCTTGGTGAATTGGGATGCTGGGAATGCAGTTGGGGGTCATGATGAGGAGGCATCTTGAACAATGGTGGTAAGGAGGGGCCAGAAGCAAGCAACCCCTCCAAGAACTGCAACCACTGCAGTAGCTAATGGTGGTGGTCCCTCAAGGGGGTCTGGTCCCACTCATGTACTGGCTAGAAGGAGTCAGCCTGTGGCAAAGGCTGGCAGAGAATGGCAGGGTATCATGGGGCTGCCAAAACAGATCGTATGATGGCTGTACCAATGAAGACCACAAACATTTTCATCTCGAGATGTCAACCTGATCTTATGGCTGAGGAGCTGCAGATATTTGTGGAAGATAAAGTGAACCTTCAGGTTACATGTAGGAAAATTCACTCAAGATAGACTACATACAGTTCCTTTCAAGTTACAGCAGTCTGTGATGATCCAGGGGTATTTATGGATCCAGCAGTATGGCCAGAATGTAGGGTTGGCAAAAAACTGGGTTTTGTTGTTTTTTGGGAGGTTCTATCAGGTTTTTTAGAATTTTCTATAGCTAATATAAGAAAAGTGCATAATAAAATTAAAAAACTGTCCTTTAAAATTTTTTGTACTTATATACAGTATTTATTCATTGTTCTTGATAATGATTGTTGCTATTTTGTTACAGATACATATAGATGATTTTTTTAAAAATATAACTTAGCTATTATAGCTAAAGCTTAGTATTACCAGTATCTATACTGAATTATTTTTATTTAACACTAAGAATTTAAGAAATCATGCCATTTGTTGCTGGAAGTGGTAGGAAATCTTCTCATGAGTGGGCTGATGTCATATGAGTTGAAGGAAGCTCAAAAGTGAAATGTGAACATTGTGGAATGGAATTAAGTTCTGAAATTGAGAGAATCAAAACACAGTTACAAAAATGTATAGAGAGAAATGAAAATCCTCCAACTCATGATCAAGTTGCATTAAATATTTCATCTGAATCATCAGTTTCTGAACTATCATTTGATTCATTTCTATCATCACCTTCATCAGTTTCTGGTGTCTCTGTCACCAAACCTGACAGTTGTTCTACTTCTCAACCTCCAAAGAAGAAACCTAAATCTTTGTATTTCCCCACCATCAAGCAGTATTTGTAGTACTTTATTGAGGTCCAACAGAAATACAACAAAGATGCGAGTAATTTGAGTTCATTAAAATTTTAGAGAGATTATTAATTAAAATAGCTCAAGTAAATAAAGTACTGGTAACTATAAAATCCTTACAATACTATGATTATTTCTCTTTCTCATATTTTCAAGGTAGTTTGCAATCTGTACTGATAATAAGAGCAAAATGAAGCACATGAAAGAACTACTTCAGGAGAAATGTCCTAACATTCTAACCTATGGGTGTTCATCTCATTACCTTAATCTTCTGGAGAAAAAAGTTACACGTAATAGTGTATTATATATATATATATATATATATATATGATGAATAAAACCACGAAGGAAAGGAAACACAAAATGGTGCTCAAGCGCTTTCGTCTAATGACATCCTCAGGAACACTGAGGATGTCATTAGACGAAAGCGCTTGAGCACCATTTTGTGTTTCCTTTCCTTCGTGGTTTTATTCATCATAAATATTTTTCACGTGTTACTTTCGTGAAATAATTTTCATATATATATATATATATATATATATATATATATATATATATATATATCCCCGCAAGGGGGTTCTAAGCTCGTGCTCTTGAGTGCTCTTTGTGCTCGTTTGTACGTGCTTGTTCCTGGAGGTTTCACGTGCGCCCTCCCGGCCCTAGCACCCAAGGATGATGGGGCTCGACCCTGCAGTCCTTGTCATCCTTGGTCTTTTTCCACTTCTACTGTCCCCTCCACCCTTTCTTTTTCCTCTGTCATTCCTCTCACTTTTTCTTTGTTTTTCCGCTGAGATATGCCCTTTAAATAGAGGCGAATCGGTTCTTCCTGAACTAAAAAAAAAAAATATATATTAGTACTCCGGCTTGCCGGGCCGAGGGGGCTCGTTCACCTCGTGGATTGTTGGGGTTTCCTCAACTCCTTGCAGGGTGTGGGCGAAGAGTTACCTAGTTGCATTTTTTTGCGTTTTTTTTTTTCCCCCTCCCCTTTTTTTTCCCTCTGAACTCTCCCCCTCTGTTTGTATTTTGCAGTCTTGGGGGCATCGCTCCATGGCTGAGCCGTGCTCTGGGGATGGTACGGGCGCCCGGACCGCTGCTGCGTCTGGATTGGGTCTTTGCTAGGCCCTTCATGGAAAAATCTCCATAGAGCCAATCTGCTGTTTTTAAAACGACAGTCAGATTGGGGGGCGGGCTACCCGGGACGTTGGGCCTGCGCCTTGAAGGATGCAGCGGCCGATGGTGCATTGCCTTGGGTCCGAGGCTGTCTTTTTTGTAAAGCTATTGTTTATGGGTTCAATTTCAAAACTTCAGTCCCCCCCTGTTGACGACTCTGGCCCGCCCATGGATTTGGATAAGACTTCTACTTCTGGTCGTTCAGCGGCCTCTGCCTCCGCTGGATTGACCTTAAGCCGTATGGCCCCCTCTCGTCCTCTGCGGCGTCTGGCTCTCGTGGCCTCGTGGTGGCCGTAGGGCGGGGTCTTCGCGGCCCTCGTTCTCTCGCCCACTCTCGGTTACCGTTACACATGGACCTGTCCCTGCTGTCAATTTCTGTCCGGTGGACAGGTTCCTTGTTCTCCGCCCTTCCGCTGGCTCCCTTCCGGGCAACTCGGAACGGGTGTTTCAGCGTCTTAAGACGGTGGGGTTCCCTGTCGTTATGATATCCGCCCTCTGAAGGATGGGTCTCTTCTTTTGAAGTCCCGTTCTTCGGGGTGACTGAGTCCCTTCTACAGTTGCAGGATGTTTTGGGTTGCAGAGTTTCTGTGACTCCCCATCCGCAATTGAATAGCTGTCAGGGCACCATTTTCGCTTCCCGTCTGCTGTCAATCCCGGTTGGCGAGTTGCAGGAGGATCTTGCCCCCCAGGGGGTAACGAAGGTCTTCCGCTTTTCGTCGCGCCGGGATGGTGCTCTTACCCCGTCCGCTCGTCTGCTCCTGACCTTTGACTCCCTTGTGCCTCCGGCCCAGGTGTTCTGGGGCGTGGGTGATCGCCGGTCGTGTGAGTTTTCGGTGCGACCGTATGTGCCTGACCCGGTTCGCTGCTTTGGCTGCAACCGGTTCGGCCATGTTAGCTCTGCGTGCCGCCGTGAGGGTAAGCTATGTGTCCGCTGCGGTGGGCCTGCGCACCCTACCCCGTGCACGAAGCCCCCGCGGTGCTCGAACTGCTCGGGGGCCCACCCTTCCTCCTCTCGGGACTGCCCCGTTTTCAAGTTTGAATTCGAGGTGCGGTCCTTAAGGACTACCGAATTCCTTAGTGCGCGGCGCGCGATAGGGTCCGTGACCGGGAGCCGCGGCGGGGGTTGTCCTATGCTGCGGCTCTTGGCCCTGGCGGGTCCTCGGGCCCCTCCCGTGCTACCCCGGCGCCTACCGGAGTGGTGCCCCCCCTGGAAGTTCCGGGGGTTGGTGGTCCTCCTGGCGCCGCGGGACCTTCTTGTCCTCTGCCTCACTTTCAGACATCCCATCTGATTCCCTGCCTACAAGTGCCCCTTCTCCCTCTCCGGCCTTGGGGTCTGGATCCTTGCCTACTCGTCTCTCGGGTGGGGAAGGTGATGCCCCGAAGGGGAGGAGGAAGCGTCGCCGTGGTCGGAGTCGGAGTCCTCCAGACCCGATCATGACCGCTGCTCGCCCTGCTTCCCCTTCTTCACCGGAGGGGAAGCGGCGCGCCGCTCCTGATCCGCTCGGGACTCCCCCCCTATACGGAGGGCTGGTGAGGCGTCACCTCCCGGTGCCCCACTAGTGTCCGGGTGTCGGTTGAGGTACACCGCCCCATGACACCCTCGATTACTGACTCGGTTCCCATGGTGGACCCGGTCGAGAGGAGCCTGGCCCTTCTTCATGGAGTCTCTCTCCCTTCGGCTCCTGCTGAGAGTGGTCGGGTCTCTCTCCTGGATCTACCTCTCCCCTGTGGTGGACCTTTCCTCCCCCCCCCCGTCAGCACTTGTCTGGTGTGACGAGCCCTCGAACATCTGGTTCTCCCCGGCCCCCTCTGGTGGGGAGTCGGGGGTTTCGGCTGGGCCCGTCTCGTCGTCTCCCCCCTCAGGGGAGCCCCCCTCTGAACTCCCTGTTCCACTTTCCACCTCGTTCTACTACGGGTGAAGCAGCTGCGGGTCGGTGGCCCCTACCCCCCCCGTTCGGGGTGAGTCGGGGAAGCCGATTCCGTCCCTGGTTACGGACCGTTGAGTTTGCTGCTCAGCTTGGTCCGTGGCTATTTCTCTGTTTCTCTGCTCTTATAATGCCACTTCCCCTTACAGTTCCATTTTGCATTGGAACTGTAGGGGGCTTTTAGCTAACTGGGAGAACCTTGCCTCCCTGCTGGAGAGCGAGCGGCCTTCCTGTGTTTGTCTCCAGGAGACTATCCTGGCTGCGCGGGGCTCCCTCGTCTCTCTGGCTATGTTGGTTTCCCTTGCACCCCGGATGAGCACACACGCCGGCGGGGTGCGGCGATTTATGTACATCATTCGTTACCCGCGAGGTGTGCCTCTTCGTACTTCCTTGCAGGCTGTGGCTGTGCTCTTTTTAGATCGCCAGTACACTGCCTGCTCGATTTATATTCCTCCTCATGACCCTCCTTCTCGCGACGCGGTTCGCGAGTTGGTGTTGCAACTGCCTCGACCGTTTCTCCTCCTCGGGGACTTTAACAGTCGCGACCCGGCTTGGGGAGATGTCCGGTCGACTAATGTTGCTGGTATGTTGCTCTCCTTAATGGAGGAACTTTCCTTCGTGCCTCAATTCCGGTGAACCTACCTACTTCCACGAACCCACGGGTTCATCTACCTGTATTGATCTCTCCTTGGTGTCCCTCGATGCCTTACTCGATTTTTCGTGGAAGGTGTTGGGGGACTCTTATGGCAGTGATCATTACCCAGTCTGTCTTGAGCCGGTCGGACCGCAGCCGGGTGTCTCGTCTCGACCGAGGTGGTGCCTTGCGCGGGCTGACTGGCCATCCTTCAGAGCTCGTTCCGTCATTGCCCGTTCGGTGTTGAGCTTTGGCTCTGTGGATGAGAGCTTGGAGTTCTTCGAGCGGGTGGTGATGGGCGTCGCGGAGGACTGTATTCCTCGATCTTCCGGTAACCCGCGGACGCGTAGCGTCCCGTGGTGGACTCCAGCATGTCACCAGGCGGTGTGTGAGAGGAAGAGGGCAACGCGCCGCTTCCACCGCGCCCGGCGCGCGGACCACTTGATTGAGATGCGGCGGGCGAAGGCCTTCGCCCGCCGGACTCTCAAGTTGGCCCGTCGGGCCTCTTGGCGTGCTTTTGTGTCCGGCATTTCCTCGTCTACCCCTTCTGCTGCTGTGTGGCGGAAGGTACGTAGTATCGATGGGAAGCCAGTCCCTGCTAGTCGCCCTGTCCTTCGGGACGGGGACGGCTTCCTTTCGGATCATGCTGTTGTAGCCGATCGGCTGGCCCGTGCTTTTGCGGATCGTCCTTTGTCGGATGTTACGTTCCCGCCGCCTGGGAACGAGCCCTATAACCGTCTCTTTACGATGCGGGGACTTCGGGCTGCCTTGGCAACCCGTCGTTCTTCCGCCCCTCGCCCTGATGACATTCCGTATGATTTTATTTCGAATCCACCCGATGGTCCTACACTTCTTGCTGGATCTTTTCAACCGGGTGTGGGTTGAGGGGTCGTTCCCTTCCCGTTGGAGGGAGGCGATTGTGGTCCCGATACTTAAGCCGGGGAAGGATCCGGCGGAGGTGGCGGGCTATCGGCCTATTGCCTTGACGAGCTGCTTATGTAAGCTCCTTGAAAAGATGGTGGCCGTCCGACTTTCCTTTACACTGGAGTCGCTTGGGTTATACCCCCCGACCCAGTATGGCTTTCGTCGATTTCGGGGTACTCTGGACCCCCTTCTCCTCCTTGGTCATGATGTACGGGAGGCCTTTTCCCGCCGGAATCTTGTTCTGGCCGTCTTTTTCGACGTCCAAAAGGCCTATGACACGACCCGTCGGGGAGTTGTCATGGACCGTTTGAAGTCTCTTGGTTTTGTGGGCTTTTTGCCCACATTTCTTCGTAACTTCCTCTGCCGTCGCACTTTCCGCGTCCGTAATGGGGCGGCCCTATCTGACCTGTATGTTCAGGAGGAGGGGGTGCCCCAGGGGTGTCTTGAGCGTCTCCTGCTTCAATCTGGTCATGTCTGCGCTACCGGGAGCCCTTCCGCCCTCGGTGCGCTGTTCCATCTACGCCGACGATCTGGCTGTCTATGCCGCGGGGACGAGTCCCCCCCTCGTGGAGAGGCAAGTCCAACTCGCGGTCAATCGGGTTGAACGCTGGGCGTCGTCGGTGGGCCTTACGCTGTCTTCCCCGAAGACTTCGTGTGTGGCCTTCCTTCCGTCGAGGAGACGGGGATCCGGCGCCGTCCCGGCCTTTAATCTTACACTCGGGGGTCAGCCTCTGGCCCTCGTTCATCAGTACGTTTCCTGGGTATGGTTTTCGACAGCCGTTTGAGCTGGGTTCCCCACCTTCGCCGGCTGCGCGAGTCTGCAAGACGTACCCTGGATTTGCTGGGACATCTGTCGCATACTACATGGGGCGCGGATAGGCGGACACTCCTCCGTTTGTACGTGTCCCTGGTACAGTCAAAATTAGACTATGGGAGTGTGGTGTATGGCTCCGCCTCCCGTACGGCCCTTCGGATACTGGATCCGGTCCTCTCTAGAGGACTGCGCATGTCATCTGGCGCCTTCCGCTCCTCCGGTTGATAGTCTGCAGGTTGAGTGCGACATCCCTCCCTTGGAGGATCGGAGGTCGTTCCTCATTGCTAAGCACTATCTCCGGATCTCCGTCTTCCCAACTCTCCTCTGTTCCAGGTGGTTGAGAGGGCGTTCTGCCGGGATGGGGGTTGGTATTTCACCGACACGGTGACCTCCCTCCTCGATGGTATGGGCACTCCTCCATCCGTTATACCGGTCTCTTTCAGGGTTGTTGCACCTTGGGAGAGCACCCCTGTTGCGTGCTGTAGGGCATTGCGCCGCGTTCGCAGGGCTGATTCTGACTCTGCCTTGCTTCGGTCTCTGTTCCTTCAGCATGCAGCGTGTCACTCTGCGTGTGTTGCGGTCTTCACAGATGGCTCGTGGTCATCGGGGGGCGTTCGGGCTGCGGCTGTTCCCCAGTCGTCTGCCCTTGCTCCCCGATGTACCCGTCTCCCTGATGAGGCTTCCGTTTTAATGGCTGAGCTCTATGCCATTCTGAGCGCTCTGCAGGTGGTGCGGGAGCATCCGGATGGGTCGTTTGTCATCTATTCGGATTCCCGCAGTGCCCTGGATGGCCTGGAGTGTTTTGACCCTGTCCACCCACTGGTCCGACGAATCCAGCTACTGTGCCATATCCTTGTCGCTTTTGGTGGCAAGGAGGTGGTATTTTGCTGGGTCCCTGCACATGTTAACGTGGCTGGAAATGAGGCTGCCCGTTCCGCGTGCCGACTACCGGTTTCACCCATGTCCCTCCCTTTTTCCGATTATATCCCTGGCTTCTGTAGGTTTTTGCGCTCCCGGTGGCAGAGTCGCTGGGATGGCGCTACAAATAACAAACTCTGCAAGATTAAACCCAAATTGGGATGTTGGGCCTCTTCCTTCCATCGGTCGCGCCATAAGGAGGTGGCTCTGGCCCGCCTCCGTATTGGCCACACCCACCTGACCCATGGCTATTTAATGGCCGGGGATCGGGTGCCCCGATGTCCCAATTGTAACGTCTCACAGTTGCCCACCTCCTGGTGGAGTGTCCGCTTTACTCTGCGCTGGGCGCAGAGTATTTTCCCTTTTTAGAGAGCGTCGGGCCTTGTGATAGGCTTGGCACTATTCTATCTGAAGGTCCCTACTTTTCGGTAACCGGGTTGTTCTCCTTCCTCTTTCGCTCCCGACTTCTTTACCGGCTGTGACTCTATGATCTTTCTGCTTCCCCCTCCCCTTCCCCCTCCCCTCACCCCCCTCACCCCTTCCCCCTCCTCCCCCTTCCCCCTCCTCCCCCTCACCCCTCCCCTTCCCTTCCCCCTCCTCCCCTCCCCTTCCCCCCTCCCCTTCCCTCCCCCTCCTTCCCTCCCCCTCCTCCCCTCCCCTTCCCTCCCCCTCCTCCCCTCCCCTTCCCTCCCCTCCCCCTCCTCCCCTCCCTCCCCTCCCCCTCCTCCCCTTTCCTCCCCCTCCTCCCCTCCCCTCCTCCCCTTCCTCCCCCTCCTCCCCTTTCCTCCCCTCCTCTCCCTCCCCTCCCTCCCCCTCCTCTCCCTCCCCTCCCTCCCCCTCCTCTCCCTCCCCTCCCCTCCCCCTCCTCCCCTTCCCTCCCCTCCTCTCCCTCCCCTCCCCTTCCCTCCTCCCACTCCTCCCTCCTCTCCCTCCACCCTCCTCCACCCTCCTCCCTCCTCCCGTCTGTTGTTCATTTCCATTAGCTGTCCCATAGTCTTCATCCTGTGTTCACTCTGCTATCCACTTTTCTTTTGGTGGCCATGAGCAGTCATACTTTGAAACAAAAAAAACAAAATATATATATATATATATATATGTATATATATATATACTACTCAAAAGAAGTTAAGGGTCAAAAATATTTGTGCATATAAATATAAGCTAACGAGCTAAAATGGTGACGACTAATGACAAAATAATTCTTTGATGGCTCAAGAACAGAAAACACAAAACAAAAACTTTTGATTAGACACTAATTTATTACCCTGATGAAAAAAAGTCATGCACCCAACAAATTGATGTTCACAAGTCGCAGAAGCTTCAGTAACTGGTGTAGCCACCGTTAGCATTCACACATTCTTGAAAACGTTGGCGCATGCTGTTCATCAGGCGTTGGAAATAACGTTGAGGGATCGCTTGCCATTCTGCGACTAATCGCTGAGCCAGTTGCCGGAGGTTGATGGCAGGGACGTGATGTGATTGAACTCGCCGCCCTAGTTCATCCCACGCATGCTCAATGGGTGACAAGTTGGGTGAATATGCAGGCCAATCCATGTGCTGAACGTTCTGCTCCTGCAGGAAGTCGGTCACCACCCTGGCACGATGAGGTCTTGCGTTGTCATCCTGGAACCAAGCTCCTGGTCCAATCCGCTGCAGAAGTGGAATTACCAGAGGTTGAACAATCTCGTTGAGATAACGCTGACCAGTCAAATTTCCGTTGACGACGTACAGAGGGGTTCTGTGGTTCGTGGATATCCCCACCCACACCATCACACTTCCTCCTCCAAATAGTAGACGTTGAGCAACGTTGACATCAGCAGATCTCTCTCCTTGATGACGATAAACACGAGCCCGGCCATCATTGAACTGGAGCGAGAAGCGTGACTCATCTGTGAACATTGTCTCTGCCCACTGACCACGGTTCCACCGGATATGACGTCTGCACCAATCTCGGCGAGCCCTTCTGTGACGGTCAAGTAGCGGTGGTCGGACTGCAGGACGCCGGCATCGCAAACCTCGGTCTCGCAGACGATTCCTAATGGTCTGGTCGGTCACGTTGGTGCCTCTGGCAGCTCTGAGTTGATCCCGAAGATGCCGTGCGGTCACAAAGCGCTGTCGCAATGCCGTTATCATCAGGAAGTGGTCTTCTCGTGCTGTTGTTGATCGGGGTCTTCCAGAACGGGGGCGATTCTGAACAGCATTAGTTGTCCTGAACCTCTGCCAGAGTCTGCCGATAACGCTTTGGCTTACATTTAGACGCTGAGCCACAGTTCTCTGAGTTTGTCCATCTTGTAGCCAGCCAATGGCCCTTCCCCTGTCTTGGATGCTGAGTTGTCGTCGAACCATCTTCAAATTTCAAGTGATGATGAATGGAAAATGCTCAGCCCTTTTATTGCTAAAATTGGCATGCATGGAATGACACTCATGCACAACACGTGCAAATGGTGCATGAGGTGTCACAATGGGTGTTTCAAGGCAGTTTGTCAGTTTAGTCTGACTAAGTTCGTGCTTCAAATCTATGAAAAGGAAATCTGGGTTAACTTAAAAAGTTTCTAAAGATAAGTGCAATGATTGCATGTCCCATAATAACGTGATGTCTATAGTCCAAATGACAACCCAAAGGGGGATATTCTAACCCGATCTGGCTTAAAAAGACATACTTACAAAATGATCAAAAATTTCCTTTGACCCTTAACTTCTTTTGAGTAGTTATTATATATATATATATTATATAATATATATATATATGTGTGTGTGTGTGGGCATAGAATGTTTTGAGAAATATTTATAAAAATTATAATCTTTATAAAGTTTATATACAGATAAATTGTTGGTAGAGAAAGATAGATGCTGTAATCTATATATATACACAAGGTGTCCCAAATGTCAGTTTACTGAGGAAAATGTTTTCTCCTGATGATTATTCTAAACATTATGACAATTTTTTTTTACAGCAAAAAGCCAGCATGTCTTCAGGACCTTAAAGACTACATTTGTGAAGAATCCCAGCCCTTAAGCAATGATAAGGAACTATGTAAAGCAATTTGCTGGTCAACCGTTGAAAGATACAAGATGTGCATCGAACAACATGGATGACATTTTGGACAGTTATTGTAACCAGAACTATTCTCATGTTTTGTAAATATGTTTCAGGAATTTATTTTCTTTGTCTTCTTATGTCTTGTAAATATATTTATGAAACAAGTTTTTTCTTTGTAGTAAACTCACCTTAGAAGAACATTTTCTTCAGTAAACTGACTTTTGGGACACTCGGTATATAATATATATATATATATATTACTACATTTAATATGTTCTCTCCAAATCGTTTTATTTTGTTAATCAGGGATGGCTGAAGGACACGGGAGGACTAATGCCACAAATACTGAACGATACTCGGTGGAACTCGCAGACACATTTATAAAAATTTTTCATAAATACATGGAAATCAATAGCAAGAAATTGATGGAAAAATTGACACTGCTCTGAATAATGCGGGCTTATACAGAGAGGCCCTTCACCTTCAGAAGCAGCTAAAGGAAGTTGCTATTGCACTTGATAAGGTACTGTATACTTAACTACCTATGAAAATTTGGTTACATTTTTAAGTATGGTATGGTACATCTGGTACTTAGTTATTTTAATACCTACTCTAGTTTTATTTTAATTAATTAATGCTTTGAGTAAAAATTTTATTTATACTTTATTCTGGGATTTATTATTATTATCAGTGTAATCAAATTTTTGCAGCTTCAGAGTGATTCAGCAACTTTGTCAACTGCTGTTGAAACGTGAATACAGCTCTTGCAAAGTGAAGACCTCAAGCCATACAGAGCTCAAGTTAAAAAATGAATGACTGATGCTGTGGAACCATTCTTTTATGTAGCATACTTCATGGACCCTCACTACATAGGTAAGTATCAATATTGACCATCTATTTATAATATATTCTTTCTGAGATATATATATATTATATATATAATAATATATATATATATTATATGTTAAACACAGACCGTGCATGGAACAAGGAACTCTTCTGGGAAAATTAAATCCACTATAGTCCGAATAAGTAATGGTAAATGACAAATACCATAGTTTTTTTTCCTTTTTCATGATTTTAGCCCGTTGCCCACGTCAGGCTAAAATCATGAAAAAGGAAAAAAAACTATGGTATTTGTCATTTACCATTACTTATTCGGACTATAGTGGATTTAATTTTCCCAGAAGAGTTCCTTGTTCCATGCACGGTCTGTGTTTAACATATAATGTTCTCAGGGAACCATTCTGAGTTTGTGTATATATATATATATATTAGGGTGGTCCAAAAGGTTAAAGCATCGACTAAGTTCTCTCCACAAGGTTGGTTTTATGCCTCTTGGTGTGGACAGTATTTGTGCAAAGTTTCACGTTATTCGGTTAATATTTAGGGGTCGCCCCACTTGCCCCCTTTTTGAAAATTTGGGAAAATATACAGTGCCCGCGAAAAGTATCCGATCACTCAAGGAAATACAATATTTTCCCTTAATATTCAGAGACACGTAATTCACTTTCTATTTGTTCTAGCGACATCTGGTAACTTTGAGGTTGCTCGCTGATATGAGAGCTATCCAACGCATTCTCAAATTAGTGTTCTGGTAGCCTTCGTTGCGGGTGGCTGTGTCTCAAATTTGTCAGATTTCACTGTTTGTGTAAATTTCTTGATTTTTTTTTTTTTTTACAGAAAGTGGTGTAAATAAAATTTATATATAATGTGTGCTAAAAAACAACTTAAGAGTGATTGTCGAGGTGCTATTGTTGCTTTGCATGCATGTGGGAAATCACAGAGACAGATAGCTAAGGAATTAAACATATCCAAAGTACCGTTAATTTATGGGTTTCACGGGCTAAGAACAATGGTGGCCTAACCACGCCAGTCCCTAAAAAACGATCTGGCAGACCGAGAAAAACAAATTCGCGAACAGACAAACTTATGAAACGTTTAGTATTGAAAAACCCAACAATAACTGCGAAAGAAATAAAATTTAATATGAATAATTTGTTATCTGGTGTTTCTGAACGAACTATCCAGGAGCGGCTCCAAAAAGAACTCGGATTACCATCTCGCCATGCTGCTAAGAAACCGTTCATTAATGAAAAATGCGTAAAAACGTGTCGCATTTTGTAAAAAATACATTCATTGGACTGTTGATGACTGGAAGAAGGTTTTATTTAGCGATGAGTCGACATTTTTGACATTCAGAAGTTGTCCAAAAAAGGTTCGCCGGCCTATTGGCTCAAATAGGATGGACCCTAAATACACCCTAAAGACAATGAAACACCCTCCAAGTGTGATGGTTTGGGGTTGTTTCGGTTACTATGGGCGTGGAAACTTATATTTTCTTCCGAAGAACACAACTATGAATGGTGCACGGTATTTAGCAATGCTACAGGATAAACTTCTAATGGCAATGGCAATCCAAAGGACAAAAACATACATGCATGAGGTGCACCATGTCACAGGGCCAAATAGTGACAAAATGGATTACTGACAATAAATTTGATATTTTGGATTGGCCTGGTAATAGTCCAGATCTCAATCCGATAGAAAATCTGTGGCTAATAATAAAAAATAAGGTTGAATGCCACGACACTGGCTCAGTCGAAAAATTACAAGAGGCCATCAAAAAGGTATGGTGCAAGGAAATATCAGTGGAAGTTTGTCAAAACTTGATTAAATCCATGCCAAAACGTCTAGAACAAGTCATCCAAACCAAAGGACAGATGACAAAATACTAATATAAGGTTAGTATACATTTAAACATTGTTTTTTATGTAAAAAATACAAATTTCAAGGGTGATCGGATACTTTTCGCGGGCACTGTATAGACAACTGAATAACTGAATTTTTTTTTGGTTCTCAAAGAATATGAAAGAAAACAGTAAGACAATAGGACATGATAATGGGTGTATCTTCATTATTTCTTCTGCATCAGAGTCGCCTTGGATGGTATTGGTATCTGTTTTCGGTGGGCGGCTACGAGTTGTAGGAGGTACTGCTTCTGGTCCTCGTTTCGTGTCAAAGTGTCATTGTAGCGTTGTGCGAGAGCAATACCTCGCTCGGCAGCATCATTGACGACTTTCATCTTTAAGGCGCAATCTCTAAGTTCCCTGTAGTTCTTGTCATTTGGCCATTCCCGTGGATCTTTTTGAAGTAACTGGCGCGCTTCCTCCTTACCTCCAACTTTCAGGCATCAAAGAGGGTCAATGTCCTTTTCGTGACGAAGGATGCCACATCATTTTCAACACCAGCTTCCGCCATGTCGATTCGTCGGGGGCAGCCATTCTTTTGGGGATGTTGGAGGTGTTGAACCATTCTCCTTTTGGTATCAGGATCGATCCTATTATCGAAGAAAGCCAGTCCAATCAGATGCTCCGACAAGTACCACAGGTGGCGTCTTAGAGCTGTCTTCGCCGCTTGTGCAGCTCCTCCGTGTGGATATTTTTCCAGAAGATGCAGCATTTTGAGATCATTGAGAGGAGCTTGTGTCCCCATTGGCGCTTCATGCCAGTACTTGACGTAAATCAGACTGACAAATAAAGCCAGCTGAGTCACGTTTCGTTCTTCACGTGCTGTGAGCTTGAATTGATAGTGAAAGAGGTAGATTTTGAGCGCATAAATCGCCTTCGCCATCCATCTTGCGTGGTGCATGGGACCTGGAGCTCGGATAAAGAGTTGACCACCAGTCTTTCCCCCCGGAAGAGCAAAGATAGTTCAAGGAACTCCTTGTAGTCGTCACGAGGTTGGCTTGCCTGAGAGCGTTAGGTAAGTGAGCATCTCTTGGAGTTTGAGGGTTCTCGAACAGCTGTCCGATGCTGAGACAAATGCTTCGTGGGAGAGAGATGGCCATTCCTTTTGAAATCGCTTAAAAAGGCCTGTTTCAGGACTTCCTGTTGAGCCAAATTGAGGCAAAGACATCAGCAAGTACGACTTCAAGTATATGATGTCGACAACCGATCCAAACTAGCTCGTGACCCAATGCTTCTTCAATCCTGACACAGGCTCCGCGATGTAAATCCGTGTTTGACGCAGTGGTATCGAAGACGAGACCTCTCACATGCTATTCCACGTTCCATAATTTCATAGTTTGAAGGCATGCCTGGGCCTGTGCTTCTCCAGTTCCTTGTTTCATCTTTGGGACACCAAGCAGCAGCTTCTGTCCATTGAATGTTATAAGGATTGCTATCCGATGCACATTCGTCTTCTTCCCTTCAATGCCGGGGAGAAGCTTTCCGTCCCAATGGAGAAGGACAGGGTCTTCTAGAGAGAATGATTCTAGGTCTTCTCGAGCTGCCTGTTCTCACCCACTTTCTCTGTAGCGATGAATAGAGCTCCGAGAGCACGTCATCCCAGACAGATCATGCCCCGCGGCCTGTAATACAACTCCAGTTACGAAAACAGCATTCCAGTCAGAAAGATTGGTGCGATCCATTGCTCCAATGACTTCTGGAGATTGGAAAATGTTCGTAACCTTGTTCTTGGGACGCTTTGGTGCCGGAGCTTCAGACGAAGAAGGAATCGGAACCGATGGTCTATAGTCGTCGTCGTCTTGCGAAAAAAGGGAAGAAGAGGAAAGATCAATTGATGACACTCCTGCTTCTTCCAAATCTTTCTGTGTTGCTTCATGCCTTGCCTTCCTCTTGGCTTCCTTCTCCATTCTGGATCGCTTTCTGTCCTCTTGTGTAGTCGTTTCCTTATCAATGCAGCCATGCTGCAAGAATTGACGTCCTTGCGCGCTGCATGGACAGGAATTTCGGTCCTCAACGTTGACGATTGTGCTCATGGCATCACTGGTTGCGATGTCAAACAGTTCCTGGATGTCCGCTTTGAAGATGTCTTCATTCATTCTATCGCTGGCACGTTGCCTGGTCCTGTGCTTCTTGAGTGTTTTGTAGCGGTCTAAAAGCTTTGAAAGCTTACGGACACAGGAGTCGATCCGTTGAGTTGGGATCCGCGCTCGGGTCCAGCTTCAATCACCCTCTGGCATGCCTGGTTCAGACTGTCGGAGGTGGTTTGCTTTTGATTGATGTGGTGGTATTGCCCCAAGAGGAGGGCGTCAAGGCATGTAGGGAGCCTTGACGTGGATAAAGTTCCAGTTGCCATCCCTAGAAGCCAAACTTTTGGAATTGATCGAGTTTGAGCCATCAGACGACGGAAGAAAAGTACATTATATATATATATATTCAGAGTGGGGCGACCTCTAAATATTCACCAATCACGCTACAATTTTGCACAGACCATGTGGACACTAATGGACAAAAACCACACTTGTGGAGACTATCTAAGACAATTTTGAAATTTCCCCCTATGGATTTGGACCACCCTAATATATATATATATTATATGTGTGTGTGTGTGTGTGTGTGTGTGTACACATTAACAGGAGCAGAACTTGATGAAGAGCAAGCCAGTGGCAGCAGAACAGTGGATAACACTAGGCAACAAGATTTTGTTACAGAAGACCAAATAGGTGCTCCTACCTAATTTCGGTATGCTGATTTCAAATCTATAATTAGATTTTTTCTATCACGTCTAGATTTTGTAAAATGCAAATCACTTTTAGTAAAATTTTCTACCACGTCCAGATTTTGGTTTTAATCGGCTTAATGCCAGTAATATGAAACTTGCTTTTCAAGGTTAAAGCAATTTTTTTTGCCAACTATATACAAATTCGAACAATTTTGATAAATAAAATTTATCCCGAGTCGCTACGTGACAGTCAAGCAGAACGGTTGTTGAAGCTCTCTGCTGATGAGCAAGTGACAGGTTGTGGTGACTTGTGTGTTTTTTATAGCATTTGTTTTTGTACTACGGTGTGTATTTCTTTTATTTTGCACATCGTAATAATTACTTTCTACGTTTTTTCAGATATTGTATGGTAATTCAAATGGCATCAAATAGACGTGCTTGTGTAAATCACCCAGACAACTCTGCTTTGTCTGTGGACAATATACACCTAAGCCACAACGTAGAAACATAACAACAAAGATTAAACTTGCCTACAAGTGTTATTTTGACTGTAAGTTAGGAGACCAACAGAGGGACTGGGCACCACATATTTGCTGTGCACAGTGCAATGCAATGTTAATAGCTTGGATGAATGGTAAAAGAAAGCTATGCCGTTCTCAGTCCCCATGGTTTGGCGTGAGCCGAAAAATCACTTCAATGATTGTTATTTTGTTTGACAAAGATTGCTGGTTTCACAAAGAAAAACAAATCAAAGATCACGTACCCAACTGCGAATCAGCAATGAAACCAGTACCACATGATGAAACAAATCCACCACCAGTTCCACCAACATAACAGACAGCAGTTCATCTGAAGATTCTGCTAGTGATATAGAAACAGGGAAAATGGCATATATGTTCCAGATGCAAATATTTCCCCACATTTGTTAAGTCAAGCGGAGTTAAATGACTTAGTGCGCGATTTGGAATTACCAAAAGAAAAGGCAGAGTTGCTTGGTTCAAGACTTCAAGAATTTAATCTTCTCCAACCAAACACCAAAGTTTCCCATTTCCGCCATCGCCATTTGCAGTTTTCATCATTTTACTTACAGGAAGAAAACGTTTGTTTCTGCCACGATATCATGGTCTGATGCAAGGGATTGGCTGTCGCTATGATCCAAAGAATGGAGACTGTTCATTGACTCTAGTAAAGCTAGCCTTAAAGCTGTATTACTGCACAACGGCAATGAAAAACCTTCAATACCTGTAGCACATGCCACTGGCCTTAATGAGACTTATGAATCGATGAAACTGCTGCTAAGACATCAAATATAAGGATCACACATGGAATATTTGTGGCGACCTTAAAGTTGTATCATTACTTCTTGGGTTACAGTTGGGCTACACAAAGCATATGTGCTTTTGTGTCTATGGAACAGCAGAGATGACAAGAACCACTACAAAAACATGATTGGCCATCTAGAACTGAACATGTTGTTGGTAATACAATGTGAAACACCCAGCACTTATTGACCCTCAGAAAGTACATCTTCCACCACTTCACATTAAACTTGGCCTTATGAAAAATTTCGTGAAGGGTATGGATCATCAAGGTAGTGGTTTCCAATATTTAAAGGATAAATTCAAAGGAATATTGACAGATGCTAAGCTAGAAGCTGGAGTTTTCACTGGACCACAGATCCGCAGTGTCATCCACGACTCATCGTTTCCATCTAACCTAAATGAGAATGAACTAGGAGCATGGACATCTTTCGTTGAAGTTGTCAAAAATTTTCTTGGAAACCACAAAGCTGAAAACCACCGTAAACTCGTAGAAAACATGCTTAAATCTTATGAAATAATGGGATGCAGAATGTCTTTGAAAATTCATTTTTTACATTCTCATCTGACTTCTTCCCGGCCAACCTTGGGGCTGTAAGTGACGAGCATGGTGAGCGCTTCCACCAACAGATCTCAGTTATGGAAAACAGATACCAAGGTAATTTCAACCCAAATATGATGGGAGATTATTGTTGGTTCCTGCAGAAGGAGAGCTCGTCATCCTACAAGCGACAAAGGAAGAGGACACACCAAAGTTTCACTTAAGAACAGGAATTTGCCTTTCAGTAGTAACAACAAAATACTAACGCGCTTTGGGTGGATGGTTTGGGCGCAGGGGTGGTAACTCCGCCAGCGGAATTCCGCTGTCTGTCTTAAGCCAGAATAAAGGAGGAAAGACATCCCTGTTCACTAATTATTTAAGTATGCTTAACATAAAACGTGGCACGTAAAAGTAGCTTAGACGGCTTTCGTAATAGAAGCGGGTGAGAAAAAAAAATGAAAAATAGGGGTTTTCGGTTACACAAAATCTGGACGTGATAGAGAAATTTTGATATCAGATCTGAATTCAGCATCAGCGCTTTAGTAGGAATCAGTAGTTCACGTGTCTGTAACAAAAAAAAAGTTGAAATTTGTTGCCTAGTGTAATCAGCAACAAGCCTTAATATCTAGCATATTTTCTGGCTTTCAAAATAAAAGACAAGAATCTTTTCTCAGTATCAAGGTTTAATAAAGTCATTCAACTGTATAGAAAGTATTCCTCTACTTGGTGGCAATTGATGAAAGTACAAACTGCAAAAAGAAGTGCTATTGGTATGGAAGATTTCTGCAATTTTTGTGAACATCTACTGAGTTGTACCCCAAGTTCAGCTGCCATTTAGAGAGTTTTCCTAACATTTGGACACATCTGGTCCAAGTTACGCAACAAGCTTGGGACAGAAAAAGCAGGAAAGCTGGTCAAAATATACAAATATATGCATAGTGGAAGTGAACTGAATGAAAATGAAGTTTGATTACTTTGAGATGTGCCAGTGCTTAATAAATAAATACTTAACTCTGATTACTATCTGAATTTAATTAGTTTATTACTTTTACAGGGCACTTCATTTAATAAAATGAAATATTTTGGAGTTGTTTTAATTAAAAATAAAGTTGAAGTTCAGTTAAGCTTTGTGCTTTTGTTATTTATTTAATAAAACAAAGTCCTATATGACTGCAATGACTCTTAAGTACATGGTATTGACTATATTATTATTTTTATTAGCTTATTACAGTAACTCATTGTTTTAAAATATCTGAAAAAACCTGCTTGAGTGGGTTTTGGGATTTTTCAGGTGGGCTTTTTCTGAAAAAAAAACACACGGGACAACGGGGTTGGGTCCAATCAGGCCAACCCTGCCAGAATTTAGCTAGAAATGATATTAAAGACCCTAAAAATTTCAAGTTTTATAAATTCATTAATAAAGATAGAATAGTTCTTATAGGGTCTAGAGCATCAATGAACTTGAAGAAGGTAACTTGAAAAGGATCAGGATAGGGTTGGTGTTTTAAATACCAACAAAATACCACCAGATTATGTGGTATACCAGCTGCTTTTAAGAGTTACTGGTACTGGTATTTTGAAACTTTAAATGAGTGGTACGGGTACCAAAATCTAAGTGGTAGTTACTGGTATTTGGTACCAGTACTGGTTCCCAGTCCTGCCAATATCTACTGTAGAAGAACCTACCTAATTATATCTTTTTCATGGTATTTTGGGTCAAATAATTTGACATCCATAATTTGGATTGTTTACTATAGTACCAAAGAAATAGGTGCATCAATTTCACTTTATTTCTTAAGACAAATCCACCATATCCAGAGTTAGGCTAGATAAAAGATACTTTTTAGGTAAAGCTGAGTTTTGGTAGTCACTTGAGTCATTTTGAAAATTGTAGGTCCCAAAAGTCATAAGCTTTATGACTTCAACTGTCTGAATCTCTTACCTAACAGTTGCTGTTGGCTTAAACTGAAATAGATATTATTATCCATAACTGTGAATATGTAACTATGACTTGAATTTTCATTTTTCAGGATAAAAGGAAGGATAGCAAGTGATCGCTTTTTATCAGAAAAACTGTGAAACCCAGTTATAAGTTTAGCTACACTTTCAAAGTTTTAATTATGAATATCTGTTTATTGGGTCCCCAGCCTCTTCATGAGCTTTGCCTTCTAGCATGTTCCAAATGTTTCTCTACATTACCTCCCTTGAACAATGATGAGCTCCAGAGTATTCATAAGTACCTTGAATTTGCTTCACCCTTAGTTCAGAAAATAGCTCAGAAATGTCACTACCATTTTTCTGGAAACAAAACACTTTTGTTCATTCCATTTCTCCTTCAGAAAGGAGCATTAACTCTGACAGATCAAAATATAAGTGAGGTAGCATTATGGGTTGGCTCATTTGGTGATGTTGAACAAAATGAAATAATTGGACTAAAGCAGCTTACTGTGAGTGCACCCAAAGCTGAGAACTATTTTAAAATTTTGCCTTTTATATCTAAAATGCCTTACATCACTAGGTTGGAACTGAATACATGGACAACGGATGATGTGTTGGCAGCTATTGGTATGCATTGTAAAAAGTTAGAAATATTGGATGCCCGTGGAGATGCAGAGACTGTGATCACTGATGTTGGACTTGGTTTTCTCTCTCTCTGTAAAACCCTGAAAATGGCTTTATTTTCTGACATTGCTGATGAATATGATTATGAAGATAAATTCAAATTCACTGGCAAAGGAATAGCATTGCTGATGCTTTCTTTAAGTAATTTAGAACGAATTGAATGCCCAGAATATTTGCTTAGAGATGCTTTGCAATATATTTATCAGATGAACTTTCAGAATTCAGTGCTACCAATTAAGTGTCTTTATCTTGCATATCCTGATGTACCTGCCCAAACAATAAGTATACTTCCTTATCTCTGTCCTTATTTACAAACTCTTTCAGTTTATATTCCCAATGGAAATGAATCAATATTTAGTACATCCATAAAACGTTTATTGAGTTTAAAGCAGCTGAAACTAAAGTTTGAAGCCTCCTGTAATGTAGATGCGTTAAATATTTTGGATTATGAATCACAAATTGAATATTTAATCATTGATGCTCAGTATTTACATGAAGAAGACATATATCAGTTAAGTCTAATATTTAATGGTCTAAAGACTTTAGTGTTAATTGTTCATAGTTTTGGATTTGTACCAAAATCTCTGAACAAAAACCACAGTAGTAACCCTAATTCTAGTCTTTTTCCGCATCTACATACAATTCAGTTTGACCAAAGAGTGTCAGGAAAGTTATTCAAACTAATCAGTTTAAATATTAAAAGTATTAAGGCATTGTATTGTCAGCACGCTATAATATATGATATAGAAAGTGCAATAGAACACATTATTTCAAATGGAGGGTGGTCAGAGTTAGAGATTTTAGTTTTACCACACAATTGCTCTTTTTCATGTAATTTTCTGTTTGGGCATTTAACAAAATTAAATAATTTAAAGTTTGTAGCTGTCAAATTTACTAATAATGTAGAAGAAAAGATTTTTATAACACTTATAGCACAAACTACACTAAAAATTCAGTTGTGCAGTACTCAAGATCTTCCAAGACCTAGCAAGGACTTTATCACCATCTAATTGCATTGTACCTCAAAATGTATTCATATTAGAATTGATTTTATCTTTCTTGCTGTTAATATTTGAAGCATTCAGGAACATGTTTTTTTTTTAATAAATATAGCATACAGTTCAAAATTATTTTTTTAGTGTGATTTTATTTTTCATATAGCTAGTTTCATATCCATTGTATACAATTTTTAGGTTATTTTTTAATTTCAGTTTCTAATGTTAAGGGTAAAGTTTTAGAGCTTCCTATAATGTTAATAAAGTTGTCCCCAAATTTAATATTCTCATTGTATTGTAGAAGTTTTTAAGTGAAATGATTGGACTCATTTTATAGAGCTGGTTAGTGATAGCAAATTTGGTGTGGACAAATAGAATGAAAGTACAGTAATTCAGTTTTCCTGGTATTGTTCATAAATCAAAAGGGCGAATGTCAAAATATTTAAATTATTCTACAAGCTCAGTCCTGAGTGACAAGATTAATAATGTTAAACATTTGCAACAAAAATTTTTGTTTCAAGCCTGGGTACGAAGCATATAGTCATATTTTCATTCAATTGTCTTGCATTTCAACGTTTATTGGTCACATTTTGAAGTAAATCACACGTTGATAACCTCTAATTATGGACAGCTCATATTCATTTGTATTTTAAATTTTTTTGGAAAATATGGATTACTTAAATTGCCAGTTTGGCATCACAGTAAATATACAAATTGTATAGTTTTAAAAGTTATGATATTGTTACTGTACAGTACCATTTTTTTAGAGATGGTTTAGCCCTCCTCTGTAACATCTAAGGTCATATACTAGTAAAACAGGGGAATAAAAGACAAAATGCATGAACATCACTCTTTTATTATAATATGCAAATCAAAATGCAGTTTCAGGTGCACATGTGATGCAGAATATTTCAATCATATGAAACTATGTAACCAAACACGGCCAACACAAGTAAGGCCCATTTTACAAATATATATTTTTTAAGGGGGAGGAAAGGGACTTCTTTTTTACTCCAACACCCCTCCATGTTATTTTTTAACCCATTTGACTATATAACGGACAAGGACTACAGTTTTTTGTGCTTACACCCTGCCAAGGCAAACTCTCATCTTTGTTTTTCATCTGGTACATTTCCTTCCTGCTGAAAGTTAGTTTTCATTCAGCATATCACAAATTAGGGTAACCGCTCTCAAGCCCCTCTGACTATCGTCCAATTGCTTTGATTTTTTGCCTTTCTAAAGTTTTTGAATCTATCCTCAATAGGAAGATTCTTAAACACCTCTCTACTCAGTCTTCTTTCAGATCGACAATATGGGTTCCGCAAGGGACGCTCGACTGGCGATCTTGCATATATCTCTTGGTCATCCTCCTTTCGGGATTTCGGTGAAACCTTTGCTATTGCATTTGACATAAAAGCTTTTGATTGAGTCTGGCACAAATTCTGAATTTCGAAACTGCCCTCCTTCAGTTTTTCGATCTTTCTATCTGTGCCTTCATCTTTAATTTCCTTTCTGGCCGATCTATAGCTGCGGTTGTAGATGGCCACTGTTCTTCTCCTAAAGCTATTAATAGTAGTGTTCCTCAGGGCTCTGTCCTGTAACCCACTCTCTTTTATTCATCAATGCTCTATTAAGTCGCATTTTGTCTTATCCTCCCCTGGGGTAGCCACCTTGTCGTGGTAGGGAGGCTTCCGTGTTCTGACCCAGTGGGCTACGTCGGGCGGGACTCAGCCCCGGAAGGGTCACCTATGCCGGACAGGCTACTGGGGAGACCGCACTAAGAGCCACTATGGTCTTTGGCTCCCAGGACGGGTCTCCAGAGCTGTTCCGGAGGTGGCGCCCTTAGGGCGTCACTGTGTTGGCTGGTTGGGTGTCCAGGCCGGTGGGATTGGGGTCTCTGCGCCGTTGGGGGCAAACTTTTGTATTACAGGGCCCCGTTTTTAAACCGACGGTGTGTCCCCTGGGGACGAGGTACCCCGACCCCTGCGGTTTGCGCTCGGACTCCCTTTCTTACCGGTAGGCAGTTTCTCGCGTCCCCTGGGTCCGTTTTCTATATTCCTTGCTTATGAATTCACTTGCTTCTCTTAGCACTCGGGTGGTGGGTAACCAGGCCCTCGAGTCCTTTACCGCTGGAAGACCGCGTCTTGAGCCCCCCCCCCCGTCCTGGCTGCAGAACACTCGCGTTCTCCTCGATCTAAGAATTCTTGTAAGACTTGTTTCCGCAAGTCTTTTGACCCCTTCGTAGGGGCCGATGACTGTCTACCCTCGATTTCTGGTCCTCCGTTCTTCCGCCTCTCCTCCCCTCTCACAGCGGGATGTTTCTGAGGTCTATGGTGATTTCACTTCCCGTTGTAGTGATCCCCGACAGATGTGGCCCAAGAACGATGGCTCTCTTGTCGTGGAAGTCTCTTCCAAGGCCCAATACCAGAAAGTTTCGTCCCTCTCGACCCTGATTTCTGCTCCCCTGGACTGCCTCCCCAACTCTTCCTCTAACACTTGTACGGGTGTCGTAGACCACGTCAATGTTTTACTTGCCAGAAATTAGGACACGTCAGTAAGACGTGTCGAAGTTCCCCTGGTATTTGCATCAATTGCACGTCTCCTACGCATGGTTCCTCCTGTTCCAATCCTCCCTGCTGTGCCAACTGTGGAGATGACCACGCCGCCGCCTCTTCCTGTCAGACCTACTTATTTGAGCGTGAGGCCCTGTCCGGGAATCTGACAGGGTCAACTTCCAGAAAGCGAGGGCCCGTATTAGATCCCGGTTCGTTCGCCCTGGCCTTTCTTTCGCTCAGACTCTGCGTCCTTCCCGCCCTGCTACCTTGCTTGCCTCGAACTTTGGTCATTTCTGTACCGTCCCCTTACTCATCTTTTTGTTCTAGGCCGGATCAGGCTTCATCCGCTCGTCCCCCTATCCTGCCCCGTGTTCTCTTCTCCATCCGTCTGTCTCCCGAGAACTTCCAATTCCATATTGTCCCCATATGCTCCATCTCAGTAGCATCTAGTCTGCTTACCCATCCTCCTGAAACCATTGCTAACATTTCAGCATATATATCAAAAACCGCTTCCTCCTCTGGTCCCTCTTCCCCTCCTCGCTCTTCTGTTAAACAACCCATTGTTAGCCCCCGGCGTTTGGGCCCCTTTGCCTTGCTCAGGTCCCCCGTCTCCTCGTCCTCTCACTCCCTCTTCCTCCTGCCCCCATATACCTCCCGCCTCCAGTGATCTCTCTCGTTTTGCCGGCTCCTCTGAGTTCCTTTGTTTCCCTTTGCGACCGTCCCCTTCCCTCTTCCATTCCTGATAATGGTCATGCGGCCTCTGAAAATCAAATTCAAGCAGACATCCCCCCTCTCCCCCCTTCTCCACCACCCAGCTTTGTAACCCCCCTTCTCCTCCGCCCAGCTTTGTAACCCCCCTTCTCCTCCGCCCCGCTCCCTCCTTGACCTTCCAATGCCCCCGGCATTCTCTCCACCCCCACCTCAGAAATTGGATTCATCCCGCCCTGCTTCGTACCCCATCCTCCGAAAGCCAAACCCCCTCCATCTCCTTTCATACGTTCTTCGATCACCTCTTCTTTAACCCCCCCCCCGAGTTTCGTCTGCTCGTTTTTCTGGTCACACTTCTAAATCTCCGATTACGTCTTTCGCTCCCCCTGTATTCCGCTCTTGATGGCAGCTATCCTTCATTGGAATTGCCGAGGCCTTCTCCCTAATTGGGAGGACTTTCTCCTCCTTATCCAAGATTTTGCTCCAGTGTGTCTCTACCTTTAGGAAACCTAACTTGGGGTTCACTTCTTGTGCCCTCTCCGACGGTTTTCTTCGTATCTCTCCCCTCCGTCCGATGCAGACCCCCGGTGCGGTACAGCCGTTTTCGTCCGATCTGACGTGTCGTCTACTCCCCTTCCCTCTGCACCCCTCTCCAGGCTGTACGGCCCGGGTTTTTCTTGATAGTTTATATTCATTTTGTTCTCTATATATCTCCCCGTCACAGGAACTTTTTGTTAACGATCTTTCTGCTCTCCTCTTGCAGCTTTCTCCCCCTTCCTCCTCCTGGAAGACTTCAACGCGCGCCATTCTCTGTGGGTTGATGCTGTCACCAATCGCTGGGTGGCGTTGTGGTCTCCCTTCTCTCAACTTCTGTCTGGGTTCTCAACACCGGCCAGCCCACAGCTCTTCACCTCTAGACTCGTACGTTTTCCTCCATAGATCTTTCGCGTTTTTCTCCTTCCGCCTTCCTTGATTTCTTTTGGTCTGTCACTCCAGACCCTTACGGTAGTGACCATTTCCCCCTTCTCCTCCGTACACCCCGGACACTCGGCTCCTCCGCTCTTCCTATCCGATGGTCTCTCATTAAAGCTGACTGCCCTCGTTTCCAGTCTGAAAGTCAAACCTCTGCAGTTTTGAGGTTTTCAGCATCTTCCCAACTGTCGATGCTGCCTCCACCTACCTCACCGATCACATCACTTGTGCCGCTCTATACTCCATTCCCAAATCAACATTTCCCCGGATTTCTGCCCCTTCGGTTCCATGGTAGACCCCGACATGCGCTCTGGCCGTTCGAGCTAAGAAATCGGCCATCTTCAACGCAATGCCCGCCTCTTTTCTTGGTGAGCTTTTACGTCTCCTCTCTCACCTCCCGCACCCCTTCCTCTCGAATCTGGAACAAGATTCGGAAAATTTCCGGTAAATCGTCTCATCCTCCTCCTGTCCTACCGATAGATGGACGCCCAGTGTCATCTCCTGCTGCAGTGGTCGAGGCCTTGGCCTCGACCATTGCTTTCATCTCCCAATTCGACCACCGTGATCCTGCTTTCCTCCGACGTAAGGCTTTGCTTGTTCGCTCCCGTCACTTTTTCAGACTCCCAATAATTTCCCTTATAACCGCCTTTTTTTGCCTTGGCGGACCTGCGATCGGCGTTTGCTTCCTACGGCATTCATTTCTATATGCTTCGCCTACACCCTTTGGTTCCTTTCTTTCCCCTCACTATCTACAATTGGATTTGGGTAAATGGCACCTTCCCCTCCTGTTGGAGGAAGCAGTGATGCTTTTCTTCCCTAAACCCGGTAAGGACCCGACATCTCCCCTTAACTACCGTCCAATAGCCTTCACTAGCTGCCTTTCGAAACTTTTAAGAGAAGATGGTTTCTCGGCGTCTGATGTGGCACCTAGAACGCCACAATTTACTTTCTCCTACACAGACTGGTTTTCGCAGGGTCCACAGCGCCACTGACATCTTGGTTCAGTTGGAGACTGCGGTCCGTGAGTCATTTGCACAGCGGCGTCACCTTTATGCAGTCTTTTTTGATTTGGGGAAAGCGTATGACACCACCTAGCGGTGGTGGATCTGCCGAAAACTTTATCTCTTGGGTTTCCAATGTTTTCTTCCTTTATCTTCAACTTTTTGTCTTCCCGTTCCTTTCTTGTTCATGTGTGTACCTCCCTCTCTTCTGTGCATTTGCAGTAGGAGGGGGTCCTCTAGGCCAGCGGTTCTCAACTCTGGGTCCGTGACTAGATTATATTCAGTAAAACAATTTTGTTTTCCCTTTTTGTGTGGTAGCTAATTTTAACCTCTAACCAATAACATTTTTGGTTATTTGAAACTTTAAACTTTCTATAAATGTTTTCTTTTTTACGACCATCTTGTGTTTCCAATTCATGAACTGTGAGATTTTGGCTCAAATGAGCCCCTTCCCCGTTTTTACGCTTTTTTTTTATGTAAACAGAACAGCGGTAAGTTTTACGCATTTCTATGACATTTTTACTCCGACTTTGAAGTATAAATCAAGACTAAAAAACTATATTAATCTGGATACCTCAATTTGTCTATATGCTATTTAATCATAATGCAAAAGATAACTTTTGGGGAGGGGGCCCCCAAAATATCAAGATTTTGATAAGGGGTCCGCAGGACAAAAAAGGTTGAGGAACGCTGAGCGTCGTCTGCTTCGCTTTGGCGATCGACGACGTGGTGACGGCTCTAACCCCGGAGATTACGGCCACCCTCTATGTCGACGACGTTGCCATACATTGTTCCGGTTCCCGACCTGTCTTCTTGAACGTCTCCACCAGTGGGCCCAGGATTCGGTCTCCAGATGGCCCACAGATCACGAGTTTCGATTTTCCCCTTCGAAAACGATCGTGATGCACTTTTGTCGACGCCGCTGCTGCACTGCCGTTCCTTCCCTCTCTCTTTATGGATCGCCACGCCCCGTTGTCCCCAAAATTAGATTTCTGAGTCTCCTCCTTGATTCCCTCCTCTCCTGGATTCCACACTTGAAGGCTTCATGCCTTCAGACTTGTACCCTTCTCAAATTCCTCTTTCATACTGATTGGGGTGCTGACCGCCATATCCTTTGGCGGCTCTATCATTCCTTGGTCCAAAGTAAGTTGGATTATGGCTGTCAAGCCTATTCCTCCGTTCTGCGCATGCTGGACCCGATCCGCTCCCTGGGTGTGCGCATCAGCACTGGCGCATTACGATCTTCTCCTATTGTCAGTCTTTATGCAGAAAGTGGCTATCTCCTGTTGGATGGCCACCGTACCTTAGAGGGTCTAAAATATATATATCGCATTCGACAGTTTTCTCCCACCCCATTCTTCCAATCCCTTTCCGGCCCTTCTACTTCGGCATGCTATGACCGTCATTCCCACTTGATCCGACCGTTTGGTCTTAGAATGGCTCCCGTCCTGTCTTCTCTGAGAGTGGAGTGGCGAGCGCTCTCCTCACCCCCGTCTACCTACCCACCTTGGACCCTTTCCTCCCTCCTTTCTACTGTACCGAAGTCACAGTCCCATCCGTCCGCCCTTCGACAACTATTTCTATCCCATTCCTCCTTCCATGCTGACTCTATCCCTGTGTTCACTGACGACTCTCGCTCGGCACTTGGAGTGGGTTGCGCGGCCGGGGTGTGATGGGGATGTTGCCCCCTCCTGCCCTTGCGGCATTCCTCTCTCCGTTTCACATTTGCTATTGGTTTGTCCTGCCTTTGCCGTCGCTCGCTCCCAGTTCCTCCCTTGTTTGCCCTTCAGGCTCCACTCTTATTCTGCTGTTCGGTTACTCCGTCCCTATACCAAAGGACACGCTTTTCTCCTTTCTCTGTCAAACTAGCCTTCTGCTCTCTATTTAATATGACTCGGGTGTAATTTCTTCAAAGTAATTTCTTCAAAGTCCTTCTTATCCCATCTTCTTGTGCTCTCTCTCTACTTTAGTTTCGGCGTGATATCACCTTAGCAGTTGAGTCGCCGGTGAAGCACTGCTATTCATTCATTCATTCCTGTTTTATCCACTCCTATGCCGATGATTCCACCCTTCACTTCTCCACTCGCTTCACAAATCGTCCCCCTTCAGTCACTTCATGCTTCGCGTGAGACGGCTATGGCGCCCATGTATGGAATACGCTTCTCGTGTGTGGTGGTGATCTCTGTTAATCTCTTGCTGACTATAGATGCTTGGAATGGGAAGATGACAAGTGTCAAAAAGATAATACACGATCAGACGGCGGACATGAGCGTAAATAGCGAAGAACAAAAGGGCAACCCCAATAATATACAAATAATGAAATGAGACAAACGCCAACCGCAAGGAAGAATGCGGAAGAAACTGTATGCAAGTACTAATGAAGAGGTAATTGCAGATACAGAAAAGTCAGTTTTTATATGAGCACTCACCCATGCGTAAATTCTACTATAATAATAGTCACTGTAAATTCGGTGACAGTTGCAAGTTCTACCACCCGACTGTTTGCAAGAACTGCGGAAGATGTGGGAACTGCAAATACGGTAAAAGGTGCTACTACCCCACTCTCCCAACAAATTCTAAGGACAATAGGGAAAACAATAAGTTTACGAGTACAAACCGCGAAGCAAATTTTTTCTACACCGTTGACACAATACGGCTACTAAGCCTCACACATACAGTTGACACAGTTGGAAACCTCCGAGCCGAACTGTTATCAGGCAAGGGATCACCAGAACACAGGTAAACGGAAACGGTTCTCGGAGGACAGAGATCTACGAATCATGCGACACTGAAGAATAACAAATTTGGAATGCACCAGAGAGAGCGCAAAATTGAAAAGAAATATGGTTCTGGCAAATATTCAGGAGCTAAAACTGAATCAATCAATCACTCGCTAAACAAAGTTTATGGATGAAACAAGGGCTACCTCACAGAAACATATCTTAGGACTGCCAAGGAAACTGAAAACCATGAATACTGCATATGCATAAATAAAAAAAGAAATACAAATCGATGGCTATAACATACTACGAGCCGACGGAACAGAAAGACGAAAATGTGGCTGTGTTATACTCTATACACGAGTAATGACAGAAACAACAAGTAAATCACAGCTACATGGAACTTTTAGCAGTAAAAGTTGAAAAATTAAACGGGATACCAAGTCATTTGTAGACCTCCAAACACTCCAACTGCAAAATTCTTTGTTGCCGTTACTGATATCAGAAACCTGATAGTCCTAAAGCTCCCCCAACCCCGAATACTTGACTTAATTTCCCATTTATAAAGTACAAAAGGGTAAGAAAATATATATATATATATAACCAGAAACAAGCAAATATGCTGATGGTTTTAACGAATGAATTTACCTTAATACAAGAAATAACAGAGCAAAGAAATATGCAAATTTGAGATTTTTAACCTAAATACAGGACTAAATTGTGGAGAAATCGGATCAAATAAACTGGTAAACAGTATTCAAGGATAAAAAAAACTGAAAAAATGTGAATAATCTTCGAAGGAATGACACTGGAAATTTAAAAAAATTGTTAAAAAAAAAAAAAAAAACAGGAAAAAGGAACTATTTGGAGAGGCAAAGGTGAACATGTTCTGAAAAAGAAATATTGTAGCTACAAAATTAATGAACACGTCAACAATAACAGAAAAATTATACCAGAAAAGCTAAAGAGAATCGATGAGGAAATACAATCTCTCTCTTTTAGGGTCATTCAGACAGGGAAGAGGAAGATGCGATAGACGTAATAAAGGGAAACCCAAAATGCTTCTACAACTTTGCGAAAAGAAAAAGAGGAACTCTTGCCACTGTCGGGTGTTAAAGGAATGAAAATGAATTAACCGACGATCTAGAGGAAGAATCTGAAATGTTGAGAGAGCAATATGAATCAGTTTTCAGTACCTCAAAAAGTGACAAAGTGGTCTCTAATCACAATACCTTTAACCCTTTCTGTCCCAAATTATTGTTTTGAGCTAAAAAAAAATTGTTAACACTTAAAAATGTTAAATAGGTATGGCAACACAAACGAAACTTTTAGAAATTTAATTAATTACACTACACATTATATGATTCCATTGGCACTATCAAGTAAAAGAGAAACTAACATAACTTTGGTACTTTGAATGGAATGCATTAAAAGAGTTTTTGTCCTTTGTTAAACAATGGTACATCACACTTTCGGCCTTTTAGACGAGAGTAACCCTTCATACAGTTTCTGCATCTCTTTTTGGGTTCTAAATGCTCAGGCCAATGTCCAAAAAACTGCCAGATGTTGCTATACAGTTAATTGTTACATTCAGATGCTAAAAGGCATCACTGAAGCTAAATCTGAGAAAGGTACGCGTACTTGTTGATGATGCCATATGGAATCGCTGGGACAGAAAGGATTAATGAGAATATAAATGGTTTTGACTTTGCTTCAGAATATATAGCGCGAGCTATATGAAGTCACACTTAGCTGCAGTTCTGGACAAATGGGACGCCTTGATAATTAAAATCTGCAAGAATGAAATAGCTACACCCCTATACTGAGCATGGAGAAGATCCATGGACACGGGGAAGTATGGAGCATCCTGAAAAGAGTAAACATTGTCCCTATACATAAAGGAAGGGATGAATCTTAAGCAAAGAACGATAGACCAGTGTCATTGGCGCCCCATCTCACCAAAGTATTTGAAAGAATAGTTAGAAAAACTGACGTCTTGGAGACACTGGAAAGATTCAAAGATGAGGAGCATAGATTCCGATCAGAAAGATCATGCCTATCACAACTAATAGAGCTCTGTGACAGTACTCTAGACGCACTTGAAAGCAACGAAAACTACGATGTCATATAGACGGATTTTGCAAAAGCGTTTGACAAACATATGGGAATAACAGGCAGAGTGGGAAAATGGTTTTAGTTTCCTCAGAGAACGTCAGCAGGTCGTAAAAATTCAAGGTATATCATCATCAGAATCGGAAGCACATACCTTTAATACAAGCAACAATACTAGTCCCACTCCTATTCATCATCTTGCTGCAGCATAGACGACTAATTAGAAATACAGATGAAATAAAATCCTTGCACAAACGATATACAGATGGTCAGATAAAATTCAATTTAACATCGAACATTTTCAGCTCTTAAGGTATGGGCAAAAAATGAGGAACTGAAACGAACAGAATATTATGCCCCAAATAAGTAGAAAATCCAAAGAAATACAACAGCAAAAGATTTAGGGTTTATATTGACTGACGATGCGAAATTTGAGACGCAAAATCAGATAGTGATAAACAAGACAAAAAGAATTATGGGACAGATATCGAGAACCTTCAAAAGAAGGCACAAGAAAATAGATCCCTACTTAAAACACTCGTCATACCAAAACTGGAATACTCCTCTGTCTTGATATCTCCATATAAAAAGGAAATAAATAAACTAGTAGAGATCTTAAGAAATTTCACAATCAAGATCAATGACTGCAAAGCACTCAATTACTGAAAAAGACTACGTACATTAAATATGTATTCACTGGAAAGAAGATAGGGGTACACCATAATACTTATTTGGAAAATAGAAAAATTAGTGCCGAACTTCAAACTGAACCCCATAATCACCTAAACAACACTGGCACGTAGGAAAAGAAGAATGTGTATTATTCACAAACTAAAGGCCAGAGAAGGGAAATCTTCAACACTGAATGAAAATAGCTTGGTTGTCAGGGGGCCAAGACTATTTAACCAGCTACCCACACACATCAAAAACATCACAGATGTCGAAGTTGAAGTCTTCAAAAGAAGATTAGACGGCTGGCTATTCTGCATGTAGCCAGGTCTAGAGGGGGGCCTACTAGCCTGACCTCCGTGTGGAGAGAGACTGACGGCAAAGCCGTAAATAATTGGGATATAAAAACATGTAAAACTTTATCAGTCAATATTTTATTACCAAAAAAAGTTAAACATACAAATTACGTGAATTTCAGAGCGAGAGAAACAAAATAACCATTACCCCATTTGAAACTAAAATAATGTTTTAGATGCAAAAGTAAATCCTCCCTCAATTATTAATTATGAAAGTAATCGAATGGAAATAATAACCATTTTAATTCTCAAATATTTTTTAATACTTAGAAAATAATAATAATCGCAATTTCACTCGGAGTTTAAGTTTATAAATAGCTTTGAAAGATTTTTATATCTAAATTATGAGGAATGTTTTGCTTATGAAAATATAAGGAAAGTATACAATAATATTAACAAGTTATGATCTTCAATGATAAAGTATTTATTTAGTCTTTCTCCATCAGTAACATATAAAACTAATCACTTTTATTATATACTTCTTTAAAATAACGATACATTAAAGAATAACTGATCTGCTTCATACTAAAAAAAGAAAATTTCACTTGTCAGTCTGATTCATGTATTTATCAATTTGTACTTCATAACAGTTTTAACAGAATTGACACTCGAATATCATGAAATAGTGGTGAGGCTTTCAAAGTCATATAAAACTCTTAATATGTTTGATGTTACTGAGAGTTCAATTAAAAATCGATAAAAACAACAGCTACATTTAGGGCATTAAATTTTTTCTTTCAAAATAAATAAAAGTAGATCTTAAGAAACAATTTACAGTACACGTGATCAAAATGACAATGATTAAGATGGCAAACAGGGTTTAAGTACTGTAACTTTGTAGATGGAATATGAGAATACTAAGTTAATCTATCTATTCTAAACTATAAGCTTCATTCTCGATGTATGAGAACGAAGAGCCCAAGAGCCACCAATACTGCATACTGAAAAGGCAAAAAAAAATATATATATATATATTACCAATGAACGTGTGCAAGGTCTAATTCAGTGGTTCCCAACCTTTTTTAGGCCAACACCCCCTTATGTTCATCAGTATTTGCTGTTGCCCCCTCAAAGATAAGCGATAAGGTAACAATTTTAGTTTCCTAGCGCCCCACTAAGATTCTCAAAGTTCACGTTGGGAACCACTGGTCTAATTTATTCTTGAAACCGTAATGACATGGAGCTCGATGGTATCCAAGTTAAGGAAAAGAAGTGCACACGGTTCTAAATGCTTGGTTATTAAAAGGACCAAAATAATTTGATCAGTCTCCTGAATATTTCCAAAGCGTAGTTTGTGTATTTACGAACATCTGTTGCAGTGTGTGTTCGAATCGTTTTTTATACTGAACACAAACAGGTTTCGCGGTACTCCATTTCACCTTGAGCCGTGCTGAAGGCGTAACTTGAAATGTTACCGAAGTAACCTGCACTGCTTAGAATTTGAACATTTCATGCGCGTTTATGATCAATAAAGTATCAGAACTGTCCGAGAAAATAATCAGGAATGACCATCAACAAATGATGCCACGAGGATATTGCCACTGCTCGCCTAGCCAATT
Source organism: Bathynomus jamesi (assembly GCA_023014485.1). Classification (NCBI taxonomy): domain Eukaryota; kingdom Metazoa; phylum Arthropoda; class Malacostraca; order Isopoda; family Cirolanidae; genus Bathynomus; species Bathynomus jamesi. Next base: position 317,303 of record JAJOZX010003188.1, on the reverse strand, counting down.
ATCAAGATTTTGTTGGACATGATTTCGTGCCAAACACAACCCACCGACATCTCCATCGGTTTGGTAGCTCAGCATAAGGAAAAAAAAAAAGAATTGTCTGCGAAAATGGGGAGACACCTAACTTTCGGAGATTTGTGCTCTCCCATGAATCTAGATTCTCGCAACTGACATTTGCAGTTCGAATGTGGCTGTGGAGAAATCCATTGAAAGACTTCTCTGGCCCACTGTTAAATATGGCGAAATTAGGGTTGCCAACTCTATTTTTCGTTGCCAGTCGCTGGTTTTATTTTCAAGGTGAAGTTGGAGACAAACCTCCATGGTTGAGCTAAAATAATAATGCATATAAAAATAAAATTGGAAAAACTCGTTTAATTCGATTTCATATTATTCGGTATTAAGGTGGTCATTCAAGAACCAAAACTGCAGCTAATAAGGGTCTGCAATAGGCCGGGTCGAAAAGGGGTCAAGGTCAAGATTTTGTTTAGGTACATATTGTGAGGTTCATCATTTTGTATAGTAGTATCCACACCAAAAATAAAGGCTGTGGGACCTTCGCTACCCCCCCACCCCCCACCCCGACCCATACTCGCTTTTTTCCATATGAATTTGTATGGGAAATAGGCCAAAAATCGAAAATCTTAAAAATCGACCCTAAATATTAATTTTTTTTGCTTTCGGATGGCCAAAATCGAGTTCCCCGGCACGAATTACATCAGAATATATCATTCACCAACTTTTTTTTACGATCGGGGGGATAGGGGGTAGGGTCTTAAATCCGGTGGTGACTCGTAGCACCGGATACAAGACCTAATATTACATTATTTTTGTTTTTTCTCCAGATTCCTATTTAGGTACCTAGAATGTTTGTTAAAAGTTTGTATTAAAATGTTATTTAATTTTAAAATAATCAGTAATAAATAAAATATAGTTAAAATCTTATTAAATTAAATTATGGCTACTAGAAAAAGAAGCCACAATGCAGCCTTCGGATATCCAGCAAAATTTTCATCTGCCATGACGCCATCAAAAGCTGATGATGTAAGGCACTTCCATTTTATTGTTAGAAAGGAAGAATCTAAAGCACAGGGTAAAATAAGTAAAAATGATTGCTATAACGTAGTAGTTCAAGATATAAAAGAAATTTGGCAAAAATTTTCTTTCCCAACAATTGATACAAAGGGAATTTATGTTAGTTACTAGACTTATAGAAGATGCTGATAAGTTAACTAAATGCCCTATGATAAAAAGATATGAAAAATTAAAGAAATATGACGAGATGTTTGACATATCTCCATGCCACTGTTATGATAAAGGCATAAGGCAGTGATGCACAAACCCTGGCCCGCGGGCCAAATGTGGCCCCCACGGGTCTTTTCAATTCAATGAAAGTGAAAAATCTGAAATATTACCCCTGGTTATAAAAAATAGAATATCTATATATCTGGCCCCTACATATAAAACAGATGGTTGGTTTGGCCCTCACATCGAAAAAGTTTGTGCACCACTGGCATAAGGGATAGAAAACGTTGTAGGTGTGAACATAAAATACCTATTATAGAATGGGAAGTTTTTATTGGTCAAAAAGAAAAAAAAAAAAAACAAGTAATTTGAGAAAGTTGGGCAAAATCCGAAAAGCAAAGGAAAGGGAAAAGAAAAATTGAGAGAAGCAAGGGAATTTGCATCATCAGAAGTGATAGATGATGATAATGAAAATGAAGATGTCGATTTTCAAGACAGAGAGGACAGATTATGAAGACGACTTTGAATTAATAGAAAATTTTCAAAATATATATACCTATGAAAATTTAGCCAAAACTTCAGAATGAGCAATTGCTTCAGATTAGAACTAAACCTCTAGAAATACTAGATTTTCCATGTCACAGCCAAAGCGTTGAACGGGGTGTGAACTTAATAACTAAATCTAGCCAGGAAAGAATTGGTTATATTAATCGGCATAAATTTATTTTAAATACTTTCGAGTGGAAAGGTCAATGGAAGGAATAAAACATTAGTTTTAGGTCAAAAGTTTTATTGAATTTCTCTTAATTTCTAAATTTCTACCAATAATAGCTAAAAATTTGTATTAATTTTTTTTTCCATGCATTTTTTATATTTATTTTTTAATGAAAAAAAATTTAATTGTTTTACAAGCGAACTTTGGTGGTGGTAAAAAAAATTTCGAAGTAAATCGCAAATTATCTAATTTTATGAATTTTCTGGAAAAACTGAAACCGGTAAGGGGGGGTAGGGGTCCTCAGAATTGAAAAATATTTTACCAGGGTGTTACTATGATTGATTGAACCACCTCACACTATGTACCTAAGAAATAAAAAATTTCGACCCGGCCTAGACTCTGCAACTACTCACTACTCAAGTGGCACTACTTAATTGCCTAACTCTTCCGTCTTTTATTATTTAAAAGCTGGCAACCCTAGGCGGAACACGCGTCACAATTTAGGCAGCAATTTGGTCTTCGTAAAGGGATGCTCAAATTCCGTTTGTGCGTAGAAATCTTTAAAAACCATTTACATCCACTGCACTAGGCAAGGCTTCCTTGCAACACCGCTTCCCGTTGATCAGCGAAGTAAAAAAAACCGCTATCAAATCGGATAGTAATGGTTCGATGGGGAACCGTTCGCTGCGTCCAGACTATGTAGCGACCCATGGTTCGAATCCCACATAAAACTGTTGCAAAGGAAGTTAGAAACCATCATTACAGGCTTCCCTCCAATAACAATCATGATCTTAACAATTGTGATGTAAAGTCTTCATCAAAGGACGAGTAAAAAATATTTTATGATTAGTATCTATCTTTAGTGCAGGACCATTGAAAATGAAACTTAATATTCATTGATTCTACTTTTTATGAATACTTACCTTTACTGTGTGTGATTTAGTGATGCAACCCGAGATCCTGGGACCAGTCCAAAATCCAAGTACGCTTATTTCACAGTTAAGACAAATTGCACCAGAAAGGCGTTATTCTTATTACATATTTAAAGCAAGCAGGTAGTTTGGCTAAAATTCACACCATATACTTGCAAAAATTAAGAAATAGTGGTCTGGACCACCTTCTGAAGCCTGGTCCAGGCCAGTCCAGTTGCATCATTATTGAAGTTACAAATTTTATCCATTACATCATAAAGGGTTAGTGTTGTGGTAGTCTATAGTTGTATCTAATCACTTTGACTTGGATCCAAAGGTGCTCTAATTCTTTTCATACTTTCTGGAGTACACCTTCATTTACAAAATTATGATGCGACTTCATAAAGTATCTTTCCTGACTGAGCCAATAATTTTTTGTTTCATACTTATAGACTACTTTCCCTGTCTCGTATAATTATTGTCTAGTTAAAAATGGCATTAACAAGTCAGCCAAGTATACCTTTAATTTTGGATAATCATTCATGATGATAGTCACCATTCCCACAAATGGGACAAAACCTCTCGCTCTTCCTACAACATCTTTGCGTGTTAGCCATGCCTGTCCATTGGCATAAAGACCTCTGTCATCTACGTTGTTGTTGTCTCCTTTCGTCAGGAATTTAACAGCACCATCTTCCCTGGGATAAAAAAAAATGCAGTAGATGAAAGGATCAAATGCCGAGAATATTTTCGTCAGGAAAAATGTACAGTAATTTGTTCGAAACTCCTTTTCAAAAGCATATTTAATACACACCCATGTGTGCCATACATACAAATTAAACTTTAAAAAAATTTTCCTCAAATGATCGGTACATCATACCATATTTCACATACTTCAGTTAGTGAATTTTATTGCACTGCTGTAAAGAGCGTTTTCAGATAATATTAAATCATGTAATGCAAGTTTGTCAGAATCAAACAGTTTGAAAAACCTTTTAAATTAAGTTCTCCAGCATTAAGGCCCTTAATGCCTTATATATTTAAAATGTACACATTGATAATGACCACCACTTAATTTCCAAGAATTAAGGTAATAAATGAAAATTAAGTGTAATTTAAATAGGTAAGCCTCCCCCTACTGTGGATTTAGATTTCCCAATAAAAGTACACTAGCTTAAATATTAATACCCTTCATTGACCTAGATGAGAAAAACCATTATTGTTTTTGGAGTGAAGCTCGTGTTATACTAAGCCCTAAGGTATTGCATAATGCAGCACTGCTTTCAGAAGCCTTATCAAACTTAACTGCTACAGTAGGCTACTTTATGAGACTCAGAATTACGTGGTTCCATGATGCAAAGATCATTCAGCAATAGGAATTTAAGGTTAAATTTAAGGAAATAGAGATAAACATATAATAATTATAACTAAGGCTGGGCATCCAGGATCCAGGAAGTAAAGTAGACAGCTCATTTCGCGGGAAAACTGTCATCGATCCCGGTATTTTCCGGTATTCTATTTTCAGAAAAGACTTCTGAACAGTTTTATTATGAGATATATTTATTTCATGCGAAGGCTTTTCACAACTGGTTTTCCTTCACCTGTTTTTTAAACTTTGAAAACCGTTTTCGCTTGAATATGGGGTGAAATAATATAATTTTCTTCTTACTGAAAAGTGAAACTGAAAATTGATTGGGTAATGACTAATGGGTAACTATCTTATCGCTTTGAGTTCGTTCTTTCTAGAAACTCCTAGAATGGATTTTACTTCTATTTAAAAAATTTTTATGATTGACCTTGGTATTGGAAAAGGCATGGATCTTTCTGATGAAGAATTTGAATGTATAAATGTTATTAGCTCATCTTTAGAACCGGTTAAAATTGGATTGGAGAAGCTTGGTAGCAGAGATGCAACATTGCTCACTGCAGAAGGTGTGTGTGCTTTTATTGTAAATGAGTTGAGAGAACAGAAAACTTGCTTTTCTACCACCTTCAAACAATCAGTAGAAAAAAAAGACTTCAAGGGCTCGTAGGATTACATAAATATTTAAACAATCCTATAATAGCATTTAATTCAACTTGTCCTAATTTTTCACTGCCTTCTAAATCAACATTGCAAACAACTGCCAGAGAGTTGTTTGCCAGGCTTTTCAGAAAAAGTGAGATGGACGTAGTGGCAGACGGTACTGATGTAAATGAACCTCAACAGTTTTTTGATACACCACTAGAACTTGAAGTCTTTCCTCTAACTCATCTTCAAATCAAAGGTCCTTGGAAGAAAAATTGGATGCAGTTGTGCAGAAAGAAATGGGAACCACAGAGCAACGAGATTTGCGCCTGAGATACGACGTAAAGAACATCATAAAAGAAATGAACGTTTATGAAGCCACTGGTAATAGAACAGAAAATTTAAACCTCTTAATTAATGATCTGGCAACAATTCCTCCAACTTCAATAGAGTCTGAAAGAGTATTTTCTGCTGTAGGATTATTCATCACAAAACTCCAAACAGCTTTAAGTGATAATAGTATTGATCATATGTATTTTTTAAAGCATTTTATTATTATTTTAAGTCATAAGTCATAATCCAAATACATCAATAATTTCAGTTTTATTAGTCTCTAGAAAGTTTTTGTTCAATAAAAGAAAATTTTCTGTTTAGTTATTTAATTTATTCCAATACTTCAACCTTACTTAATTTTTTTTAATCCCGGGAATGCAAGTTCTTGAATCCAGTTTCCCGAGATTAAGAAAAGAGCGGGAAATGCTTAGCCCTAATCATAACATAATAAAACCACTACTAGGCCAAAGGGGATGTATGAAGGCAATGGAAATTTTCTCGTAGTTGGCAAGCTACCTATCAGCCCCTTTTGGCATGCTTGACAATAAAAATTTCATCATATATAATATGATCTTATTAGCAAGGTTGATAGGTTGCATAAATGATGACAGCCTGAAATATATCAACCTAACAAACAAAAACTTCTAGCTAATTAGGTAGCAAAACTTACTTTTCATGTATTTTGATGACCCTGTGAACAATGGGAATGTCACGTCCTTCTACTTTAAACACAACTATCTCCCCTGCTCTTATGGGTTCTTGCTCATAATTTGTGAGAAAAAGAAGATCTCCTCTATGGAAGGCTGGTTCCATACTCCCACTGAATTAAAGAAATACAGAAATTAAAAAACAAAACCTTAAAAAATTTAAAAGTGTGACTTACACATCTTCAGGGTATGGCTGCTGCCTAGATAGCAGGCATCCATTGGGCCAACACTGCTATTTGGTATATCCCGAATATCAACATCACCCGAAGGAATGACTGCTATCTGCCCAATTTCTAAAAAAAACTCTTTGGCAGAGCTTATCGAACTGTAAACAAGTTTGTAGCGGAGGGTACCAAACTGAGGCAGCAAAGTGATAAAGGAGCTATAAGAAAAGTGACAAGGCGGCAGATATCTATAATCAGGCGCCAATTGCAAAGCATCCATTGTCGTCAAGTAGAGAGGTTTTTGAGCAGGCTGGCATACATAATGTACCAAGAATATCTTGATGTGGAATCCTCCAAACAATTGGCAAGATGTGTAAACCTACGATTCAGTCACCATTAACACCCAGGTACAAGAAGTAGCGTGTTGAATGTGCTCGTCAGTACGTGAAAACAGATTTTAATACTGTATTGGTAACCGATGAATGAAGAGCAACCCTTGAGGGATCTGATGGTTGGTCAAGAAGATGGATTGCTAAGGGTCAATCTCTACCATGGAATGAGGTTTTCTTTTAGAAAGTTTGTGTAAGACTGGGCATTCATTTTTACACCATCAGGCACTCTGTATGGGACAGCTACTTCATTGCCTATCAATTCTGCCCAAAACATGACACTACCTCCACCTTGTTGGCATCTTAATCTCGATGGTAGAAATTGGCTCTCAGCAATCCATCTTCTTGACCAAACATCAAGTCCCTCAAGGGTTGCTTTTCATTCATCGGTGAACAATACAGTATTAAAATCTGTTTTCACGTACTGACACGCCCATTCAACACGCTGCTTCTTGTACCTGGGTACTAATGGTGACTGAATCGTAGGTTTACACGTCTTGCCAATTGTTTGGAGGATTCCACATCGAGATGTTCTTGGTACATTATGTATGCTAGCCTGCTCAAAAACCTCTCTACTTGAGGACAATGGATGCTTTGCAATTTGCGCTTGATTGCAGATATCTGCCGCCTTGTCACTTTTCTTATAGCTCCTTTATCACTTCGCTGCCTCAATTTTGTACCCTCCGCTACAAACTTGTTTACAGTTCGATAAGCTCTGCCAAACTGCTTCGCAATTTCAATAGATTTTATATTTTCAGCGAGTAACTTTACTATTTTTCTTTTCTCAGTTAATGTTAAATCCTCCTCCTTACCCATTTTCACTATTTAGATCCATAAATAGAATACTTACTTAATAATTTGGAACACAATATTTTACATATTTTTCAATAAAATGAGAATTATTTTAATTATCAAAATATTTTATCGAAATGAATACCATCAATGCTGCTATATATAGTGATTATTTGCTACAAATTTCATTGAAATCAGGGAAAAACTTTTGAAAACATTGGAGAAAATGTAATCTGCTTAATAATTTGGAACGCAGTGTATATTAAAAAAATTCAAATGTTTCTGGCCATGCCCAACTCTATTATACCAGCTACTGTAATTTTGACCACATGTCATGGTCTACATTGATTTTGCTTAAGTTTGAAATAATATACTGAATAATTAACCTAAACTGACTAACACTATCTAGTATCTACCACCTAAAAGAACTAATTAACAGTATTTTTTTTCCACTTAGACAAATTAATCTCAAAGAATTATTTACAAAAGGTAACATTGATGAGGTTTTGTACTCTTCAAGAAAGCCTAATAGTGAAGAGATGGGCTGTTAATCTGGAGGCCCCAAGTTTGAGTCTTAGCTTGTATTTCAGGGTTCAGTGATTAGCTTCTTCCCTGGTTGGGTAGTGGTTCATACATTGTTAAACTATAGCCATCATCTCATGATGACACAGTCCAGGAATACCTCAAAATTCGTCATTTCGCAGATTTGTCATCAATCTTTTACTACCTATAGTTTCGCAATCCATCATCCATGTTCACAGATTCGTTGTTTTTTTTAAAAATGTGAAAAAATAAAAAAATGATCAAAATTAACGAAACAACTGTTTATCAATGCAATATACAGGGTGTCCCGTAAGTCTGGAACCATAGGGCAAAATGATAAAAATGGCAATAAAAATGCCAGAGACTTGTGGGGACTATTTGTAAAATGAGCGAGGATGGTAGCAGCTGTGTCATTGTCAGTGGATGTCCTCGGAGGTCCACTGCATGGTTTATCTCCTATGGATCCCGTTTCCCTGAACTTTGTACAAGTTTGCCAACACAGCTGCGTGTTATCATCGTGCGGTCCGGATGCAATCTGTTAAATTCCTCAGCGACCTCCCTCTGTCTCCGATTTCCTATGAGCAGAATTACCTGGATGCGTTCTTCCTTACTCAGACATCATGGATACTTGCATAAATGGAAAAACATGAATTAGTTATTTTACCCTATGGTTCCAGACTTATGGGACACCCTCTATTATATTTTACCAAAAAATGAGTAGAATTTGATTAATTAATCTGTTTAATAACATAATACCGTAAAATGTTTTCTCATTGAAACATGTTATAATCTACCTCGAATTTCGTCGTTTCGTATTTCATGTTATTCCAGAACGAATTAACGATGAATTTTGAGGTATTCCTCTATGTTATGATCAAAATATTAAAAAAAAATTAAATATATTTTGCAAATACTTTTGAGTTTACTTTTAACATTTGACATTAAATATTAGTAGAATTAAAGCAAATTCCTCAACTTCTGCTTGTTAGTTTTTAACCCTTTAGCACTGTGTCACTTTACTGATTTTGTTCTGGCTAATGCCAGACATTCAGTCTCAGAAAAGACCTTCAGGCAGTAAAAGGTTAAGCAAATGCCTTAACACTTTAGTGCCCAGTGTCACTTTACTGATTTTGTTCTGGCTAACACCAGACAATTTTATTCAATCTTGGAAAAGACCTCCAGCCAGTAAAGGATTATGGTTTTCTTTTGATGCCTGTGGTGAATATTAACTGTAATGGGCAACTTACTCAACCAAGTAAGCAAAATTAAATTAATGATAATTTTTGCAATTCTAATATTCCATAAGAATGATAATAGATGGAGGCTTTTTAAAACCTGCCTTCTTAAGAGTTAATTCAGATAAAATTATCAAAGCATACTACATACTTGTAACTATATTAATTGATAGTAGTACTTCAACTGTCAGGAACACTCTTAATTGCCCTAAATTCTGAAGGATATTCCAACAAAACATTAGTCACTTTCTAAATTATTAGCAATTTTCTCAAAACTTATTCATGCTGGGTAAATCCAGGATAAATAGACAAGAAGAAGTACTGATATAACACTAATACATCTTCACTATTCACGAAACTTGGTCTGAGGTTTTTTTTTAGTGAAAAAACAAATTCCCAATTTTTTTGAAAATCAGTCAAATAGGTCAAAATTTAGGGTCAGGTCAAATTTTGGCCAAATCGTGAGCTAAGAATTTTTTTAAATCCCTATATCTCGGCTTCTAATTGTCGTAGCTTAATAAACTTTATATGGATGGAAGCAGAATGAGCTCTAGTTTCCAAAAATGGTACTTTCATTTGGATAATTTAATTAAAACAACCACTTAATTTTGCAAAAAAAAAATTTCAGGATTTGACATTAAAGGGATCAATTTAAAAAAAATTTTATTGAAGAAAAAATGTTGCCTGAGCAAAGATCTACCATAATCAGCAATAAAAAGTTAGCTTATAGGCCATTATATAGTTTAAAACTTAATTTTATTAATGCTGGCTTTCTTCATTTTATATTTTTATTTTTCTATTTTCAGATTTTGATAACTATATATTGAAAGATACAGGTGTACCTAAATATCTACCTAAATAACTTAAAAAAATGCCAAAAAATAAGAAATTATATTGTTGTGATCCTTTAAAAAAACAAAAAAAGAATTTTCAATAATATTAAAAAGTTATGGAACTTATGGCTTTTGTAAGTTATGGAGTTCTTCAAAAGGATCAGCTATCATGTACCAATTGCTACACCTTAATAATAAGAAAACCTGGAATACTAGAATCTGTACCAGCACCAGCAGAAGAGGCTATACTGCTACAAGAACTGTGTCCTTTACCAGCAAATGAAGAATCCTTTGAGTGCAGTAGTAGCTCATCTACAAATATTTCTACAGCTCCACCTGTTGAGGAAATTTTTTTGGAAGATCCACAACATAATAAAGATATACTTAGCGATAAAATATTACCATATTTAGATGAGAGCCCCATAAAAACAGCTAAATTTACCCATTTTTATGGGGCTCTCATCTAAATATGGTAATATTTTATCACTAAGTACATCCTTATTATGTTGTGGATCTTCCAAAAAAAATTTCCTCAACAGGTGGAGCCGTAGAAATATTTGTAGATGAGCTACTACTGCACTCAAATGATTCTTCATTTGCTGGTAAAGGACACAGTTCTTGTAGCAGTATAGCCTCTTCTGCTGGTGCTGGTACAGATTCTAGTATTCCAGGTTTTCTTATTATTGAGGTGTAGCAATTGGTACATGATAGCTGATCCTTTTGAAGAACTCCATAACTTACAAAAGCCATAAGTTCCGTAACTTTTTTAATATTATTGAAAATTCTTTTTTTGTTTTTTTTAAAGAATCACAACAATATAATTTCTTATTTTTTGGCATTTTTTAAAGTTATTTAGGTAGATATTTAGGTACACCTCTATCTTTCAATATATAGTTATTAAAATCTGAAGAGAAAAATAAAAATATAAAATGAAGAAAGCCAGCATTAATAAAATTAAGTTTTAAGCTATATAATGGCCTATAAGCTAACTTTTTATTGCTGATTATTGTAGATTTTTGCTTAGGCAACATTTTTTCTTCAATAAAATTTTTAAAAAAATTGATCCCTTCAATGTTTAATCCAGAAATTTTTGTTTTTTCAAAATTAAGTATTTTTTTATTAAATTATCCAAATGAAAGTACCATTTTTGGAAACTAGAGCTCATTCCACTTCCATCCATATAAAGTTTATTAAGCTACGACAATTGGAAGCCAATATATAGGGATTTAAAAAAATTTTAGGTCACAACTTGGCCAAAATTTGACCTGACCCTAAATTTTGACCTATTTGACCAATGTTCAAAAAAATTTGGGAATTTGTTTTTTTCACTAAAAAAAGCCCCCAGACCAAGTTTTATGCAAATTGAAGACATGACCATGTTGTTTATCTGTCTATTTAACCTGGATTTACCCTGCTATTGCTTTTTGAAAATTATTAGCTTGTTTGGTCTGGCTAGTATATCATTTAGGTAAGGATGACTTAGCTCTGACTTAATCATATATAAATGTCAGTTAGAAATATTAGAAGAAAACTTTCAAGCACTTTACCTGAGAACTACAACAATCGGGCTTTCACTGCCAGTAACAACCATTAAGCCTTTCCAGATCATAAGTGCTGATGAAACAATCATGGCAAAGTTCAGTACTTGATATGTCATCTGTAAGGAAGAGGATTATAATTAAAAACTTGTATACTTGAATAGAAGCAGAGCAGGACTCTAAGTCTAGTTCATACAGTCTTCCTTTAAGTTACAAAGTCCATCTCTAAGAAGTAAATTATGACCAAACTGTGGAGAAGTTATTGATGATGATAAGGGTGAAAATCTATCTTTATAATCAGTGAGCAACTGAAATGCATAAAGTTCACTCAGGTTATTTATCTGCTTTTTATAACACAAGAAACATAAGGATAACTCATAACCAGTAACCACTAGGGCCTTTCTAGATTATCCATGTCTAAAATAAGAACCAAATCACCCTGAATACATATTGTGACATTTTACTCCATAACACTAGAACTGTACAACTTTTGGGGGGTGAAATATATAGGTGAAATATGCACTGGCAAAATTAGTAATAATGCTGCTAGGTAATATAAAATGCATAGGTCTAATTATATAGCCTGGACTAAATTGAAATATCCAAATTCAATATTTCAGTGACAAGTCACTGGAAATATAATAAAAAATATAATTTTTTTCTTAAGAAAAAAATACTACTTTTACTAAAACTACAATTCATGTCAGAAACAGAGTTGTATGTAATATTCCCAAAGAGCTGGGCTGTTAATCTGCAGGTCATGTTTACTTGAGTACAGGCAGTCCTCAACTTATGTACTTAATGCATTCCTGGAAACCTGTACATAAGTCAAATATACCTAAGTTGAATGATAGAAACACATGTTATAAGGGGTTAATGTGTTCCAAGTCCTCCGAAAATAAACCAGAAATTCCCTAATTAAGTCATAAAATCTTAGCTTTTTCAGCCCCAAGTGCTATTCAATGTACACACAAGCATTGTGTATTCATTGTATACACAGCAAGAAAACCAACACAAAACCACATTAAAATGTAACAATACCTGTAAAAATATTAGTAAAATATACAATATTTTATTACCTTAAACTGTGGACTTGAAAACATACTGGAGGTGGCAATGGTGGAGGAAGAGGGGGCTTTATTGGGAGGAGGAGGGGGACTTGGAAGGGGACTTGGAAGGGGATCCAGAGGTGGATCTTGTCAGTGGTGTTGCAGGTGAGACTGCTGCAGAGGATGTTGATGGCTCCTAAGATGACTTGGATGGAGTTGAAGGTTCCTTCCTCAAGAGAGGAAGAGAGTTGGGACAGAGGACTTCCTCTTCTCTTCATAGAGCAACTTGTAGCAAGCTGCTGTCCTCTCCATACTACTTCTAACCATGGAGCTCCTCTCAGCATTCGGGTCATGGTCTTCTATGATCCTGAGGAACTTGTCAAATGTACGGAGGTGCAAATTTTGGTGTACGCAGGTCAAATGATTTGTTTTCAATAAAATGTACATCAGTGCAAAATGTACGCAGGTCAAATGTATATAAATCGAGGACTGCCTGTATAGGCTTGGATCATTGGCAAGATGTTCTTATGGAATGGATCCAGTGACCCCCATTTCAATTCTGCCAGTTCTAGGATCAACTGCTGACCAGTTGGCTAAAGAAAGCCATTTCTTTTTACTTTATTTACAAATTATTTGAAAGTGTTGGTGTGTCTCTAAATTTGTGTACAAGTATGTACTACTGTATGAACTTATTTCACTGAAATGTAAAAATATAATAATAATAATGCAGTGATACAAGAAAATATTGAAGTCAGTAGTGACAATTCTTGAGTATCACTGAACAGGATGAAATTAATTCCATTTGGATAGACATCCCTACAAATACAGTCAGCTTTACACAAAATTCCAAAACCCATATGCATTTCAGAGACAGTTGATAACAGGCCTAGCTTAGTAATAGGTCAGGTCAGGTCAGGTCAGGTCAGTAATTGGAGACTCAACCCAGTTTTATTTCTAAGCTTTTAAGGATGGTAGGGCTGCTAAATGTTACTGGTGAGGATTTGTGGAAATTATCACCCTCTGCATTTAGCACAAGTAATTTCATTTAAAACTCTTGCTTGATGCACTGGGTACAGGAGTTTTATGAAAAAAAAATTCTTTTGTGACTGGTAAGGATGTCCATTTAAATCAAATTCCCTTCATCCTATTCAGCAATATTCAAGAATTGTCACCACTAACTTCAACATTTTCTCTCATCACTTCATTATATAATATTTTAACATTTTGGTGAAAAGTCCTTATAGTATATACGTATGCCTTGTAGTACATACTTAAACAAATTCTTTAGAGGCCCATCAACATTTTTTGTAAAAGTAAAAACAGTAGCCTCATCCATGTCTAAAAATGACAGTTAACCGACTCAATCAGCTGGTGCTCTCATCCCTCAGAATAATTTTAATTTTGGACATAAAGAAAGCAAATTAGTACAGTAGTTGATTTCAAACAAGTTTAGATTGGTTATGTGACCATAAAATTACATTTCCCATGTACCATTTTGTAGGGTAATTTCTCAAGAATGATTTGTTGTAGCTATATGAAATTTTCACTAGTAAAGTATTAATGTTTCTGTTAATATTTTTATTACAGTAAAAATTAAGAATAAGAATTGTAGCTGCTAAACCAAATTATATACAGAATTTTTACATTGATTGTCAAACACATTTCCTTAATGTCTAATAGAGTAATTTTTTTATAAATTTTAAAAAATAGTGTGTATTTTCTATTTTTCTTCTAATTTAAGAGATGCACTACATTTCATGCACTTAATCATTCCATTAATTTTATATTGTAAAAATGAAAGAAATCCTTTACATTTCAATCATCTAATGTAATGTGGTACATATTTATATTTATGCTCATGGCATAAGATAAGATATTAAAGAATTGTAACTAATTAATTAATTGCAAATAAAATATGAAAATACTGGGAGAGCTATCATTCATACCAATATATATTAGTTCCTCTTCCTGCAATGTTTTCTTTACTTCCCTATTTTTTCTCTTCAGGGTTACAAATTGCAAATCAAGTTAATTTTAAACCCCTCTACTATTAAATTTTCACTTTGGGATAATTTAAAACATAACTGCATAACTGGGCTACTTTTTCTATAATAAACACAAAACTTCAAAAAACATACAGTGCTCCCTCTTTAAAATGCCAACTCTGGTGCCAAAGTCATGTTGGCATTATATGGGGGTTCATACAATGTACACACACACACATTATATATATATATATATATATATATATATATATATATATATATATATAAGGATTATTCATTGTTTATTTTTACATACACAGTATATATATATATATATATATATATATATATATATAATATATATATATATATATATATATATATATATATATATATATATATATATACATATATATATATTTTAGGGTGGTTCACAAGCATAGGGAAAATTTAGCATCTGAGATTTCACTTTTGGGTCATTGTTGCTTTTGTTCCTACACTTAGTGTGAATAACTGTGTGAAGTATGGTTCATCTACGGTGTCAAGAGGTCGCTCAATCATGCATGACGTGTCTCACTAATGACTGATTACTATAGTATGACTAAATTTGGTTTCTTCTTTTGTAGGAATGTGTAGAAATGCCGCCAAAGCAATCAAAAACACGGTCTAGCAGTGAGGTGTGGTTACTAGGGAAGGTGGAGGAGAAGTTAACTAGGGCAGGACTCCCTACCAAGCTTCAAGTCCTCCGGAAATTCATGTTCCATCATCTGGAGGAGAGGAAGACAGAATATAACAGTGCAGTGATGACCATTGAGGCTTTGATCCCATTTTGGACAAAAGCAAACGTTCCAATGACGCATACCAGATATGCTGAGAAGAAGCTCCTGAAACTGTACAAGCAATACAAGGGGCGATGCGTTTGATCTTTCACGTCATGATGCCCTCGAGACCATGATGAATGAGGAGGACAAGAACTTCCTTGTCGCTCAGCTCGATAATCCCACTTCCTCCAGCTTTGGCCTGGTTGACAAGAAAATGGCTGACCAACAAACGAGGAAGAGGATTCAGTGTGAGGCGGAGATGACCGAGAGGAGGAGGCGGATGCGAGATGGTCCCAGGGAGAACTGGAGGCTTCTATTCTAGTTCAAGCACATCTGAATCATCAGATTCAGATACTGTAGTTTTTAAGGAGTCAGCACGAAAACATTCCACTCCTAAGCGATTGAAGTCTGTGATCATGCCTGACATTTCCTTAGCCTTGGATCGCCACAACATCAGTGACAGGAAAGGAATGGCAGCACAGAAGTGAACAGGCGCAATCATTCCTGTCCAAGACACCAAATGATTGGAACACAGATCCAGCTTACCAAGGAATGAAGGAATGTGTAGAGAAGATGGCAGTGGTTAACGATTGCGCAGAAAGAGGAGTTGCGCTCATTGAGGCTTTCAACAGCACAATCACGAAGGATGAAGCGCAAAAGCAGTACCTTCTCCGCGCAGTCGCTCAGCACCACAAGGAATTCAAAGAGCTGACTAAAACTGGTCTCAAGAAGACCTAAAGATCTTCAACTGTGTGCATTATTTGTTCCGCTGTTATAATTTCATAATATATTAATATATAATATATATAATATATATAATATATATATTATATATATATATAATATAGTCATAAATTGTCAAGTCATTATTATCCTTGTTCAATAAATGTTCGTCATAAATTGTCAAGTCATTATTCAAATTGTTTAATTTTGAGCGAGTGCATAAAAAAGTCCTAGAGCAAAGATAATTGGCACGTTTATTCTTGTGGGGGAATAGAATAAGGGCAGATGTGACCGAATTTAAAATTCCAAAAAACGCTGTTGTGGACCATCCTAATAAATATATATATATATATATATATATATATATATATATATATATATATATATATATATCAGGGATGGGGTCAAATATAATTGCCCATATAATTGCCCAAATACAAATATAGATACAAATACACTATTTTTTTTACAGCCAAATTCAAATACAGATACAAATATTCGAATTTATAAATCCCCAAATACAAATATAAATACAAATATGAAGCTTCAAATACAAATAAAATGCAAATACAATTTTTACTGTATTTGCAAATTTCGTACCAATTTCATCCTAAATATAAACGGATAATATTTACTTGACTTCGGCTACCCCTCAAGTAAGACAATACTGGTATAGTACTTATTGTATAAAACTTAACATTGCAATACTTTGGCTCTTATCAAAGTAGACTTCATTTTCACACCAAGGCAAGAAAAGTAACAAATTCCTCTTGTTTATTATTTTTATTAGAGAAAGTTATTTCACACTTCTTGATATTTCTGCACTTTTGCATAATTAAAGAAAATAAATTCATATTTCTCAATGTTTGATTTTTACTGTTCATATCAATTTGTAGTTATATGCAGTTATATTACATTAGTGTATTTGACTGTATTTGAAGCAAATACGGTGTAGTAATGCCTAGTTAAGAATATTAATTTTTGTTAATTAAGATAATGTTTAATGTAAATCATTTACTAATAATTATGAAATTATGAAAAAGTATGGTTCTTAGATTTAAATTGTTTAAAATGGGTAGAGTTGGCAGTCCTGAACAGAGGCCCAGAGAGCAGACTACCCACAAAAAGGAGTCAGTCTTTAGGCGGCGCGTTAAGCGTGAGGTTGGCATCATGTAACGTAAAATTTAATTAATTGTTTGTGTTCTTCTCCGACGTAAAATGTTAAAGTAAAATTCCATACTCGCACCCCCCCTAAATTACTTAAACCATTTTCGGAAGTAAGTAAAAGAGTTAAAAAGTGTTAAAAGAGTGTTAATGAACCCCCCCTTTGTTTTGTAACGGCTTTCATAGTCTCGGCGTGGCTACCATGAATATAATTGTAAAGTAGTGTTGAAATGAGTAGAGAAAGCAAGTGATAAATGAAATAAAGAGCCGATAGTAGAGTAAATAATGAATAAAAAAAAATAAAAAAAGGTGTTCACTACAACGGCAAATAAAAGGCTCAAATACAAATTCAAATACAAATATGCAGCTTTTTAAATTCTCAAATACAAATATCCATTTTTGTGTATTTGTAAATACAAATACAAATACGTATTTGACCCCATCCCTGATATATATATATATATATATATATATATATGAACAATGAATAATCCTTATATTATAATTAAAACCCACTCTAATAGACAGAGTTTATTTCCACAACAGTTTCGATGCCGATGTGTATTTGCATATAAAATAGGTATTTACAGATTTGAAAATGACTTCATTTTCAAATCTGTAAATATGCTACCTATTTTACATGCAAATACACATATTTCTTTTCATATATTGATAGAATAAGGTTGAAACTCATTTTTTGTATATATGAAAATTTTAAGAGCTGTAATTTAGGGTGGCAGGACCCTTTCAAATGGAATAAAGTGTCGTAACTTTTTTCTGTTAATTTTAGCCATTTTTTCTGCTTATGCTAATTTGTTGTGTATGCAATTACCTTTCATACACACTTTAAATCACTATTCTATGTCAATTAGGGACTGAGTTATGGTGGTTTCAAAATTTCCAGTTTTTTGCCCCCCCCCCAAAAGGGGAGCATAACTTTTGAACCAACTCCGATTGAGCTGATATTTGAAATTTGGTACTTACTAGCATAGGCCATTCTATAAACCAAATTTAAGCAAAATCTATGAGGGTATGGTGCACTTTCTTTTTTTTTTTGCACAATTTGTCATGGAATGAGCCTATATTCATTTAGCTAATCCTTATATTCATAGAGCTAATCCTTATATTCATAGAGCTAATCATTTTCCTCACACAGCTTGAGTCATCCCCCACCCAATACCTCCCATAATACCCCCTTTTTGAGTCACTCCACCAACATGGAAATTAATGCATACCTGCAACTCTGTGGTATCTGTAAAGATGCAACGGATGAAACAGTGGCGATGAGGTGTGATTTTTGTCAGCTACTTTTTGATTTTAAATGCCTAGAATGGGGAGATGAAAAAATCTCCCTTATAACGAACGCAAAGCAGTTTAATGGGATAAAAATTTTCTGCGAAACCTGCTTGACCAAATTAAACTCTTTTACGGTACTTAAAGCAGAAAGAGACTACGAGAAGAGAATGAAAGAGGAAAGGGGAAACAAAGAACAGTGGAAAACGGAAGAAACGGAGAAAGGTGAAATAGAAAAAAAACAAATACCATCACAAAATAAGGCCAAAAACACACAGCATAAGGGCAACGAAGGACACAAACACAACTAGCACAAATAGGACAAGACAAGAGGGCAGTCAAGAAAACAAAGTACAACTGTCCCCCAAGAAGGAGCAAAAAACAAAAGCCAAGAGTAAATATGGGGAAGGAATTATATGCAGGTATTATATAAAAGATAATTGCAGATTTAAAAGAGGACAATGTATATATGAACATCCTCCAATATGCAATTTCTTCTATAATAATGGTCATTGTAAATTTGGAGACGGATGTAAATTCTACCACCTGGACATTTGCAGACTTACGCAAAATATGGAACCTGCAAATTTGGGAAAAAATGCTACTATCAATATCTCCCGATGGACTCAATGAACAAAGGAAAAAGTTTAAATGACAATAGGAATAAAAATAACAATAGGAACACAATCAGCGAGCAAGAAACTTTTTTTCAACATCGCAGACACCTTACGGATGCTAAACGTCATCCACATGCAGTTGACACAACTGGAAACCCCCAAGCCAAATTGCTACCAGGCAAGAAGCTACCAATACAAGTAGGCGGAAATGGATCTCTTTCGGAGGATCATAGGGCAATGAATCAAGCGATATCGAAGGAAAACGAACTTGAAATGCACAAGGGGCAACGAAAAACAGAGAACATAAAAATTGTCCTGGCTAATATTCAAGGAATAAGACCAAACCAATCACTCAATAAGGTTTCGTACCTGAAAGGATTTATGGACGAAACAAGGGCAGACATCGCATGCCTCACAGAAAATCTTAAAGATTGCCAAGGAAATTGTGAAAACTGCGAACATTGTATTGATAAGAAAGAGATAAATATAGAGGGCTTCAACTTACTAAGAGCAGATAGAACGATGAGATAGAAAGGTGGCTGTGCTATATATGTACAGGAAGGTCATATGACAGACGATAATAAGGAAATCAAACAGCTATGTGGAACTCCTAACAGTGAAAATAGAAAAACTAAACTTGATAGTAATAGTCATCTATAAACCTCCAAGCACCCCAACTGAAAAATTCTTGGAGGCCATTGATGGATGACAAAGTTAATAAAGGCCATAAAACCTCCATCCCCCAATATAATGATCTGCAGAGACTTTAACTTCCCATTTATTATAAAATACAAAAAAGTGGATAGGAATATATATATTCACCAGGACAAGGGGGGCACAAGAGAAGACCAGGAGCAAGCAAAAATGTTGATGGCTCTCACAAATGAGTTTATGCTGACACAGGAGATAACAGAAAATACCAGAAAAAATAACTGCCTGGATCTGGTATTCACGAATAACACAAACTTGATTGCTGATATAAAAATAACCCCAACCATTATCTCAGACCACAACTTAATCGAGATATCAACAAATATGATGACATCATAAAAGACAATACACATATTACAGTATGGAAAGAAGTAAATTCAGGGCCTTTAACTTAAACTTGAAGACTATAAATTGGAAGCAATCAGATCGCACATGGCCCAAATAGAATGGAGAACAATTTTCAAGAATAAAACAACTGAAATAATGCTAACAACCTTGGAGGAAAAAACGCTGAGAATTTTAGAAAAATATGCTCCGAAATCACAGCCAAAAGGAGAGAGGAGCTGGCTAGAGAGGCAAAAGAGAAGACTATTCCACAAAAGAAAGAGTGGAGGCGAAGTTAGGTAACTGCGGAGATAATGACAGGAAAGCAATAAAAGAAAGACTGGAGGGTATCGATAGGGAAATACAAGCCCTGGTTAAGGACCATGCAGAGAGGGAAGATGAAAAGGCGGTAGAAGCAATAAAGGAAAATCCAAAATACTTCTATAGCTATGCAAAAAGGAAGACAAAAATGTGCAGCGCTATTGGGCCCTTAAGGACGGGAAATAATGAACTAACCGACGATCCAAAAGAAATAACTGATACATTGAGAACTCAATGTGAATCAGTTTTCAGTACCCCAAAAAGTGACAAAGCGATACCTGACATAAATGCATTCTTTGAAGAGGAATTGCAAGGAGAGTACATAACAGACTTTGATTTTACACCAGATGATGTAGCGAGAGCTATAGGACAAATGAAACCACATTCAGCTGCAGGTCTGGACAACTGGAATGCATTATTGATTAAAAACTGTAAAAATGAAATAGCTACACCTTTATACTGGATATGGAGAAGATCCCTAGACACTGGGGAAATACCGAGCATCTTGAAAAGAGCAAACATTGTCCCTATATGTAAAGGAGGGGACAGATCTCAAGCAAAGAACTATAGACCAGTGTCATTGACGTCCCACCTCACCAAAGTATATGAAAGAATAGTTAGAGAGAAAATTTATGATTTCCTGGAGACACGGGGAAGATTCAACAAAAATCAGCATGGATTCCAATCAGGTAGATCATACCTATCATAACTAATAGAACACTACAACAATATCCTAGATGCATTGGAAGGCAATGACAACTACGATGTTATATACACAGATTTTGCTAAAGCTTTCGATAAATGTGACCATGGTATAATAGCATAAAATTAATATGGGAATAACAGGCAAAGTGGGAAAATGGATCTACAACTTCCTTAGAGATCGTCTGCAGGTCGTCAAAATTCAAGGTATATCATCATTAGAATCGTAAGTACGCAGCTCAGTACCACAAGGGACAGTACTGGCCCCACTCCCAGGGCTGTGGAGTCGGAGTCGTGGAGTCGGAAGCAATTTTGGTGGTGCTGGAGGGGAGTCGGAGTCGGTAAAAATGTACCGACTCCGACCTCAATATAAATTTTAATAAAATATGTTTTTGTGTGATATATCACTGGCAGCTATGGTGGTTAAACCACTTAAATAATAAACACAATGTTTTCCATTTCAGACACTAATGCCATTAATTCATTTTTTCTTTTCAGATAATATTTTTTATTTTTAATGCTTATTTAATTTCGAGTTCTTTCTAAATTTCATAAGTTTTTAACTTTCAAGTCTAAAACCCCTTTCACAATGGCAAAGACACTTCCAACAAAGTCTGCTGTTTTTTAATATTTTACAATAACCACAGATGAGAAACATTTCGTGTGTCAGTGTATGATAGATGATGATGATGATGATGATGATGAAAAATTATGTGAAGCAAAAATCAGTGGTTTTACTGGCTCTGATAAAAATGCACCAACCAAAGCATCAAATTTGAAAAGACATTTGCAGTGTTTCCATCCCAAAATTTTAGAAGTTGTCATTGAGAAAGATAGTAATAAAAACCTTCCAACTACTTCAAAGTTAACAAAAGATCAGAAATCTACTGAATGACAAGCACCACTTACAAGATTCTTTACTACAGACAAAGTTACCGTAACAATGACCACAGATGATGATGCTTCACGTGGTGGTGGTGAAATGCCTCTTGTGTAATTATCATCATAGCAGATTTAGAATTAATATACCTTCGGAGTCGGATAGACAAAAAATTGAGGAGTTGGAGTCAGTTTTTTATGTGCCAACTCCACAGCCCTGCCCACTCCTGTTCATAATCATGTTAACAGACATAGAGAGCAGAGTAAACAGCAACAGTATAGTAACATCCTTTGCAGATGATACAAAGATCAGCGATGTACATGACGTGGAGGCCTTGCAGAGGGACACGAACAAAATATACAAATGGTCAGAAGACAACATCATGTCATTCAATGCCGAGAAATTTCAGCTCTTGAGATATGGTAGAAAAGAAGAACTTAGACTGCATATTATGCTCCAGATAGACAGGAAATTCAGAGAAGCACGAAAGCGAGTGATCTCGGGATAATAATGACAGATGATGCGAAATTCGAAACACAAAATCAGATAGCGATAAATAAAGCAAAGAGAGTCACCAGACAGATACTAAGAACTTTCAAGAGAAGGGACAAGACAGTAATGATTCCCCTGCTAAAAACACTGATTATACCAAAACTTGAACACTCAGTTTTGACGTCCCCATATAAAAAGGAAGAAACTAATAAACTAGAAGAAACGCAAAGGCATTTCACAGCCAAGATTGATGGCTGCAAAGAACTCAACTACTGGGAAAGACTACATAAACTAAATCTGTACTCACTGGAAAGAAGAAGAGAGGGGTACATCATAATCTACATATGGAAAATGATCGAAAAACTAGTACCAAACCTAAAACTAAACCCAATTACCATTCAAACAACACTGGAAATTAGGAAAGGCAGAATGTGTAGTGTTCCCAAATTAAAGGCCCAACAAGGGACCTCCTCAACCCTGAAGGAAAATAGCTTGGTTGTCAGGGGGCCAAGACTTTTCAACCAGCTTCCTAAGGACCTCAGAAACGTAATGGGGGTCAAAGTTGAAGTCTTCAAGAAAAGACTGGATGCCTGGCTCAGGACAGTACCAGATGAGCCAGGCATGCCTGGCTATGTATGGTGGAGAGTGCAAGAAAGCAACTCGCTCCTCCACCAGGCCAGACCTAGAAGTGGGGCCACCAGCTTGACCTCCGTGTGAAGAGAGACCAACGCACGAAACAACATAAGGTTCATAGAGCTAATCTTTATATTCATAGAGCTAATCTTTATATTCATAGAGCTAATCTTTATATTCATAGAGCTAATCTTTATATTCATAGAGCTAATCCTTATATTCATAGAGCTAATTCTTATATTCATAGAGCTAATCCTTATATTCATAGAGCCTCGGTGGTGTAGTGGTTAGCATCGCTGACTACAAATCCATCGGCCCTGGGTTCGAGACCCAATGGTAGCCGGCGCGTAGCAAAACCCAGCTGTTCATCCTTCCACAATATGGAGTCCAAATTCCCATAATGCTGACATGAGTTTGGATAAATTTTTTATTTTCTTTATTTTATTTTCGCTGAATAATTAATAAATTTCTTCTTTTTAATTTAATCATTTTTTTTAGATTTAGCTTCATAATGTAATCTTGTTAAATTCTGCAATGTTCATTTTCTTTATACATTCTCTCTTCATTGTAAAAGATGAAGTCATGTCTTACTTAACACTTAATTTTAAATTTTAGGCATTTAATTTTTGCTCATATGCATGTTTAATTGTAATTCATAATAAAATGCATATTTCAATTTCCACTTTTAGGTAACTCAGTAGATCATGATAACATCAGATCTCTCAATATGCAGTTTAAAATAAAAATATGGTTTCAGCTTCAAACATCTTGCTTACCTATCTGTTTAGACATAGCTACAGCTAAAATATTTACATCTTCAAATATTTTGCAAAATAATTCAGCCTATTGATAAAACACAAAACAGATCAACATTAAATAATAATGATATCACCAAAAATTCAGTATAAATAGTCAAACAATTTTTCACATTATTATTCCGATTTGTCTGATCTATCAGGTCATCCCATAAGTAATGTCATTTTTTAGATCGGAATTTGAAGGACAAAAAAAAATGACAAACTTTTTAATTTAGTATATATTTTCCATCGGAATCAATGACACATTGCCAGCATCCTACAAGCTTTTCAATACCATATTTATAAAATTCAGGTGGTTT
This sequence comes from Bathynomus jamesi, assembly GCA_023014485.1. Lineage (NCBI taxonomy): Eukaryota > Metazoa > Arthropoda > Malacostraca > Isopoda > Cirolanidae > Bathynomus > Bathynomus jamesi. Next base: position 293,064 of record JAJOZX010003188.1, on the reverse strand, counting down.
TGAGGCAAAAAACGTACAAAGACTGGTGTGCAGGTCATCTAAAGAAGTATACTGTTTCTCATCAAGATAGTTTTGCAGATTCCTGAAGAGATGATAATCTGAAGGCGCAAGGTCTGGAGAATATGGAGGATGTGAAGTTTTTCCCACCCAAGCTCCTCAATTTTTGCAGAAGTGATCCGAGCAGTATGAGGACATGCGTTGTCATAGTGGAACATGATTCCTTTCCGATTAACCAAAGAAGGTCTCTTTTCTTTTAGTGCAGTGTTCAATCGATCCAGTTGTTGACAGTAGACTTGAGCGGTGATTGTTTGGTTGCGTGGTAAGGTTTCAAAGTGTATTACACCACCTTTATGTTATAATAATGTTATAATGTTTCAGACCAACAAAGACCCTAGGATCCACTCATGGCTGGTCTACCTAACTGTGTTCGTAATTGTGTATGTCCTCCGTGGTGGCAGAGGGGACCGACAATTTTACGTGGGTTCCAAACCACAAGAACATAAGAAATTTATGTAACAACTTCCTGTACATTGGCAATGACCAATTTTGTGAAACTAAATAATTATCAATTTAAAACTAATTAATTATCGATTTAAAACTAATTAATTATCAATTTAAAACTAATTAATTATCAATTTAAAACTAAAGATAGAATCTCTGGATCCAGAGGATCAAGTCATAATAGACTACTATCCACAAATGTGTTACACTATATCTATTTATAACTGACATGCAAATATATCAGATCCAAAGAATTCAGTCAATTTCATTACGGTATCCATCAATACTAGTACCTTACCAACCAAAAATAAGTCACGGTCCATATCGATTGCGAACCAAGTCAAAATTTGCAACCATATACATTACAATATATATACTTAGGAGGAAAAGTGTAGGTGTGGCTATAAAGACTGTACAGTAATGTAGAAATGTGTGCACCCATTTAAAGGTGTTTGTGGGGCAAGTGAAGATCATGAGTTTTTTAATACCTCACAGTACTATGGGAGGCACCGCTCGGCAGAGGAATCTCTTTAAATGGGGTATGTAAGGACAGAGAGTATCCCCTAACCCAAGATGCTGCCTCCCTATATCCCACAACACTTGTGTTGAGCTGTGGGATCTATCACCGCAAAGCCTTAATTTTACTACCTTAAACTATACCCAATCTATCAACATATGCGTCTAATCGATTTTTAAACATGTTTATAGACGAGCTACTAATTACTTCTACCGGCAAACTATTCCAGCTATTTACTATTCTATGCGTAAAAAAGTTTTTCACAACTTCTGTCTCGAACCTTCTACTTGTCAACTTACACCCGTTATTTCTAGTCCTATTATATTGAGATATTTCGAAAAAGCTATCTCTATCTACATTATCAAACCCATTCATAATTTTGAAAACCTGGATTAGATCACCCCTTAGCCTCCTATTCTCGAGTGTTGTCAATTTTAACTCCTTAAGCCTATCCTCGTACGACTTTGACCTAAGCGACGGCATCATCTTAGTTGCTCATCTTTGAACTCTTTCGATTTTGTCTATATCTTTGCGCATATGCGGATTCCAAAATTGGACTGTGTACTCCAAATGGGGTCTAACTAATGATTTATAAAGGGGAACTATAATATCGCGCGATTTGTACTCAAAATTTCAAGCTATAAAACCTAACACTTTGTTTGCCTTATTGACCACTGCTGTACTTTGTTTCCCTACTTTTAAATCACCAGTGACTATAACTCCTAAATCTTTTTCCTGCTCTATGCTTGTTAAATCTTTCCCTGACATACTATTCGCAAAATTACCATTACGCGAACCTATATGCAAAATTGTGCACTTATCAACGTTAAATCTCATTTGCCATGACTGACCAATCAACGATTTTATTCAGATCTTCCTGAATTTTACCTCTATCTTCGTCATTAATCACCCTACCACCCAGCTTCATGTCATCCACAAACTTTGAAACTGTACTGACTAGGCCGACATCTAAATCATTAATATACAGGGTGAGGCAGAAGTAACCGGGCAGTCAATAAGCACTTATTCCAAAGTAAATGTTTATTGAAATTTAGTCACAAATTAAGAAATTACAATGTACATGATACTAGAACATAAAGCATGATTAGAGCAAGTGTTCGAAATGCTGACCACGTTCTTCAATGCATTTAGAAAATCTATCTACCACAGAATAGCACACTTCGACACAAATCTTCGTTGATTTCTGCGCAAGAATTCACAATTCTCGTAGTGAGCTGCTGAATGGTCCTTGGTTTTTCAGCATAGACTGAATTCTTCAGCACACCCCAAAGAAAAAAGTCTGGAGGTGTAAGGTCAGGAGATCGAGGAGGATAATCTATGGGACCATGGGCCTAGGGTGCATCAAAATCACCAATGACATAGTTGCACTTTGTCCCTAAGTTAGAAATGTTCCAATGGTTAAGAAAACCTACTATGTGAATTATTTTTGGATTTGAATGCCATTTATGGGGTCCACACAGACTTCCTATATGCACACCAACCCCACAGTCATTCTGTGATTTGAGATCCAAATAGTAGAAGTTTAAAAATTTTGTTCACTACAAAAATCAGCCCAAGAACATGTAAGTGATATTTCTAAAGGTCATATATACTTCTAAAAAGTGATAGAAACTTCTATAAAGTGATAGAAACTTCTATAAAGTGATAGAAACCTCTACAAAGTGCTAGGAAGTGGTGGAAAGTTATAGAATATTCTAAAAGGAACTGCAATGTATAATCTGATATGCAAGTATTTATGATAAATGTGATTTTTATGTGTTTATGTTAAATGTTTATGTGCAAGTGTTTATGTTAATGAATTTTGTGTTCTCTCTTTACACCTGTCGTGCATTATGGCCAGTTCAGATAGCACAAATGATAAATATGCTGTTAAAACTCGTCAAACTGCTGCCATTTATGGTCTTGGTGCTGGAATCAGTGATGCAGATGCAGAGATAACAGGATCTAGGCTGCCAACATGTGAGCAAGTGTTGCAATGCTACATGTTTCATCAGCAAGAAGGTCTACTGTTTAACCATACAAAATGGAACAATGCTAAATTTGTCTTGCAAAAAATTACTCCATTTTATCAGAAAGGCAACACTGCCATGATTACTGAGAGGAAAGCTGTTGAAAAAATTATAGCACTATCCGCAAAAAATGCAAAACTTAGGGAACTTCCAGTGGATCGGCGTTCTTCGCCTGGTGCAGTTGCGAAGCTTAAGGGGATTGAAAAGGAGTTACAAGAAACATTTCAGTTGTGGCCAAGGAATGCTGAGCAACTCATAAAAGATCCTGAAGATCTGGAGTTCTTGCAGTCAATGAAATCAGACAGAGTCGCATCATTTAGAAGCCATGACAAAAAGCTTGCATCAAAAGTCCAAAGAAAGCAGGAAAAGGAAATGATGCAAGCAGAACGACAGCTTAAAGCTCATAAAGAAGCACAATATCTACAAGCAAAGTTCAGATTGAGCACAGTGAGGAAAGCAACAGTGATGTTGAGGATAAAGAGGGCAATATAGAGGATTACAAACCAAAAACACAAAAATCTCACCAAGCAACTTGTTTAGGAACAACTGCTTTTATAAGTCATGACATACTCAAATCCCATAGGATGGTTTCCCTGTCTACATGCATGAAGATCACACTGGCCCAATAAGCAGCATTTACCAAAGCCATCATTGAGGAATCAGGTGACAAAAAAAGTTTCACACTCATATTCTACTGCCGACAGAGCAAGACATAAGGTTGGTGAAGAGCTTGCATCATTGGTCAAAGAGTCCTGGGTTCCACCACAGTTCCTGTCTCTTCACTGGGATTCTAAACTGATGTCAACTCTGTCATACCAAACTAAAGCTGAAGAGAGGCTCACCATAGCAGTTGGCAATTCCTATGACATCAAACTTCTTGGTGTGCCTTCCTACAAGCCAAATACAGATCAGCCAGCTGGTCAAATCACTGCTAATCTCACCATGGAGCTTCTCCGATAATGGAATTGTGTTGACTCAGTAGTGAACATGACTTTTGACACAAAACTAGTAACACTGGTCATGTGAGTGCTGCATGTGTTAGTCTGCAACAGGACATAGGTTGAGCTTTACTGTGGTCAGTTTGTCAGTATCACATTGGCGAGGTAATCCTTACACAAGTCTTCAATGATCTGAAAATAGAACCACCAATGTCACCAGAAGTTACCATATTCTGTTGGTTCTGAAAGCATTTTGACACAGTTCTGCACAACAATAATCAGGCACTTAATTTTTTGGATGGTACCTCTTATTCAGATGATGTACAAACCATAATCCATGACTATAGGGCCAGAGCGATTTCATGTGTGCAGTCTGTTGTGAAGCATCAACGTGATGACTACAAAGAATTTTCTGATCTTTATTTGCTCTACTTGGATGGGACAAGTAGAGAGTTTTCATTTCAACATCCTGGTGCTGTACACAAGGCTAGGTGGATGGCCAAGCTTCTCTACTCCATTAAGATGGTGCTGCTGGAGGAGCAGATCAGCTCTCTTCCCTCTGGAACCATTACCACGGAAGCACGACCCAAACTGCGTGAGTTTGTCAACTTTGTTTGCTTCTGTACAGCTGGTGGTGGATCACCTGTTCAAGCGCGGTCGAGGCTCCATGGAATGACCTCTGTCTTTACCAAGACATCCTCAGATATGAAAAACTCAGCCCCAGCATATCATCTAGTGCGATAAAAGCTCTCAAGCATCACCTATGGTACCTGACTGCTGAGATGGTACCTCTCACACTCTTTAATGATGCAGTCCCTGAAGCTGAATGCCGCTGTCTGGCTGAGAAACTTATAGCAGTAAAGCCAGCACAAGATCAAGCATCTTTACCACAACATCAATTTGGTACGGGATTTGGGAAACCCAAATTTCCAAACTCCATTTCCAGCACGACAAAGCTTGGTGACTTAATCAACGGAGATTCATGGTACATTTTCTCTGTTCTGGAACTTGACAGTTCTTTCCTGACTCATAATATCGAAAATTGGCCAGAATTAGCTTCCTTTCAAACATCCAGAGAACACATCTCAGCAGTTAATGTCATAAATGATCAGGCTGAGTGTGGGGTGAAGCTAAGTTCTGATTTCCTCATGGCTGCCAGATCAGAACATTACCAAAATGTTCTACAAGTTGTTGAATCTGACAGAAAGAAGCTTCCTAATCTTCGAAAGAGGAAAACTAGGGACTAAACTAATTGTTCATGTTCATGTTCATTTACAGTTCTTGAACATTTTTTATTAAAGTAGTGTTCTTTTGACTCTGACTTGCTTGTATTACCAATAATGTATAGTATCAATAATGTAATGTATAAACCAGAATGTAATGTCAGATGTCAGAATGTAATGTAGAAATCAATGTAATGTATCCCTGTTTTGATTATTTAATACATTTTTACTGGTTCTGATACTTTTGCAAACACGGAAACTGGGATATAAAATGTTTAATTTTTGGTCAGTTTAACTCCAATACTAAATATTGCATCAATGATGTGGACCCCCTAGATGACGACATAAATCTTTGAAATTTGACCAAATGTGCTATTTCAGGCATTGGAACACAGTAATCATAGGGACAGATTGAAATAAAACTTTTTGAAAAATCATGGGAAATTTGATGCACCCTAATCCATGGCGTCCAACCCATCTCTGAGGGAAGTGCTCATCGAGCCAATCGCACGCAGCGTGGCTGTAATCGGGTGGTGCTCCGTCTTGTTGGAACCACATCTCACGAATGTGTGGCCAGGTTGCCACTTTTGGAAGGAAATTATTGTTGAGCATCGCCACGTAGTTGGCACCTGTCACAGTTTTTTCAAAAAAGAACGGACTGACCAGACCAGAAGCACAGATCCCAATCCAAACTGTGACACCGATGGTGTTGACTTCCTTCTCGAGGATTAGGTGAGGATTTTCACTTGCCCAGTAGACAGAATTATGTCGGTTGACGTGGCCATTTAATTTAAAAGATGCTTCATCACTCCAGATGATCTTTTCAGGAAAGGTGGCATCCATTGCACAGAGTTGTCGAAAGATCTCACAAAACTCCATGCGACAGTCATGATCATCTTCGTTCAGTGCATGGAGCAAGTGTGGCCGATATGGCCTCAAGTGGGCATCGTGTAGCATTCTTATAATTGATCTTTGAGAGATGCCAAGTTCTTGCTCAGCTCGTCTGGTGGACTTCCGTGAACTACGAGCGAAAGCAACTTCAACAATCTGCTTGTTTTCGTCGGTACAGACAGACCTTGGTCGTCCTGGTCTTGGAAGATCTTCACATGAACCTGTTGATTCAAAGCGTTGAATGAGGCTGGCTACTGTCTCTCTTTTTATTGAACAATCAAATCTTTCTTTAAATCGGCGGCATGTCTCGCTCTTGTTGTCCGTTCGGTAAAATATTTTTAAAATGAGACACGTTCTTCCATTGTAAAGCGTTGGTTGCTCACCTTTGCCATAATTGGGGCTTTCAAAATTGACCGAAATAAGATGTGTTCACAACCACCAGCTGCAACAAACTGAATTAAACGGTTAGCCTAGGCTATCGGGTGTTACGTAATCGATGCAATTATCGCTAGAAACTTCCAAAGCTGAAACATCAAAAAGCTGCCCAGTTACTTCTGCCTCACCCTGTATATAAGAAAAAGCAAGGGGCCCAATACAGAACCCTGAGGAACACCACTCGCTACATTAGCCCAACACAACTCCACTCCATCAACGACCACCCTCTGTTTCCTACCTCGCAACCACTCTTCTAGCCAATTTATTACTACACCCCTGATTCCATGAGCCTTAGTTTTTTCAATCAGTCTTTTGTGCAGCACATTGTCAAATGTTTTTTGAAAATCTAAATACACTACATCAACCACTCGATGTCTATCGTAAACGTCAACCACGCTTTGGAAAAATTCTAAAAGATTAGTTAAGCAAGATTTGTTTCGCCTAAAACCGTGCTGTGTATTTCTAACTAGTTTATGCACTTCTAAGTGTTTGACTATACGATCCCTAATTATTGATTCCAGTAGCTTACCTACAACAGATATTAAACTGATTGGCCTATAATTTCCCACCGCACCTTTATCACCTTTCTTAAAAATAGGTATTACATTTGCTAACTTGAAATTATCTGGTACGCACCCCTCAGAAATAGACGCATTAAAAATCTTTATTAACGGCACAACAATGCTATCTTTTAATTCTTTTAGTTGTATGGGATATATGGAATCCAGCCCCAGTGATTTACACATTTTCATTTTATCAATATAGCACATTACTTCCCCTTCACTAACCATGATATTATCCAAAATATTACCATTATCAAAAGATATTATGTCTATGACCATAGGGATATTCATTACATCTTCTATAGTAAAAACTGACGTAAAAAATTTGTTTAGCAAGGTAGCCATTTCCTTGTTTTCAGAAACTAGATCTCCGTTTACATTTTTCAATGGCCCCAAGACACTTTTTACTGGATTTCTATTGTTGACGTATTGAAAATCGCTTGGGGATTTCTTTACCGTCACGAGCTATGGAGATTTCAAATTCATGCTTGAACTTTTTTTATTACACTTTTCGCTTCATGCCTCAGAGATATGTAGTTGTTTCGTAACAACAAATTGTCTTTATCGCACTTATGTTGCCTATAAGCCCTATCTCTACTCTTTATAATGTCTCCTACTCTAGAAGTAAACCACAAGGGCTTGTTGTTTACTTTTGCACGCTTAATTTTGTACGGTACACATTCCTCATTTATAGTCCTAAATACTGTTTCGAACGATTCCCACATTAGTTTTGCATTGGAGTTCCCCATCACGTTTTCCCAATTGACGTGTGACAATTTATTTCAAAATTTAGAAAAGTCTGCATGCTGGAAGTTAGGAATTTTAGTCGAGTTAGTTGGTTTTGAGTGACTTACTGAGAGGACAAACTCTACCATGTTGTGATCGCTATTGCTTAACGGTTCTATTACTTGAAGATCAGTAATTAGCCCATCATCCGTAGTTATTACTAAATCTAAAATACTGTCCAACCTCGTAGGTTCCCCAACCTTTTGAATAAGAAAGCTATCCTCAAGAAAATTAACTAAACGATTACCTTCCGCGTCTCCCTGCATTGTATCATAATTCACGTTGGCACAATTAAAGTCACCCATAACTAAAGCCGGTTCACTACCAATTATTCTCTTTAGTTCACGATATAACATTTCGTCCATATCAGCTGTTTGATTAGGGGGCCTATATATAACTGCAACAAGAAGTTTGAAATAGTTTAATTTAAGTTCTGCTATAGTTGAATCCATCGGTTCTGGAATTGAGTGCTTTATTTCTATAACATTTGCAATATTATCTTTGATATACAACATACCACCACCTCCTCGCCTACCTATTCTGTTTTTAACAAAAAGTCTATAACCTTTAATTTGATACCCCCCTACAAAGTCACGTGTGTCAGTGCTAAGCCATGATTCATTTATCACAATTAAATCATAGTCTTTACAAGCAATTCAAGACAAAAATTAATTTATTTTATTTTGTAGGCTACGAGCATTTAAGGATAGAACCTTCAAATTGTTTGTAATTGCGACACCTTCGCAAGGGCAGGGGAAATTTGTGGAATTTACGCTGGGACCATTCAAGTTACGGCAGCCTGAAAAGAAGAGACAGTATTATGAAATAGTCTTCCTAAACGCGCAGCTCCAATGTCATTAAGATGAAGTCCATCTTCGAGGAACAAGTCCCTCCTGCCATAGAAACTGTTCCAAAAATTCGCAAAATGCACTCCTTCCTGTTGGCAAAGAGACTTTAGGTTATTGTTAATATAGGTCGCCTTGCTGTAGAAATCATTACGTTGGATAATTCGAGGAAGTATACCTGTTAAAACAATCTTATTAATTTTCTCCTTTAGTCACTCTAATACATGGGTCGGGGAACTTTTTTGGGTATTACCCAAAAATCTATTTGAGTAAAATGAAATTACCCCCAGACTTCAAAGTAAACAAAAACAAGCCAATTGCTCTTAAAATTGTTGCATATGGTATACAAAAAATTCAAATTTAAAAAATGTTTACTGGATCCATTATTATGGAGAAATAAAAAAAAGCCACACATGTTGGCATAAGAATAGCACACAAACAAAATTAGTAAAAAGGATTGAAGAACTGAAGAATTTCATTCAAAACATCTCCACTTCAGGTTTTGGAAAAATGATGCGGTTTCATTTTTGATATATCATCATCAAAATCAGGACGTAAATTCGTAATATTCTAAAATTTAGAATAACGCCACATTTATTAACAAAATAAAATAAAAATATACGAAAAAAATATCAGCACAAAGTGTCAAGCACTAAAAGCACTTCTTCGTTTCATGATACCATACACACGACTGAGGCTCTGAGGGAAGTGTCTCTCATACCGCACGCATTACCCCAAAAAATTTTAAATTTACCCCTGTTCCCTGACCACTGCTCTAATAAGTCCCTGTACCTAGCCAGCAGTTCTTCCGATCTAGAATTTAAAATGTTATTAGTACTGACATGAATAACATACGTTGTGTCCTCGGCAGTACCATCTGTAAAATGGTCAACACTATTAGTTATATCCTCCACCCTTGCACCTGGGTAGCAGTAACAGCGCCTACGATGAGGGTTTCTCCAAATTCCTCGAGCGGCCCTCGAACAATGGAATCGCCAACGAGTTGTACTTCCCGTTCATCAGCATCTTCGAAACCTAAAACAGGAAACTTATTGCGTGTTATTACTGGTAGACAAGTCTTTGCTTTTCTCAATGGGGCTCTATTTCGCACTCGAATGAAGGGTTGGGAACTAGGGGAAGAGAGAGGGCTATTAGTACTATTTATATTAGAAACTGAGGCAGGAGGGGTCATAACTGGAGTCTCAAGGGATTCTAATTTTGCCGTCAGGAGCATCACAGTTTCTTCAAGCCTCACCCTGGCCTCCCTCTCACGTTCTAACTCGTTCCTCAGCACTTCCATGCTTGAGCACCATCTGCAAACTAACTGTTCATTATTATTAGCCATTGTAAACGCGTAAGTGGCAAATTTCCCTTCACAGTGACTGCAAGTACTTGACGGGGGTGCCATGCTTTTAATTAGTTAAAAAACAAAAAATGAGTATTTGGAAATTAATAAATTACAACCTAGGTATACCGCGTGCTTATTGTGCCGTCACCTGCGAAAACCAGCAAAAATGTTCTTGTAACACAATTTTATGCTAAATGAATATATAATTAAGCTACCGACGAAAGATCTGTTAAAGAAAAAGTATTAAATGGCACTTATCTGTCCGTTCTTCGACCGACTTAATTCCTTTTTTCCCCACAGTGATTGACCCTTCGGGAGGTCAGGTAGTGTGTTAAGGGAAAATGAACCTTTATCCCACCAAACACTAAGCAACACCTTCCGAGGGTGAAGATTTGGTTTTGGCTGTGGTGTTGCTGGTTCTCTGGCACAAACCCACTGTCAATGGCGCTTAACATTCTGGTACAGTATCCACTTTTCATCACCAGTCACTAAACAGTGCAAAAACGGATCTTGGAGTTCACGGGAATGAAGAGCTGTGCTAATGTTTACCCGCACCCTCAGATTGTCAACTGACAATTCATGTGGCACCCATTTTCCTAACTTAGGCACTTTCCCGAGTTGTTGCAAATGTCGATGGATGGTGGACAGGGATGAATTGAGTTTCTGGGCCAATTCTTCAACAGTTGTTGAACAGTCTTCTTCAAGTGTGGCTAACAGCAGGTCATTATCAAACTCAGCAGGGCATCCAGAGCATGCTGCATCTGTCAAACAGCAGTCACCATTCCTGAACTTTTGAAACCATCTTTGACATTTCCTCATATGCAGAATATCATTGCCATAAATGTCCTGAATGTTTTGTGTTGCTTCAGCAGCACTATTCCCTTTTTTGAACTCGTAAAGCATTATATGCCTGATATGCTCTTCTGATACCGCCATGTTTATGATGGGTTCACAACTTCACATAAAGCAAAACACACGTCTTCACTGGTCAAGGTCTGTAAAGTATGTAGCGAAACATGATAGATCTCCTCTTAGATATAACCTTCAGAAAATTTATGCTTAAACCGAGTAGGACTAGTTTAAATTTAATCTATCATAAAAAACGACATTACTTAGGGGATGACCTGATAACTTAGAGGCTGAGCATTACTGCCTACAACATTTTAGCAGTAAACTACATTAAGAGAATATCTTTGTCTTCTCCTTTGAGCCTTGCTCTCTTCAGAGAACTTAGTCTTAAATAGAGAAAAATAATTTCCTGATACGTTACAAGAAGAATCAGGGAACCTTCAGAGAATTTAGAGTAAGCTCCACAGAATCCTCCGATCCACTACAAGAAGAAATTGGAGAGTATTATAAGTGAAACTTCTGCAATTCCCTATACAGTACCAGATACTCCAGAGTAACAAGTCTGTTGCTGCCACCTAACCAGAACCTCTGTCAACTTTGAACCACCTGAGGCCATAGATGGAGGGGGTAACACATACAGTACTGTGTATGTATATATAATAATAATACATACATTTTTATTGGACGTAACTAAAGTGAAACCAATGAAAGACTTGTGTTAATGTGCATATTAATTTTATTCAGATTTCAGATATTTCAATTCAAGTTAATTATTATTACAAATATAGCTACCAAACAAATTGCATTTCAGCAAAAATTTGTTATTGATGATTGTCTCACTTTTCTGTTAACAATTTCTTCTACCATCACTAAAGCTTCAGACACATCCTTTTCCTTTGATAAGAATTTTTTTATGACATGAATTTTATCAAAATCTTTCCCTGTAATTGCATGTATTTTTTCTCTGCAGAGTAAAGAAAGCCTTCTGTAACACCCTAAGCTCCACCCATTACTACATTTGCCAAATCAGCTGACACAAAATACTTGAAAAGTGGTATCATCATGAAACAAACTGAACCTTCATGAATACCTACCGTATGTAATCTACATCATGTCAAACAATGCCTACAGTCAGCATTTCTGTTCAAATGGTCTTGGTGGTAAAAGTGGAGGATTTTTGTACACTCAAATGATCTTTTGAGACTGAATTAGGTTGGCAGACGGCGGACAATAGGGTGGTGATGCATCAGGGCAATTTAAGATGGTGGAAAATTGGGTCTTTGGCAAAATATGGTGATGACCAGGGTTGGCACTATATCAGGTGGCAGATCATAGGAGCACTGTATTTACTTGTTTTACTAAACAATAAAAAACAATAAAAACAAAATATAGCTACACAGCAATACCATGCACAGCACAGTTAATTGGTTCCGGAATTTGTCTGCGCTGTCTAAAGCATTAGAAATTAGAAAACAATAGGAAAATTGCATGCTAAATTTAAAAAAATTGACAAAAATACAAACTGTGCTACATCAAAACCCGCGCTAATCAAAACCGCACTGTTCAAGGTATTACTGTATACTAGTATTTTTTAATTTTCATAAACTCAATTACTTTATATAGCTACTCATTTCTTCTCTCTTGAACAGTCTTCCTCTTCATTAATGCAAAAAAAGACTACATAAGAATATATTTTCATGATTCATAAATTTCCTGAATTAGTTTGAGTGAGACAAATACTTAACACAAACAAATTAGCTATTGCAATTTACACATTATATTAAGCTACTTTTGCAAGTAATCATGCTACTCTACTTTTCATCTACATACCATCAACTGAGGTGACTTCGGGCACATTCTCAGGAAAAGTATACCAAAGTGAAAGAAATAAGAAAATGGATGGCATATGAATTAAGGCTAAGTATTATGTTACTTTATGTAGCTATAGTTTTTAAAAACTTGAGAGATCCAAAAATCAAATATTTCAAACTAAAATATAGCTACTTATTTTTTTAATTTATTCAAAAAACTTGTGCACAATAAGTTGTAGCTAAAGAGTAAAAATTCAATATTTTTATTTTCAACCACTACCTACTACTAATATGATTAGGATTCACAATAAAAAGTAAACAATGGCAAATGAGATTTAAAGTCGATAAGTGCAAAATTTGACATATAGGTTCGTGTAACGGTAATTTTGCATATAGTATGTCAGGGAACGCGTTAACAAGCGTACAGCAAAAAAAGTTTAGGAGTTATAGTCACTGGTGATTTAAAAGTAGCGAAACAAAGTACAGCAGCGGTCAATAAAGCGAACAGTGTTAGGTTTTATAGCTCAGAATTTTTAGTACAAATTGCGCGATATTATAGTTCCTCTTTATAAATCATTAGTTAGACCCCATTTGGAGTACACGATCCAATTTTGGAATCCGCATATGCGAGAAGATATAGACAAAATTGAAAGAGTTCAAAGATGAGCAACTAAGATGATTCCATCGCTTAGGTCTAAGTCATATGAGGATAGGCTTAAGGAGTTAAAATTGACTACACTCAAGACTAGGAGGCTAAGGGGTGATCTAATCCAGGTTTACAAAATTATGAATGGGTTCGATAACGTAGATAGAGATAGCTTTTTCGAAATATCTCAATATAATAGGACTAGAAATAATGGGTGTAAGTTGACAAGTAGAAAGCTTGAGACAGCAGTTGGCAAAAAAATTTTTAAGCATAGAATAGTAAATAGCTGGAATAGTTTCCCAGTAGAAGTAATTAGTAGCATGTCTATAAACATGTTTAAAAATCAATTAGACGCTATGTTGATAGATTGGGTATAGTTTAAGGTAGTAAAATTAAGGCTTTGTGGTTCGGAACCCACGTAAAATTGTAGGTTCCCTCCGCCACCACGTAGGACATGCACAATACACAATTACAAACACAGTTAGGTAGACCAGCCATGAGTGGATCCCAGGGTCTTTGTTGGTCTGAAACATAACATTATAGCTAATGTGAGCAATTAATTAAAAAATTATCTTCTTTGTTTCAGATATTCCAGGGTGACTTCAGACGCCCTTTCAAATCAGCAATTTAGAAAAATTTTGTGCTGAATAAACATTATTGTGAAATTAGTGTTCAAAATTTAGCCTGCCATAAAATTGCACTGTCAATTTCAGTGTAAACATGAAAAATAAATTAATTACATGTCTTTCAGTATCATGTTTTTATATTATTATTTTCCATTTATCCCATTTTTGCCAATAACTTTCATAATTTTTGGTATATACAGTAATTTTTTTTTTAATGCAAGGAGGGGCCAAGGGCAAATGCCTGCAAAAGCACCCCCTTCCCCCAATAGAAGAAGAGATCCAAAATCAAGGTCTAGGTTTACAAGATGCCTAGACATTGCATTTAAAAAATGGGAGGTCATACACAGGAAGAAAGATGAATTGAGGAAGATTGTTCCAGAGTTGACTGGTTGAATAGATGAATGATTGAAAATACCAAATAACTCTTGTGTTAGTGTGTTTGACAGAAAAGGAATGAGAAAGTGTAGAAAGTCTGGTGTTGTGTGCTCTCCTTAAAGGAGGAGGTATGCAGCAGTTAGAGTGTTCAGAAAAGTAATGTCCATTATAATAGCGATAGTAGAGAGAGAGAGAGAGAGAGAGGCAACATTGCAGCAAAGTGTGTGTGTGAAGACAGTCAGTAAGAGGTGGGGAATTGATGACATGAAAAGCCTTTGTTTCCACCGGCATCCAGTCAAGTACAGCTGTGTAGATTGAGCCACCCCACACATAAGAAGCATACTCCATACAGGGGCGAACAAGACCCCTGTACAGAGGCAGCAACTGAGTGGGAATGAAGGAACTACAAAGGCAGTACAGTACACCTAATCTCTATATATATATATATGTGTGTGATCTTTCCAGGAAAGATCACAAGAAAAGGAAATGCCAAGAATGTTAAGAGAAGAGGAAGGATTGAGTTGTTTGTTGTTGAAGGTAAGGGGATAGTCATGTGGAAGACTGTGATGAGTAGACAGATGGAGGAACTGAGTTTTTGAGGCATTGAAAGTCACAAGGTTTTCTCTGCCCCAATCAGAGATAGCAGAAAGATCAGAGGTCAGGTGCTCCACAGCCACCCAACATGACTCATGGAGTGACTGCTGTGAGGGACACTTTGGGAAGTGGGTGGAGAAGTGAAGAGCGGAATCATCGGCATAGGAATGAATACTTTGGTACAGGATCACTATTTTCAATAACATGATTTGGGAGTGACCTCAAAGCACTTGCAATAACTTTTGTGTGTTTTGAATGGGTTACAGCAATAAGGTATAGTTTTTACATTTAGTTGCCATTTCCTATTAAGTACCGTATGTAGCTATGTACTGTGAATTTCTGCAAAGAAACATATTTCCTCAATATATGCCTCTATAAGCTAATTATTTCGCACATATACACAATAAACAAGAGAACAGAACACTTTTCTTCCTAAGCACACTTCCTTTGATTACTCAATAGTATTTAACATTACAGTGCCCGCGAAAAGTATCCGATCACTCAAGAAAATACAATATTTTCCCTTGATATTCAGAGACACGTAATTCACTTTCTATTTGTTCTAGCGACATCTGGTAACTTTGAGGTTGCTCGCTGATATGAGAGCTATCCAACGCATTCTCAAATTAGTGTTCTCGTAGCCTTCGTTGCGGGTGGCTGTGTCTCAAATTTGTCAGATTTCACTGTTTGTGTAAATTTCTTGATATTTTTTTTTTTTTACAGAAAGTGGTGTAAATAAAATTTATATATAATGTGTGCTAAAAAACAACTTAAGAGTGATTGTCGAGGTGCTATTGTTGCTTTGCATGCATGTGGGAAATCACAGACACAGATAGCTAAGGAATTAAACATATCCCAAAGTACCATTAATTTATGGGTTTCACGGGCTAAGAACAATGGTGGCCTAACCACGCCAGTCCCTAAAAAACGATCTGGCAGACCGAGAAAAACAAATTCGCGAACAGACAAACTTATGAAACGTTTAGTATTGAAAAACCCAACAATAACTGCGAAAGAAATAAAATTTAATATGAAAATTTGTTATCTGGTATTTCTGAACGAACTATCCAGGAGCGGCTCCAAAAAGAACTCGGATTACCATCTCGCCATGCTGCTAAGAAACCGTTCATTAATGAAAAAATGCGTAAAAAACGTGTCGCATTTTGTAAAAAATACATTCATTGGACTGTTGATGACTGGAAGAAGGTTTTATTTAGCGATGAGTCGACATTTTTGACATTCAGAAGTTGTCCAAAAAAGGTTCGCCGGCCTATTGGCTCAAATAGGATGGACCCTAAATACACCCTAAAGACAATGAAACACCCTCCAAGTGTGATGGTTTGGGGTTGTTTCGGTTACTATGGGCGTGGAAACTTATATTTTCTTCCGAAGAACACAACTATGAATGGTGCACGGTATTTAGCAATGCTACAGGATAAACTTCTAATGGCAATGGCAATCCAAAGGACAAAAACATACATGCATGATGGTGCACCATGTCACAGGGCCAAAATAGTGACAAAATGGATTACTGACAATAAATTTGATATTTTGGATTGGCCTGGTAATAGTCCAGATCTCAATCCGATAGAAAATCTGTGGCTAATAATAAAAATAAGGTTGAATGCCACGACACTGGCTCAGTCGAAAAATTACAAGAGGCCATCAAAAAGGTATGGTGCAAGGAAATATCAGTGGAAGTTTGTCAAAACTTGATTAAATCCATGCCAAAACGTCTAGAACAAGTCATCCAAACCAAAGGACAGATGACAAAATACTAATATAAGGTTAGTATACATTTAAACATTGTTTTTTATGTAAAAAATACAAATTTCAAGGGTGATCGGATACTTTTCGCGGGCACTGTAGTTGTGTTAGCTTTTAATTCAGGCTATCTTTATTAATTAATGTAGGTACTTTTAAATAGCTTTTGAATAGACTATCTCTACTTATTTATATATTTTGTATCCTTTATATACTTACATAAACATATGTATAAAATACATTGCTGCATAATTGAATGAGAAAAGGGTAAAATAATTTTATATTTGACAATTTGCAAAAAATTTGATTTTTTCAGTGAAGTTATCACTATTCAAATCTCAAAACACAGTAATTTCTTAAATGCCACTTATACAGATAGAGTTTAGGCTTAATCTGATATAAAAACTTTTAAAAAATCCATTGAGGTGGGGATTAAAAAACCCCCCTTTAATAATACAAACTGTCAACTTTTTTTCTCAACTAAGCTGCTATCCATGTCTATACTCATTTAATATTTGACAAATTACCTTTCAAATGCAATTTGAATCATTCTTCTATCTCAATTAGGGGCTAAGATATGGTACCATAATTTGAAATTTGGGGGTCCCTGAGAACCCTACAAAGTTGGAAGGGCCATAACTTTTGAACCGATGAATCTGAAACTTGAAATTTCAGGTTTTTTGGTATAGACAATGCTATACAACAAATTATATGAAAATTGGAAGGGGTGTGGTGTTAAGCACTGCATGATCTGTCCTGGAATTACCCGATAGCAATGTAAATGATTCATAAATATAATTGAATTTAGTATGGAAAATAGCAACACATTTATGGCAAACTTCAAAAAACTGATATCCAGTTGATGTCATGTGATATTTATTGTCCAGAATTTGAATATGTTTATATTACTGCTGAAACTGAGAAATGTTTCAGTGACCATTATGTAGTCCAATTAAAGACCAAAATCTGCAAAGAAATTTATCTTGTTTGAGGCATTCAATGGCTTATATACATAAAGACATAATTGTCAGGTACATATATTTTTATCCACTTTAATAATACTGTTCAACAATGACTTTGTCTCAGACAACATTTCATGTCATCATTATAGCGTTTTTAATGCTGATTACAAAAATAGTCTTCTTATTTTCCTATCATGTTTAGTTTTTTAGGAATTTCCATTTTTTTTGTTTTGGAAAAAATATTTAATTTTTGTAGTAAAAGCTGTTCACTTATTTTATTACCATATCTCACAACTCTAACCACATATGATGATTGTCTTATTAGCTACATCATGTGTATTGCTACTCTTATAGTATGCGTGATGTTAATTTTAAGATTTCATGGAAACTGTGAGATATGCCAAAATGAATGACATTTTCAGAATAAGCAACATTGACTTCATATAGACCAGCTTTATTTGTTGCTGAGACAGAATAAAAGTAAAAATTTGTTGTTCAGTGTAACAGATGTGTGTGAAACATTCATGGAAAAAATAATTATTATTGCCACACTCATTTTATGAAGAAATAATGGATATTTGAAAACTTTTAGAAGACTAACAGAAGGCTACCAGAATAAACACCAAATTGTGTATTGCATGCACGCACTAACAATGCCCATTACCAGAATTTTGACACATATCAGTATTCATTCAACCATGGAAGTGTGCACATTGTGACATCAATTATCTCCAGTGCATAAAAGACATTTAATAAAGACAATAAGGCTGCCATCAAGTTATTTCTAAAACATGCCATACTGTCTTCAAGGAATTGTTTGCAATGTGGACACCTATGTTTGTTGGATGAAGACAGACCTGTGTGTGTTCATTTGTACAAGAACCAGCAAGGTTCCAAAAACTAGGAAATGGCAGAGACTGTGTTCCTTTTCATGCTCATTATTTCAGGATACGTAGATGGATCATGTACATATGAAACCATAGAAACTATTGTTACTTATGAAAGTGTTTGTAACAAAGCATTTCAGTCAGGCATATGTAGTGAATTATCTTAATTGCAATCCAAATACAGTAGTTGACTGGAAATCATTTTGTAGTAAAGTTTGTGAGAAATGCCTTGAAAATCTACCACCATGGTGAAGACCATGTAGTTGAGATTGATGCAAGATACTTATTTTTGAACAAATATCGGATAATATTTGTTTTAACACCACTCCAAACCATTAAAAAATATTAATATATTCTGAATCCTCATTTAAAAATTACAAAGGAAAATGACCTCCTTTTCTTGTTCAAATCAAATAAAAAAAGTACAAAATTAATGAAAATATGATCATCCTTAGCTATGCCATCTAGGACCAGCCAGTGATGCCATAGTTATGATATCATCAAGCCCTTTATAAATGAATAACCATGAAACAAAGGCCTTTTATATTAATTGCATTTCCTCCAATAAGAATGCATGATTCATGTAGCTTAGATTTTGAAGAAGTCATCAGACGTATTAGCTCAGATGATAGTGAATATTTGAAACTTTTTTCTGATCATGGTGTAATTCCTACATCCTTAAAATGTCCAAAGTGCAATAATGACTGTATTTTCAGGGAAGATCAGAATATTACCAATGAGGTAAGATTAGATTGGGTTAGGTTAGTTTTAATATAATTAAGTACTGTCCTTTTTGGGGTAATTTTGATTTGATATGCATGAATTTGTTTTCTGTGCAAATGTATATTTTTTTTAGATAATTTCATTTGCTTGTATCTCAAAAACTACATATTTGCACAGAAAACAAATCAAAATCATGCATAACATCAAAATTACCCTAAAAAGGACTTTCATGTCCTAAAATCTAGAGTTGTGTGCTAAAATGAATATTCACCCAAATACCCTATTCACCACAAACTACATTATTTCATGAAGCAGGTTGCATTGCTATATTCACCATCTCAACAATAACCATCTACAAAGTATGTATGTGATCAAAAACTGGCTACGTAAAATATTGGTTAGGTTAGGTTACAAGGTATATATATAATAAAAAACTGGTTATGTAAAACATTGGTTAGGTTTTTACATTTTTCTATTTTTGCAGTAAAAAAGAACATTATTTCTCACATAAAAAATTGTTAGAAAACATTTTCTGACAAAAAATGATGATCGCGTCTTTATATACTTTTACCCATTCAACTTGTTTCCTTTCATAAACTGAACTGTACAGAAAAATTATATATATATATATATATATTTTTTTTTTTTTTTTTTAGTTCAGGAAGAACCGATTCGCCTCTATTTAAAGGGCATATCTCAGCGGAAAAACAAAGAAAAAGTGGGAGGAAAGACAGAGGAAAAAGAAAGGGTGGATGGGACAGTCGAAGTGGAAAAAGACCAAGGATGACAAGGACTGCAGGGTCGAGCCCCATCATCCTTGGGTGCTAGGGCCGGGAGGGCGCACATATATATATATATATATATAATATATATATAGTAGAATACATCCACCAAACTCAATATTGATATTTATACAGAGATAGAGCAAAGAAAAACAAGAATACTTCATTCTATATGGTACTAATTTTGGCAGAAATTCCTATACATTGAGATATTTACTTTCAAAATTATTAAATTTTGGCACCATTATTCACTAGTCAAACCATCTCATCCTGTGTGTATGTAGTCATGTTGTTATCATTAGCCAATCAGTGGCTGCCCCATTATCATGTATACCGGTAGTCATCTGGGGTGAAAAAAAAAACATAGGATATGTTGGGGTGAAAACGAACAGGCCCCTTAAAATAATTTTTAATATAAAGAAAATTTGTAAGAAATTTTTTTCAGGTAGCCCACTATATCCTTCAAAAGTGTTGGTAAAATGATGTCTTTATGTTTGTTCATTTCCAAGAAATGAGCACCGGAAAAAAAAGTGTCAAAAATATGTAAAGAAAACTTTTTTGCATTTATTTTTTATTTGCTTGGCACTGAATTATTTTTCACTGTAGAATATTTATACTTACGTTGAAAAGTGTGAAGATGTGTATCTTGTCATGCATGAGGAGAAACAAAACATAGTCTGTGGCATAAGCCTTATGAAGCTATATTTTTTTTTAACCCCATGCAGTTGAAGCCTCTTTGTGATTAAAAAGAACCTATATTTTATGTAGTAGTATGGGCGCAAAATGGGAGTATGCAGGAATGTTGAAATGCAATTGCAAATGTTCAATGTTGCAAAGGGGTTATGCAATGCAGGGGATATGCAATGCATGGGGTAGGGGCCTGCAATGAAATGTTATGCAACATCAATGTTGCAAGAGAAGGATTATGCAACATCGATGTTGCAACAGAGGGTTGTGCAACATCACTTTTGCAAGGGGGGTTATGCAACAAATCAATGCTGCAAAGGGGTAGAGGGGAGGGAGTTAAAAAGAACGTTTTATGTATTAGTATGGGTGCAAAATGGGAGTGTGCAGGAATGTTGAAATGCAATTGCGAATGTTGTTCGATGTTGCAAAGGGGTTATGCAACAAAAGGTTTATTATATATCTGTAATTCCATTGACACCAATATTGTATGTTTTGAGGACCATATACCAGAGTTAATGCTATATTTTTTTTCACCCCAAGCATGGTTCATTTTGGTGAAAAAAAAATCATTTTTTTTATTTTACCAATTAAATATTTTGCAGGAAAAAAATTCTATTGCCATGTTATTATGACACCTGGCCTTTATAATGTGAACATACAGGTTTGTGTCCATCCCTAATAATAAAGTCTGTAGGCCTAAGTTAAGGCAAATTATTTTTTTTCACCCTAGATGACTATAACACCTTCGTGCATGTCCAGCACTGAAATTTGAATTCAACAGTTACTTTAGAATGGCTGTATGTAGTTGGTGCTCTAATTCCAAGTGGGACATTATGAAAAGTTTTGAGGGATGATAGCACTGCTGTCACTATATTTCTAGCTCACAGCATGCTCAAGACCTCTCTTGTGAGTCCTCAGTATGGTAATGAACTTATTAGTGATAATATTTTGGTTAATTCCTATTTAACATTCAGAATAGGCCTAGGTTAGATTAAGGGTACTACTTACCTTTCCAGGTCCCAAATTCATTATAGGGTAACCCATGCCCAGTTAGGTCAAGTGTGCCCGGTTTAGGTCAACTATGTGCCCGGTTTAGGTCAACTGTGTGCCCAGTTTAGGTCAACTGTGTGCCCAGTTTAGGTCAACTGTGTGCCCAGTTTAGGTCAACTGTGTGCCTGGTTTAGGTCAACTGTGTGCCCGGTTTAGGTCAACTGTGTGCCCAGTTTAGGTCAACTATGTGCCCAGTTTAGGTCAACTGTGTGCCCAGTTTAGGTCAACCATATTGAACTGTCCTCTGAGCACTTCTGCGCATGAGCAAAATCTAGCAGACAGTTCAGAATATAACATTCAAGTCATTCTATTATAATTCAGTCAGGGGTGTAAACCATACCATTTTGGATTTTATTGAGCTGGAGGGAGACAATAAGCATTGAAAAATGATGAAAATAGCCATTTGAATTTTTGTAATCAGACCTACGATTCTCGAGTTATAGCACTTCAAAGTTTGACACCTTTGCCACTGGGTGGTGCTAAAAGCAGCATTTTATTTTTTTTAAATTTCGGTAATATTAGTTTTAATGCTTTGTTCATTTTCAATAGGAGACATTCTATGACAATTTAACATATAAATTCATATTTGGGACACCTTGAAACCTCAGGGAAACTGATAAAAATCAAGGAAATATAATAATTATTTTTTACAGGAAAAAAAAAATTTAGATGTAAAAAGCAGCCATTATAGGCCATTGACCGAGTATTTACCTCTTTCCACTGTTAAAATTTTGCCAGTCCTCGTCCTCTCCAGTTTTATGGGGAGACATCTTGTGGCAAAATTAGGTCAAATCAGCCAATTAAATCTGGTTTTTGTTTCATGTTACCTTATCTGGCCAATCAGAGACGTGCATTTGAAATCCCCAATAATGCATACTCATTACTCATTCCAAAATCCTTATTCAGTTCAGTTTTCACTATGGTTTGTCTGGGGTGTGATTTGGATTACTTATAAAAAAGAAGATGGTGCTGAAATTTTCTTTGCCAGTCACGGTGTTTTACCTACTCGTGTTATTTGTCCGCAGTGTGGTCATGAGTGTAATTATAGAGAAGTTGCTAACCAATATTATTGCAGAAGATTGACTAGGGATGAGCACCAGGGATGGGGAGTCGGCCAAAAACAACCGACTCCCGAGTCGGTATTTTTAAAAACTGACTCCAACTCCCGACTCTTTCCTTATCATGCTGATCTACAACCTTATAAATATTGGGATGTTTGTTTCGTAGATGGTGTTTCAAGTTTGAGGCTCTAGTTGGAGCATTAGCATGTTTCCCAGTGTAAGCACTAATTTTTGCATTACACTCTTTACCATCCTTTTCTACTTGACAAATAAAAATACTTTCATCCTCATTTAGCTTAAAATATTGAAAGACTACTGATTTTCTACTAGGCCCACGACTCATTACAATAGGGGCTAATTAAATTAATAATTAATATATTGCTAATTTTTATATGGTACCTAGTATCCTAAAGTAGAAATATGAAATTCATTTGCTAAGATTTACCAGAACAATAAATCAAATGTGGAAATGTGAATCTAGAATTAGTTCAGGAAGATATTTATTTAGGGCAGAGTAGTATTCTGGTAAATTGTTGGCATATAGAAATTGAATCAAAGAGTCAGGAGTCAGTCGTTTTTACCGACTCCTGACTCCCCACCTCTGATGAGCACAGCAGAAAAAAAGTGCTCCTTCTCTGTTTCCCATCGAAAGGGCACGTGGGTTGAAAAATCCCACCTCAAACTGTGGCAAAACTTATTGTACATTGGGTTATTCTTGACAAAGCATTCGACACAGCTAGATGCATAGCTCTATTTAGTATTGGCTTCCAAGAGTGCGATTAATTGGAGGAGTTTTTGCTTCTACGTCTGTGAGCATTGGCTAGGCCAACAAGTTCAAATTGGTGGGCCTGGCAAAATCACCTATTTATTCCTGTTGGTTGCCGCTGATTTGTACAAACATCCCAATACTGCTATTTAGGGTAAGAAATTGCGAAAAAATGCGGGTTAAGTTGTCAGGTCAGGTCCGAGCCAAAACATATTTTTCTGGTGTTTTTTGGTGTGATTTGTTCAAATCTGAACTTCGTTTCTTTGGGAAATAAGCCATTTTTGAGAAATTTTCAATTTCTCAAAAACAGCTTATTTCCCAAAGAAACTAAGTTCAGATTTGAACAAATCATACCAAAAAATATCAGAAAAATGTGTTTTGGTTCAGAAAGGAGAAAAAGCACTAAAACAAATAACTACCAAAATTTCTTTAAAATCATCATTTTTTATTCAATTTTAACAGTGTCAAATCCTATATTTTTGCGGGCAAGGAATCCAAAAATGATATCAAAATGTGAAAAAAATTCCTCTTTCAAAGTCATAGCTTCCATATTTTATCTTCTCAGACCAAAAAAATAGGTCGGCTTTGAGGGCATGTATCTTGCAATTAACTCTCCACTAGAATCTACTGGACATTTCCAATGGACGAGGGTAACAGGCAATCAACCCATAGCCCCTATAGTTTTTTCATAGTATTAACCAATATTTCCAACTAGGTTAGGTTATTTTTGCCATGAATATTACTGATGAAAATAGGTTTTTATTGCATATTTAATGCTGTTTCAACTGATTCTGGTCTTTTTAGCCCACAATTTCCCTCCCCTTCAAAGCCTGGGTGGGTGGGGTGGGGGTATCTCCATGAAGGTGCATTTGCACCAAAAATCAAGGTCAGATTCAATTGAAACAGCATGAAATACACCAGAAAAACCCATTTTAAACGCGTTTAGGTGGATGTGTTCTACCAAATCTTTACATTACTGATGAAAGTAGTAATTCTTTTTTTACTTTAAAAATTATATATACAAAAAAGAACCTCACTGGTTGTCCCTACAGTGGAAAAATTTAAGCAGATTTTGAAGTCTGAACTCATTCAGTCCCTGATTGTGATCTGAACTGGTTAACATAAGCCTAAGACAATTTTCTAAGTAGTTGAAACCTGAACGTTTGTCTGAGGTTAAACTATCATTTCGTGATTAGTCTAAAATATTAGTTCATAGCAAAAACTCTCTTATCAAAAATAACATCCGCCTAGCGCCTACCTGGCGAAAGTTCATACGCCTTATGTCATCTAAAAAATTTAACTGCATCATTTTCAGAAATTAAATTCGTCGACTGGGCTTCAATAATATTATCTCAATGTTTGTTTCTCTCCACGTTTTAATGTTTTAAAGCGGAAGAATTTACAACAGCTCGTTACTCTTCAAAATTGTCAACAAGTCTTCATGGCCTCCACACGATATTCCTGATTTCCAA
Organism: Bathynomus jamesi; assembly: GCA_023014485.1. Lineage (NCBI taxonomy): Eukaryota > Metazoa > Arthropoda > Malacostraca > Isopoda > Cirolanidae > Bathynomus > Bathynomus jamesi. Next base: position 267,932 of record JAJOZX010003188.1, on the reverse strand, counting down.
CAATGCCACATTACATTAGTTGGTTGTTGTTTTTGTGATACGAATTTGTTTATATAATGAGTAGGCTTAAGTAAAGGTGTTATCTGTTTAACTCATTGCTTGATAGCAAAATCATAACTGTCGTCTAATATAATTTATCAAGTCTCATCATAAAAGTTCATTTCATTGATAAGCGTTCATCCAAAAATTACTCGCAGCGTCCTCCTAATGCAGTAATATGAATTACTATATTCCATATAAAGCTCGTAGCTCAGAGGGCTCGATCGAGGTCCCCCCACCCCCACCCCTGGAAAAAATATTTTCTCTGAATGACAGATGTTGGTGAGATTTAAGTTTTTTAACAAGGGAATTTAAGAATTTCTTTCATTTTAAGTCTGCGTTCTTATACATTTCCACCCTTGGAATAAATTTTTTTAGCTTATTATTAATAGTCAAATCTAAATAATGCTGCAGATATTTGTGTGTAATTACTTCACTTATGACTAGGCTGACCATATTTCCTTGAGACAAAAACGGGACATTGGGATGGCAAAAAAGGGACGGGGGTTATGTAATATTCTGTATTCATGAAAAAGTAAGTACATAAACATATTGAGCTTACAATTATTCTTCAGTGACAGAACCCATACAAAAACCCATACAAAACGGTACTGTCCCTGTTAGAAAATCTAGAAGAGGAAGAACCATTGTTGTCCCAAGGCGATACGATGACTAAGCTGATTGATGCAGCATTGCTTGTATATATATTAAGTTAAGGTGTGTATATATATCCATCTCATAATTGTAAGGTTAGTGAAAAATTAACTTAATTTAGAGCTAGCATTTTTTAGCTCTTGTGGCATCATTGTTTGGTCACACTGTTGGCATCATTTTGGGACGCTGCGCGTCTTTTCTACTCGTTTGTGGAAGGTCGTACGTAAAGGTGTGGTTTGATAGAGAGCTCTCTTGCAATTCAGTTTGGCCTACTTTTTTTCCGGTTTGGTTAATTTTGGGTTATTATTGAATTAAGGTCCCAGGGTAAAGTTTGGTCGCCCAATTGCGAAACTTGGCCAGTCGTCTGTCGTTTTTTGGCCTACTTTTTTTCCGGTTTGGTTAATTTTGGGTTATTATTGAATTAAGGTCTCAGGGTAAAGTTTGGTCGCCCAATTGCGAAACTTGGCCAGTCGTCTGTCGTTTTTTGGCCTACTTTTTTTCCGGTTTGGTTAATTTTGGGTTATTATTGAATTAAGGTCCCAGGGTAAAGTTTGGTCGCCCAATTGCGAAACTTGGCCAGTCGTCTGTCGTTTTTTGGCCTACTTTTTTTCCGGTTTGGTTAATTTTGGGTCATTATTGAATTAAGGTCCTGGGGTGGAAAATTTGGTATTCCATACTGGTGTTTGGTTAGTACCCCACTCAGCAATTCAGTTTATTTGAAAGTAAAATTTGCGTTTGATCAGTTTGGTTAAGTATTTCTGCCAATTCAGCTCATTTGGTATTGAGCCCAAGGGTTGTTTACATTGAAGATGAGTGCATCTGAATTGAACAAATTTATAAAAAGGAGAAGTGCCTACAAAGGTCTAATTACAAAGGTCATTGCCACTATAGATTCTGCCATAGAGCAAGAGGATTTACGCTTAGTGACTGCGAAGCTTGCCATATTAGAAACTAAAAAGGTTGCTCTAAGTGAGGTAAATGTTAAAATTGAGGCTCTATAGAAGAGGATGAAATAGAAAATAACATAATTTACTTTGAAGAGATTATTGATGATATGATTAACGTAGGCCTCCGAGCAAAAGAGTTTAGCAGCTCAGTACAGTTAGAGACCAGGTCTAATAATGAAACAACACTCAACTAATGATGCTTGTGAAGTTAAGGTTAACAGATCTGTAGTTCAATTACCGAGGCTTGTACTCAAAACATTTTCTGGGAGTATTCAGGAATGGCAAGGATGGGCAGACAGTTTTCAATCAGCAGTTCATTCTAGTCAAGTGTTAAGTGCCGTGGAGAAGTTTAATTATTTGCGGTCCCTCTTGGAAGGGGAGGCAGCAAAGACTATAGCAGGATTAGCATTAACAGAGGCTAATTATAATGTGGCTTGGGATATATTAAAGAAATGGTTTGGTAAGCCAGAGATCTTAATTAAAAGCCACCTCCGTGCACTTTTAACTATACCTCCTGTTAATAATCCTAATAGTGTCAAGGAGTTACGGCAGTTATATGATGAATTTGAAATTAGAACTAGGTCCCTGGACAACTTGGGTGTAGGAATGGAAAAGTATGGTATAATGTTGGTTCCTACACTGGAGTCTAAATTGCCTAGCTCAATTTTGCTTGAATTAAGTAGGGGACACTCTGCAGAACATGTGTACATCCCCCTTCAGCAGATGTTAAGTCTTTTAGGCACAGAATTAGCAAGACGAGAGGGAGTTGAGTTTGCACAGTGGGATGGTAAACAAGAGGACAAAGGCAGGCACAGCACCAAAGTTTCCACAAAAAGGAATAGCACAGGTACAGTGTCAGCTCTACATGCCTCCTCTGAGAATAAATTAAAGGGAATCAAGGAATGTATATTTTGCGAAGGCAACCACAAGTCATATAAATGTGAGGTGGCTGAGGCCTTACCCTTTGAGGAGAGAAAGGACAGGGTAACTAAGTCCACAGCATGTTTTAAATGTTTTTTGAAAGGTCATAGAGCAAGGTTTTGTAAGTTTAAAATTTTGTGCAAAAAATGTCATGGTAGGCATCAGCCATTATTGTGTGAAACACTCTTAGTAGGCCTACCCCAGAAGTAGAGACATCAGTGGCACATGCCACTGCTATGCAAGGGAGTAAAAGTAAAGGGGGATTATTGCAAACAACTGCAGCCTTATTAATTGGGAATGAGGGAGAAGCTACTGTAAGAGTGTTGTTTGATAGTGGTAGCCAGTGTAGTTTTATTAAGACCAGAATTTCCAGAAATTGAAGTTTAAAGAACTTAAGAGGGAAAATTTAAGAATTTCTGGGTTTGGGGGTTCCGTTCAAAACCGAACCAAATTTAAGAAGGTAGAAGTTCTGGTTAAAGGGTTGTTACCGCAAAGTCCCACTATCAAGGTCCAAGCTGTAGAGATTGAGGAACTTTGTACTCCAGTCACTACTTGTTTAGATATGGCATGTGTCCAAGAATTGCAAGTTAAAGGAATTAATTTGGGCAATAATAAGTTTGAGGGAACAGAAGATATTAGTCTTTTGATTGGAGCTGACTATTATTGGGACTTCATCACTGGTAATATTGTCCGTACATCTCAAGGCCCGGTAGCTATTGAAAGTAAGCTAGGCTGGATGCTACATGGTAGTTATTGCAATGAAATGGAAGTTAAGGCTCTTTTTGTTAAGATTGAGGAGAACAGCCATGGCCTGGAAAGGCATTTGAAAGCGTTTTGGGAACTTGAATCTATTGGCATAAAGGACAACCAGGCAAGTACAGTGAACAATGATGTTTTAGAGCAATTTGAAAAAGGGATTGGGTTTAGAGATGGTTGCTATGAAGTTGGCCTACCATGGAAGGATTCTTGCAAACCCGGTTCAAACCTTCAGCTAGCTAATCGGAGGTTGGAGACTTCATTGTACAGGCTAAGAAAAAATGAGGAGTTGTTAATTGAATACGATGAGGCCATCCTAAGTTATGTAAGGGAGGGCTATGCTGAAAGGGTGCAAGGTGCTGGTGAGCCAGGAGGCACATTATCTGCCACACCATGCAGTGGTACGGCGAGACAAAACTACCACCAAACTGAGGGTAGTTTTTGATGGCTCAGCCAAGGACAAAGGTGGTGTGTCCTTGAATGACTGTTTGGATGCTGGGCCAAATTTAAATGCAGATTTATTTTCCTTGTTACTGAGATTCAGGTTTGGTAGAGTAGCATTGACTGCAGATGTGAAGCAAGCCTTTTTGCGGATAAAGTTAAAACCAGAGGACAGAGATGCAGTAAGGTATCTGTGGGTGGATACGAAAGACTTGTTGGAAAATGAACCTAAGGTTCAAGCATATAGAATGAAGTCAGTGTTGTTTGGCCTCAGCTCTAGTCCATTTCTGTTAGCAGCTACTATGCAGTACCATTTTAAGAAATATTCTGAAGTCTATCCTAACACTATTGAACACATAAGGAAAAATTTTTATGTTGATGATTTGCTATGTTCCGTGGATAATACAGAAATGGCTAAACAGATATTCATGGAGGCTAGAGCTATAATGAGGGAGGCTGGCATGGAGCTCAGAAAATGGCAGACCAATCATTCGCAATTACAAGAGTTTATGAGTCATTCCTCTGTAGTACCTGACGCAGCAGAAAGTATTGAGGATTCTGGTATTAAGGAGTTGTGGGCAATAGACGCAAAGGTGCTTGGCATCGTTTGGCAGCAAGATGATGATTTGTTTACCTTCAATGGGAAATCTTTAGTAGAGCTGGCCGAGAATGAGACAAGGTGGACAAAACGTACAGCTCTTAGTTTGGCTTCGAAGGTCTTTGATCCTCTTGGATTCCTGGCTCCATTTGTGATAAAGTAAAAAATTTGGTTTCAGAGCGTCTGGGAAATTGGACTTGGTTGGGACCAAGAGTTACCTGATCATATGGTGGTAAGGTGGAAATATTGGTTCAAAGAATTGGCACATCTTGGAGACATTGAAATCCCAAGATGGTACTTTGGAGAGTTGAACAATAGTCCAGACAATTTGGAGCTGCACATCTTTTGTGATGCAAGTGAGGAAGCCTATGCAACTTGTATTTATATAAGAGGCGCATTGCAAGAAGAAGTAAGTTGCAGGTTGGTTGCGGCAAAGAGTAGAGTAGCACCTTTGAAAAGGCTTTCTGTTCCAAGGTTGGAATTGATGGGTGCCGTTATTGCTAGTCGGCTTGCAATTACAGTGCGAAAGTCTTTGGCCCTCTATGAAATTCCAAGCTATTATTGGACAGACTCCACTATAGTTTGGCACTGGTTAAGAAGTCAGGCAAGGAAATGGAAACCATTTGTTGCCAATAGGGTGGAGGAAATTCAAGCGCACACAGATCCCAAGCAATGGAAGCATTGTCCAGGCATCCAAAACCCCGCTGATTTACCAACACGAGGAATTTCGGTGAAAGATCTTTCACAATCAAGTTTGTGGTGGAATGGGCCAGACTGGCTAAAACTTGGAAGTGAAAACTGGCCTTCTAATCAGCCTATTGTAGGAGAATGCCAGGCCGAAGAAGCATGGGTGAGTGAGGTGAGAAAATGCGCTGTGAACAGTTGTCAAGTTATGCAGCAGGACCCCATATTGAGGCTTGAGGACATTAGCAGTCTGAAAAGATTGTTAAGAGTGACAGCATGGGTATATAGATTTACCAACAACATTAAGGGAGAAACAAGAAGGGAAGGAATTCTGAACAGTAATGAGATTCAGCAAGCCAGGAAATACTGGGTGGTATATATGCAGAAGAAAAAATTTGGTGAAGAGAGAGAATTGCTCACCAGCCATCCATTACAGGTTCTACCAACACATTCTGCGCTCAAGGGTTTGGATGTGTTTTTGGATCAGGATTTATTGAGAGTAGGAGGTAGACTACAGTTTTCTGGGCTTCCAGAGGAGAAAAGACATCCAATTTTGCTACCTTCTGGGGGGCACTTTGTGGGCCTTTTGATCCTGGATACTCATCATAAGCTGTTACATGCTGGAGTTAGAGAAGTGATAATAGAGATTAGACAACAATTTTGGATTCTCAAAATTAGACAAGTAGTGAAAAAGGTCTTGCATAAATGTGTGGTTTGCAAGCGTTGGAGTGCAAAGCCTTATTATGAAAAGGTGGCTCCACTTCCAAGAGAACGGTGTGTCTATACTGCCCCATTTGATGTAGTGGGAGTAGACTTTGCAGGGCCAGTCTATGTGTATGAGCGAGGGGAGTCTAACAAAGGTTATATATGTCTTTTCACCTGTGCTACCACCAGAGCAATCCATTTGGAGTTGGTAAGCAACTTAAGTAGTGATGTATTTCTTTTGGCCTTTAAAAGGTTTGTGAACAGAAGGGGTTTCCCAAATAAAATCATATCGGATAATGCAAAAACCTTCAAAAAGGCTGCAAAGGAACTCCAAGAAATTTGGTCCTTGCTAAAAGAGGAAGGATTCCAATCCTACTTTTCACACCAAGGGTACAGTGGGAGTTTATTGTTGAGAGAGCACCATGGTGGGGAGGATTTTGGGAAAGGCTAGTGAGAAGTGTAAAGTGTCCATTAAAGAAACTTTTAGCTAATGCTCATTTGAGCAAAGAAGAATTCTCTACTGTTTTATGTGAAGTAGAAGCAATGGTGAACAGTAGGCCTATCACTTTTGTTTACAACAGTAGGCAGGATGCAGAGCCATTGACACCAAATCATTTTCTTTGTGGTAAACGATTAACATCAAACCCCAGTGTGCCAGAAGACTTGCAGCCCATCCAGAGCACTCAAGGAGAGTTAACCAGACGGTTCAGGTACCTTGAAGAGCTACAAGATCAGTTATGGAAGAGGTGGCAGATGGAATACTTGCCAGAACTCAATTATTACCCATCAGGCAAGGTAAAGGGCTCCAATGCAAATTGTATCAAGTTGGGAGAAGTGGTAATGATTGGGGATGAAAGACCAAGGCAATGCTGGAAGCTTGGCATAATTGAAGAGTTGTTTGTTGGCAAAGACAATTTAGTTAGGTCTGCACTGGTAAAGACTTCAGGAGGAAAGTTAAAGAGACCTATACAAAAACTCTATGCTTTAGAAATCAGCAAAAACACAGATAGTCAAGATGAAACATTTGAGTTACAGCCTCATGAAGAAGGCTTGGCTAACCTTGCAGAAGGTAATGACAACAATGCCTCTTCGGTGGGGAGTGTTAGAAAATCTAGAAGAGGAAGAACCATTGTTGTCCCAAGGCGATACGATGACTAAGCTGATTGATGCAGCATTGCTTGTATATATATTAAGTTAAGGTGTGTATATATATCCATCTCATAATTGTAAGGTTAGTGAAAAATTAACTTAATTTAGAGCTAGCATTTTTTAGCTCTTGTGGCATCATTGTTTGGTCACACTGTTGGCATCATTTTGGGACGCTGCGCGTCTTTTCTACTCGTTTGTGGAAGGTCGTACGTAAAGGTGTGGTTTGATAGAGAGCTCTCTTGCAATTCAGTTTGGTTGTTTAGATACATGATTGTTGCATCGTGCAATAGTCCAGGTTGCGTTGTTGTTGCAAGGTTCAGAAAGAAGACCACAAATAGCACCCTTTTGTTTACTTTTTAAGTTCATGTAATTTAAGGTCTAAGGTAGGCTCGCATCGAGTCAGCAACCCTGAGGTTACCCTGAGGTAGGACCTAATAGGATCTCAAATCCGTAAGTTTTAATTTAGCTTAACTTGGGCTTTAGGTAGAACTTGCCCTTTAGAATTTGGCCGTTCACGGCTCAGCTGGGATTTCGAACCCGACAAATAAATAAAATAACAGTCCCGTTCAAAACGGTACGTATGGTCAGCCTACTTATGACCAAAGTGTGTGTGTGTGTGTGATATCATATATAAAATAAGATCTGATTCAGGCATGAAGGAAAGTGTTCAGACACCTTCCAGGCTAGGGCCGTTTCTAGCCATTAGGGGGCCCTAAGCAGTATACCCATTTGAGACCCCACCCCTCCATCCACCAACTCACGCCTTACTACACCACCTCAGCACACACATACAAAAAATGGCTGTGTTAATAAAAAACAATTATGAAACAATTTTAATGAAACATTTATGTCCAAAACAACAAATATGTTCTTTCAGAAGAGAAACAGAAAAAATACTCTTCATGAAATTCCTGAAAATTAGCTTATACATTATTTAGAATAAATGACACAGAACTATGTATAAAAAAATAATGCAATTATCAACTACCAAACAATTACTAACTCTACGATACAATCGTGTAATAGCTAACAGTTATACAGAACAGTTTGTATCTTCAAAATTTTTGCCTCCTAGATTTTTTCTGGCCGAAATTATCAATGCATCATCATATGAAATCTCCCTGCCAACGTCCTGGTTGATGCTTATGATGCCAAGGCCACTGAGGCGATCGTGCCCCATTGATGATCTGAGGTAGTTCTTGATTAGCTTCATCTTAGAGAAGCTCCTCTCGGCTAACGCTACTGTCACAGGTAGTGTGCAGGCAATTCTTAGTGCAACCCAGAGATTGGGGTATAGTTCCTCCAGTTGCTTCTGATGAATGAAGGAGAGAAGCTTCAATGCAGTTATGTTGTGTGAAGGTAAAGTCGGCAAGTTCTTAATTTCAATGGTCAGTTCTCTTCCATCAGTGTCAGAGTCAGCTCCAGAGCTCAGTATCTTAGAGAGCTTTTCACACTTGCAGGACAAGTCTTCCATGTTCATTGTGGTGAAGTTTAGGAGAACCCAAAATATGTCCCTCACATCATCTAATGTTTTGAATCTCTCATTTATTGACCCGATGACACAATCCACCATCACGTTGAAAAATTTAACTTCCAGCCTCTTTAAGGCTTCTGTAAATGGTTGGTCAGGAGCTTCGTAAGCAAAGTGCTTTTTTGTGGATCTGAGCCTCTTCTCCTTCAGCACAGCCTCCACATTCATTTCCTCACATATGTCCCTAGCTACGACTTGTGCTGCAACAAAACCTGTGTTTCTGTAGCTGGTGAGTGAGTCTTTTGTTTTTGTGAGGAGGTTGACTTCCACATCAAACTGCATTGTAGGAGACTGCAGAAGTTTGCTCACATGGTTAACTGCATGAAGAATGTCATACCATACTACTGCGCAAATCTGAAAGCGATAAGACCCTACCTCCTCTGCAAGTGCTTGTGCTTCAGTCCTGGCTGTGACATCTGTGGCATTGTTTCTGACTTCCAACAGGGCCTCTCTGATGTTGTGGCTCTGGTATCGCACAGCCTCAATGCTCTTAAGCCGGCTCTCCCACCTGGTTTCACACAAGACTTGAGTGTTATGTTCACGTGCTTCTTTAGGATTGTCCATCTCTGTGTAGCTGCTGCAAAACGGTTGTACAATTTTTGTACGTTGCCAAAGAAGCTGATGGCATCTGTGGAAGCTTTAGCTGCATCAGCCACTACAAGATTCAGAGTGTGAGCCCCACATGGAACATAGAGTGCACGACAGTTCTTCTCTAATAACCTTGCCTGAACACCTTTGTTCTTGCCCTTCATGTTCGCTCCGTTGTCATATGACTGTCCTCTGCAGTCATCAAAGTGAATATTCAGTTCATCTAGTCTCTTCAGAATCAGAACTGATAAACCCAGACCTGTACTTTCTGAAGCCTCAAGAAAGCCCAAGAAGTATTCTTTTATTTCTGGTACTTCACCCACTTTAACAGTTCTGATAATAATCGACATCTGTTCTTGGTGGCTTATGTCTGGAGTGCAGTCGTCTAAAATGAGTGAGTAATATTTAGCTTGTTTTATTTCTGCAACAATGGCATCCAAGATCTTCCCACTAATGGACCCAATGAGCTCATTTTGAATGATGTTTCCTAGGTAACTTGAATGACTATATTGGCCACTTTCGACTCTGCTGATGTGTTGTTTCATCACTGGATCAAATTTGGCAAGCAGCTCAACCTCCTTCAAGAAGTTGCCATTGTCTCGATTGTACAATGTAGAGGAAGACCCCCTGAAAGCAAGATTTCTTTCTGCCAGTGATTGGATTATACTTACAAGACGTGTGAGAACATCTCGCCAGAGTCTTCGCTCTACCTCCATTAATGACATTTCAGTTTGGTCAATGGTCCTCCCAGTTTTTAGCCGCAGTTCCAGTTCCTTCCATGTTGCCATGTTATCTGCATGTTCTGAACTATTTCCATGGCCTTTCAGAAGCGAATCAACGTTTATCCAGTCTGAAAGTCCATCCGTAATTAGTTTGTACGACTTCCTTGAAAACAACTTGCAACAGAAGCAATAAAGAGCATCATTCCTTCTGGAGTACATCAGGCAGCTTCGCTTTATTTTTTCCCCATTAATTAATGTTCTGTAAATGTAATGGTGATGAACGCTTCTACCGTCCTCTCTTTTAGGGAATGTGAAATCTGGACTGATTTGAAATGGTCCTCGAGACACCAGATCTGTCTTCAAGGCATCTGACAAGCCAACTGGCCAGTCATACGGATCAAGCGGTGGAGCAGATCTTGGTTCTTGTTGCTCAGTAGAAATGCCTGTGTGTGGTGTTTGAAGCTGAACAGAAGATGGGCCACTTGTTGGTTCATCAGGCTCTACTTCTACTGGTGTTTGAGGTTGCATAGAGGATGGTCCTGCTGTTGGCTCATGATGCTCATCAGGCTTTGCTGAGGATGGCTTTTCCAAATATTTCAGTAGTGCTCCTGAGAACATAACATTACATATTTTGTTAATTTTTGCCAAAATACTCTTTCTTATCTTGTTTGATAATTGATCTGTGTGAATAGAATTTGAGGTGATGTGATCCATTAAATTTCACATTTCGAAATATTATAAATATTACAGAGACTAGCTTACTCTACACGATTCCTGAGCACTTGCCTAGGTTGATGTTATACCTAACCCAGTTGCCTGAACTGTAATCATAAGAATATACAAGTGGCACATCTCACCTGTGCTACCGGAAAGCTTCTCCTCCTCTATTTTCTTCTTTTTCCGTTTTTCAGCTCCTGATGGATAATGTCGTTTCATTTTCCAAGATGCACGAAGTCACATCTAGTTAACCACAACTAATCTGCTAAATAATAATAATAATAATAATAATAATAATAATTGTTATAATTGTAACGTTAATCAAATACATTCAAATAATCAGACCATTTAGGTTTTAACCAACAAAATTCACATTATCTGAAAAAGATGAGAAAAGAATTAATAAACTTGAAAACATAACGAAAATAATTCTAGGTTTTAAAGTGTTACAAAATCTCTTAATAATTAGTAAATTAGTGAAATAATGTTTTACAATACTAGAAAAATTAAGCATTTCGGAAAGTATAAGCATATAGTAAGAATAAACTTAAATAATATAGAAATAAGATCTCACAATAGTTATTTACACATAACGACCAAAACGCTTCGTTTGTCTCCGTTTTATCACATTTGTCTCATACAAAAACCTTAATTAATACGACAATAATAATAACAATAATAATAATAATAATAATAATAAAGATAATAATAATAATAATAATAACAATAATATTAATAATAACTTCAGCTATATTCCTATTCTTGCCCACTGAGCTATGACCTGGGAGCCTGTCTAGGGCCCCCCTAGTAGCAGCGGAGCCCTAAGCGGCCATTTAGTCTGCTTATGCCAGGAAACGGCACCTTCCCACCCCAATTTTGCTACATTACCATAAAATTCAAGGTTCCCCTGGGAAAAGCTGGCTACGGGTTTTATATACAGTCTCAGGGATTACAAATAGATAAATACGTTTTCAAAATCAGGGTAAATCAAAGAATTTTAATGTAATTTCAAAGTATAAAATTTATTTTTGTAAAATCATGCATTTAATTTAGAACTTCTTAGTTAATTAATATCCTTAAAAATTGCAATATTATAATCATGTAACTCGGCCGGGGGCTATTTTTTATGCCACCCTCTAAACATGAGAGTACAACATCGTCATTAATATTTATACGACATTTTAACGACATATTTACGACATATATTATTACAGTTGAAACTGCAAAATAATAATATAAATATGTAATTTATAAATAAATAATTAACATTTTACAGTTTTTTCTTATAAAAAGGATTTATTGAAAACTTTACAACTAACTGTCAACTATTCGTATCAGTCCGATTTCTTGCCTATATAGTTGTTAGAAAATCTAGAAGAGGAAGAGCCATTGTTGTTCCAAGGCGATATGATGACTAAGCTGATTGATGCAGCATTGCTTGCATTGCCCTTTTTAAGTTAAGGTGTATACTGTATATATATCCATCTCATAATTGTAAAGTTAGTGAAAAATTCACTTAATTTAGAGCTAGCACCTTTGGGCTCTTATGGCATCATTGTTTGGGCACTCTTGTGGCATCATTTTTTGGGGAGCACTGGCGCGGCCTTTCTACTCGTTTGCTGAATGCGGCACTTACAGGGCGTGTTCTTGGAAAGAGCTCTCTTGCAATTCAGTTTGGTTGTTTAGATTAAAGATTATCGTGCAATGGTGCACGTTCTGTTGTTGTTGTAAGGTTCAGAAAGAAGACCATAAATAGTGCCCCTTTTGTTTTTATCCTAATTTTATGCAACTGAGGCCTAAGATAGGCCCACATCGAGTCATCAACCCTGAGGTAGGACCTAATACGACCTCCAAGTCCGTAAGTTTGTTTAGTCTAGCTTAACTTGGGCTGTAGGTTGAAGTAGCCCTTTAGAGCTTGGCCGTTCAAGGCTCAGCTGGGATTTTGAACCCAATCAAATAAAATAAAATAACACTAGTCACGTTCTATAGTTTGTGAATTAATAGTAAAGAAATAGTAAACATTTCGTTCCTACAAAAAGCCTTGTTCTTCAATATGTTTTTCCTTTTATTATTTGGATTTCCTTTTTCTTTCAGCAAAAATAATAATAATAATAATAATAGTAAATAAAATACATAATTAATAAGTAGAATATTAATAAAGAATAGGTTAATTAATTAAAAAGAACTAATAGAAACAAAAGTAAATGCTAACAAAATATAATGGGAAGAAAACTATTGCGAATAAGAATTAAAAAATGAAAATTAAAAAAACGTATGAAAAAATATTGAACAGAAAATAATGAAAATTAAAATCTAAAACTAGATTAGAAATAACAAATGAAAAATAATTAAAATAAATTAAAAACAATACAAATGGAAAATAATAAAAATAAAAATAATTAAATATTACTGAATTAGAAGTAAAAAATTTTAAAATAGTTATTTTTTAATTAATATTCATTATTCATTCATTAAATCCCGTCCGGCTCTCGTCGTGTTGGGTATACTTATAATTTTAATAATTAGGTCACTTTTAAATACTGGACTAAACTCAGTTTTTCATGCTTGTTCTGCGTTTATGTGTATTTTAATGATTTACCTTTAATAGGCTACATTATCTGAATGCTGTATGGGCTTGTATTCATAGAAGTGAAAATTATAGTAGGCTTGGTAAAATTGAAGAATCGAGCCATTGTACAGACAGGGGCATTTTTAAGGTTTTGAATTGGTCGGGGCCAGGCCGCCGAGAGCTGCCACGGGCCGCCCCGGGGAAGGATTGGTATATGGGCACCCCTGTTTACTCAATATTTTATTATGAATGTTTTTTGTGTACAGTACATAACAAGCAAACTGATTACATGTCCAAGTCACTATTCAAAACATACAGTATGAATAAACAACTCGGAGGAAAATGACCATTTTATTTTTCGATTCAATTATATTAATTCTATCACCATACACTTTACAAATGCAGTACCAGTCCATGCAGGCAAGACAAGTGTTTACGGCAAGATTTTCATAATTAAAGGTGCATTTTCTTTGCCTTCTCTCTAGCAAAGTGATAAATGATTCTGATGAAATTTAAAGTACGGGCTAACTGGCTTTCAATTACAATGGTTCCCAGATCTGTCAGTCGGTCTTGGGCATTGGTGGACCGCAGATAATATTTTATCTGTTTCAGTTTGACTCTGATAATCTCTATAAAATGTACGTTCATTAATTATATTTCTTCTCTGTTAGAAAGTTTAGAAGAGGAAGAGCCATTGTTGTCCCAAGGCGATATGATAACTAAGCTGATTGATGCAGCATTGCTTGTATATATTAAGTTAAGGTGTGTATATATCCATCTCATAATTGTAAGGTTAGTGAAAAATTAACTTAATTTAGAGCTAGCATTTTTGGGTTCTTGTGGCATCATTGTTTGGGCACTCTTGTGGCATCATTTTTTTGGGGCACTGCGCGTCCTGCCTACTCGTTTGTTGAATGCGGCACTTACAGGGCGTGGTCTTATAGAGAGCTCTCTTGCAATTCAGTTTGGTTGTTTAGATACAAGATTGTTGCATCGTGCAATGGTGCAGGTTGCGTTGTTGTTGCAAGGCTTAGAAAGAAGACCATAAATAGTGCCTCTTTTGTTTTTTATCTTAATTTTATGCAACTGAGGCCTAAGGTAGGCCCACATCAAGTCAGCAACCCTGAGGTAGGACCTAATAGGACCTCCAAGTCCGTAAGTTTTTAGTCTAGCTTAACTTTGGCTGTAGGTTGAACTGGCCTTTCAGAGCTTGGCCGTTCACGGCTCAGCTGGGATTCTGAACCCAATAAAATAAAAAATAACATGGTCCTTCGAACCGGATTCTAGCCCAAGACTGAGTCAGTGACTATTTTTCGGCAAAGTTCTGATTGTGCAAATTGTAGCCCAAGTTAGGCCTGGACGCAGGGCCGGATTAAGACCTTTAGAGGCCCTAAGCACTTAAAAGATTTTGGTGCCCCATATATATGTAATTCAAAATATAAACAAAAATAAACCATAAAATAAAATTTTATTTTTTGAAATGAAACAAAACTTACAGTAAGATGGAAAATAATGTTTATTTTTGTATTCTTCCACTTCATTTATATTTGAAAAGTTTTCTCCTACTTTTTTTAATTGCAAAGTCTTTGATCAGATCCTCAAAACTAATCTTACGTAACACATCTGCTTCTATACTTAGTAGAGATAAGGCATCCAGCCTGCCTTGTTGCATAGTTGTTCTGTTGGTATTTTTAATATACTTCAACTGAGAAAATGAACGCTCAGCTGAGCAATTTGTGACCATTAATGTTAAAAATATACGAAAGGCAATTTCTACATTTGGGAAGGCACACTCAATATTGTCTTCTACAATTATTTTATAAAGTTCAGCATGACTGAATCTTGTTTTTACATTTTTTTTTGCACTGAACTTATGGCACACATATGAGTGAAACTGCTGAAGCTCAGCAGAGAAATTAGTGTTCAAGTCCTCTGGGTAAGCATCAATCATCTTTTTACAACCCTGAGAATACCTTTCAATTTCAGTAGATGATGAAGTGGTGACATTATGTGGCACATCACTTAGAAAAGAAAATCTCTCTGCTATTTCTTTGTATATCTCTCCTCTTCTTCTCATCTCAGTTTCAAGTTTGTCAACAATTGTGTAAAAGGTGGTGATAAGAAATTTATCTCTGGCATTCAGATATACTTCTGGTGCATCTCCGTCATTGGGTACCTTCTTTCTGATACGTTTGCGAGTTTGAGCTGCCTTGTAATCAACATCTGGTAGCATTTCCTTTGTAGCTGCTTCATATCTTTCAAATTCATCTCGTGAAGTGCACAGTTGGTCAGCTAATGATCCATACAGATCTGCACATGTTTTTAAGTTCACATCCTTATTCTGTAGAACTTTGCTTACTCTATGAAAATTTTGCAAAATCTCATCCCAAAAATTCAACATAAAAACGAATTCTAGCTCTTGCATCTTATTTGCAATATTATTTGCTTCTCTTCTAGTGTCTCCCTTTTGTGACTGGTCTTCAGCTATACATTCTAACGCTTCTAAAATTTTAAGGAAAGATTTCAAAATTGCTGCTGTTGCCATAGCATGTGCCTCCCATCTGGTATCAGAGAGGGATTTTAAGACACTTTCATTTCCAATACAACCTTTAAGAATTTCCCACCTGCTGGTTGAGGCTAAAAAAAAGGTATAGAGCAACTGCACTGTAGAGAAGAAATTAACCGCCTCTTGACAGCAGTCAACAGCACTTCGGCCTACCAGATTTAGTGAATGGGCTGCACAGGGCACATATATAGCAAACTTGTTTGTTTCTAAAATTTTTTGCTGCATCCCCTTATAACGCCCAGACATGTTGGCAGCGTTGTCGTAAGATTGACCCCTACATTTTGAAAAGTTTAGCTTACAAACTTCACGTAAGTACTGCAACACCTGATTTGCCATTTCCTCACCAGTATGGCTTTTCATTTTCAGAAAGGTTAAAAAGCGTTCAATAGGCTGTCCATCTTTTAAGTACCTAAGTACAACACTTAACTGATCGATATGTGATAGATCTGGTGTTGAATCAACTGACAAACTAAAATAACCAGAAGATTTTACTTCGTCAACAATGAGTGCGTGGACCTTTTGAGCCATTAGTTGAATGAGTTCCTCACAGGTGGTTTTGGACAGGTAAGAAGGATTTCCTTTGCCAGAATTTCCATATTTCAAAATGTGACCTGCTAAAAATGGATCAAACCGGCTTATGAGCTCAAGCAGCCCTAAAAAATTCCCATTCTGCAATGATCCAAATCTTTCTTCTGTTCCTCGAAAAGACAAGCCACGTTCAGCTAACGTACAAATAACAGCTATGACACGCCTCAAGACATGTTCCCAGTAATCACACTCTTCCTGAATTTGTTTTTCCAACTGTTGTCCCAACCCCGCACCTTGTCTGCGAGTTAAGTATGTTAGCATAGAGTCTCGGTGAGTAGTGCTTTTTTCATGATGATCAATTACAATAGTATTTCGCCAGTCACTGAACCCTTCTCTTATAACAAAATGTGAGACATTTTTAGGAGCAAACAGTTTACAAACATAACAGTAAACTGATCCTGTTGATGGTGAATACAATAACCACTCTCTCTTGTATTTCTCACCATTGGCTTTTGTCCCAACGAAAAGTTTTTGTGAACAGTATCTTGCTGGTTTGCCACTACTGAAATGCCGGTAAGACTTGTCAAATGGCCCATTGTGGTGTTGACAGTCACTGGGTCCACAAGCAATCCAATAAGCCACATCATCAGCAGAGAAATCAAGCCACAACCCTGGATCTTTTGCTATATTTACTTCATCTTCTGCAGACTGATTCATTTCACCACCATCACCATGGTCCACTAAACTTTCATTTTCAGCAATTATTTCAACCCCAGAATGTCTTGTAAAGCAACTTGAATCAACATTTGCAGTAGAGGTATCAAGAGAATTTACAGGCAAAGTGAGATCAGTAGTGAGACATGTGGTAGATGAACCTGCTTGTGACACCTCGGTGATTCCAACGTCATCATATTTTGATTTTGAAGTGATCAAAGTGGTATTTGTGTCCACTTCTGATGACGGAGATTGGTTTTGATTCAGAATCGGTATATCATGTTGACGTTGTGGTCGTGGAACTTGTGTGAAGAAATCAGTCAGCTTTGCAGTCTTGGACTCTAAATCCAAAGTCTTCTCTTGTTTCTCTTTTGATAGTTTTCGCTTTTGTGCACCACTTAACTGAACACGTTTCATCTTGGTTCTTGGGGTCTGTAAAATACAGAAATAAAAAGAATATTTTATTTGTATATTATGTGGCAATCAACACAGTTACACATATCACAATCTTGGCTTTGTTCTTTTATTCTCAGAAAGACAAAATGGGAACCGTACACAACCAAAGTGGCAATTTAAATATAAGTGGCAATTAAATATAACTCAACCGAAATATCAACTCGAAATGTTGAATACAAATCAAATCGAAAGAAGGAACCAAAAGAAGGAACCGAAAGAAGGAACCGAAACCTATAAAATTTCACTATTAACGAGCCACATTTTATATTTACATTTATTTATTTATTTAAAACACAATATTTAATTATAGGAAATATGAACATTTGCTTAGGGCCTAAATTGTCCTAACTACGTTTGATGTATATATACATTACAAATTATTCACTCTGGTTATTACAATCTAAATTCTTTTATACTGTTATGACAATAGATAAATAAATTATAAAATAAAGATACGTGTATGATAAAATATTGTTATATATACAAATAAAGTACACTTCATAGACTTACCCTAGAGAAGAAGAGAGAGCAACAGATAAACTTCTTCAACGCTAATTAACTTAGGTCAGTATATCTTATTATTATAATGGCCGTGATAAACATCACTTGATACAACAGCAATATAGAGAGTTTATAGTTTCTTTTATTTTAATATTAATTTATATTACAATTCTATAAACCTAAATCTTTCTGTAAAACAATACCAAATGATTATGTAAAATATATATTTAATATTATATGCACAAATCACACGTTCAGAATAACTTCCTATAGCACACGAAAATATTTAATCTATATGTATTTTTAATATGGCGCTCAAAGATTTGATATAAACAAAATAATAACGCAAAGCGTAAAGTGTGTGATTACAACGAAATATATTTATTCTCTCAAAAGGGTTGTTGTTCACTACAAATTCAAACAATGAAAAAAAATAAATACTATATAAATATGAATATAATTCAGTTTTCAACAGCTTATAGGCTATAAGCCGCGATTATAATAGTATAATAAATTCATGGTAAATCCGACAATGGAAAATTTCTGTGGTGCCCCCCTTCCCTTGATGCCCTAAGCACGGGCTTATTTTGCTTAATGGTTAATCCGGCCCTGCCTGGACGGGTTGAGCATAATTGAGTTAAGGTCCCAGGGTAGAAAGTTTGGTCGCCCAATTGCGAAACTTGGCCGCTCGTCTGTCGTTGTTTTGGGCCTACATTTTTACCGGTTTGGTTAATTTTGGTTTATTATTCGTAGGCGAAGGTTGCAGACTTCAGTGCGCCAGTTACTTGGGTGGAAAATTTGATATTCCATACTGGTGGTTGGTCAGTACTCCAACCAAGCAATTCAGTTTATTTGAAAAAAGCAAAATTTGAGTTTGATCAGTTTGGTTAAGTATTTTTGCCAATTCAGCTTATTTGGCATTGAGCCCAATTGTTGTTTGCATTGAAGATGAGTGCAGCTGAATTGAACAAGTTTAAAAAAAGGAGAAGCGCCTACAAAGGTCTAATTACAAAGGTCATTGCCACTATAGATTCTGCCATAGAGCAAGAGGATTTAAGCGTAGTGACTGCGCAGCTTTCCATATTAGAAACTAAAAAGGTTGCTCAAGCGAAGTAAATGTTAAAATTGAGGCTCTTATAGAAGAGGATGAAATAGAAAGTAACATAATTTACTTTGAAGAGATTATTGATGATATAATTAAAGTATGTCACAGAGCAAAAGAATTTAGCAGCTCAGTACAGTTAGAGACCAGGTCTAATAATGAGACACAACCCTCAACAAATGGTGTTTGTGAAGTTAGGGTTAACAGATCTGCAGTTCAATTACCGAGGCTTATACTCAAAACATTTTCTGGGAGTATTCAGGAATGGCAAGGATTGGCAGACAGTTTTCAATCAGCAGTTCATTCTAGTCAAGTGTTAAGTGCGGTGGAGAAGTTTAATTATTTGCAGTCCCTCTTGGAAGGGGAGGCAGCAAAGACAATAGCAGGATTAGCATTAACAGAGGCTACTTATAATGTGGCTTGGGATATATTAAAAAAACGGTTTGGTAAGCCAGAGATCTTAATTAAAAGCCACCTCCGTGATCTTTTAGCTATACCTCCTGTTAATAATCCCAATAGTGTCAAGGAGTTACGGCAGTTATATGATGAATTTGAAGTTAGAACTAGGTCCCTGGACAACTTGGGTGTAGGAATGGAAAGGTATGGTATAATGTTGGTTACTATAATGGAGTCTAAATTACCTAGCTCAATTTTGCTTGAATTAAGTAGGGAACACTCTACAGAACATGTGTAGTCTTTTAGGCACAGAATTAGCAAGACGAGAGAGAATTGAGTTTGCACAGTGGGATGTTAAACAAGGGAACAAAGGCAGGCACAACACCAAAGTTTCTACAAAAAGGAATAGCCCAGGTACAGTGTCAGCTCTACATGCATCCTCTGAGAATAAATTAAAGGGAATCAAGGAATGCATATTTTGCGAAGGCAACCACAAGTCATATAAATGTGAGGTGGCTGAGGGTTTACCTGTTGAGGAGAGAAAGGACAGGGTAACTAAGTCCACAGCATGTTTTAAATGTTTTATGAAAGGTCACAGAGCAAGGTTTTGTAAGTTTAAAATTTTGTGCAAAAAAATGCCATGGCCGGCATCAGCCATTATTGTGTGAAAACATTCCTAGTAGGCCTACCCCAGAAGTAGAGACATCAGTGGCACATGCCACTGCTATGAAAGGGAGTAAAAGTAAAGGGGGATTATTGCAAACAGCTGCAGCATTATTAATTGGGAATGATGGAGAAGCTACTGTAAGAGTGTTGTTTGATAGTGGTAGCCAGTGTAGCTTTATTAAGACCAGAATTTCCAGAAATTTGAAGTTTAAAGAATTTAAGAGGGAAAATTTAAGAATTTCTGGTTTTGGAGGTTCCGTTCAAAACCGAATCAAAGTTAAGAAGGTAGAAGTTCTGGTTAAGGGGTTGTTACCACAAGGTCCCACTATCAAGGTCCAAGCTGTAGAGATTGAGGAACTTTGTGCTCCAGTTGCTACTTGTTAAGATATGGCATGTGTCCAAGAATTGCAAGTTAAAGGAATTAATTTGGGCAATAATAAGTTTGAAGGAACAGAAGATATTAGTTTTTTGATTGGAGCTAACTATTATTGGGACTTCATCACTGGTAATATTGTCCCCACATCTCGAGGTCCGGTAGCTATTGAAAGTAAGCTAGGCTGGATGCTACATGGTAGCTATTGCAATGAAATGGCAGT
Organism: Bathynomus jamesi; assembly: GCA_023014485.1. Classification (NCBI taxonomy): domain Eukaryota; kingdom Metazoa; phylum Arthropoda; class Malacostraca; order Isopoda; family Cirolanidae; genus Bathynomus; species Bathynomus jamesi. The sequence continues at coordinate 247,386 of JAJOZX010003188.1, read as the reverse complement.
TAAAGCTCTTTTTGTTAAGATTGAGGAGAACAGCCATGGTTTGGAAAAGCATTTGAAAGCCTTTTGGGAACTTAAATCCATTGGCATAAAGGAGAAGCAGGCGAGTACAGTGAACAGTGATGTTTTAGAGCAATTTGAAAAAGGGATTGGGTTTAGAGATGGTTGCTATGAAGTTGGCCTCCCTTGGAAGGATTCTTGCAAAACCAGTTCAAACCTTCAGCTAGCTAATAGGAAGTTGGAGACTTCATTGTATAGGTTAAGAAAAAATGAGTTGTTAAATGAATACAATGAGGCCATCCTAAGCTATGTAAAGGAGGGCTATGCTGAAAGGGTGCAAGGTGAGCTGGTGAGCCAGGAGGCACATTATCTGCCACACCATGCAGTGGTACAACGAGACAAAACTACCACCAAACTGAAGGTAGTTTTGATGGCTCAGCCAAACCCAAAGGTGGTATGGAAAACTGATGAGTGGGTAGTTGGGAGGTAACGAAAATGGTTCACTGAGTAGGTAGGTAGTTAATCTAACAATTATTAAATTCTTTTTATGTCAATAACTGGGTGGATGAAACCAATTGGTTGCTCACCAGAGTTATTCTCCACACTAGTATTTATATACTGTGTGACAAGAGCGTGCTCGGTAATAGATATACATTACCGATAAACCAACCGAACAATTAAACCAAGAGGACGCTGGTGGAAAAAGCCCCGCTAAAAGGAGAAAAAAGGAGAACGAAAACGAGGAACGGGGCGACAGGACGCAACTGGAGAAGGGACGAGAACAGACACCGAAGAAAGATCCCCACCAGCAAGTACGCTCTCGACAATTATACAGGAAGGAGAAAAGAGACTCTCTAATAACTAGCGGTAAGTGACTAATTGTGTTTTTAACCCAGCAAGTTAAACTCATTAAATTAAGCTGGGTCAGACAACTTAGGCCTACATTGTGGCCTAAGACCCAGCATCAACTCATAGCTTAACAAAGGTAAAGGTAGATTGCCCTAACCTAGTTTGGTGAGGAATCCTACTGTGGACCTCAATTTATCTGCCCGCTCTGGACCATTTCCGGAATCTCTAGGCTGACCCCTCTAGGCTAGACTTGATCTACTCTATAGTTAGACTGGAGAAATAAGGGGTGGTTTAATTGTGGACCAATTCATACAGAGCATTTTTCACATTGGTGGTCCGTGTGTGGGGAATAAACAAACCTTAACCTTACTTAACAAAAATTGCAGAATTAGGCTAAATGGTCTAGCCTAAGCCTAACATAATCAAGCCTAATTAGGTCTACAACCTAGGGCCTAACTAGGAAACATTTACATTTAAGGAGTCTCATTCTCTTATAAGCTTAGACCTGAGTGACACATAAGTACTTGGGGGGGATTAAACCAAATTTAAAACTTGACTGTTTTGTCTGTGCTCTCTCTTCTCTGGTAATTTCTTCTTGTCCTCTATTTCATTACGATCCCCAGTTAAACAATTTTGACTTAAACATGGACAGTGCGGAATTGAAAAAGTTAAAAAAGAAAAGGGGGGCAAAGTTGGGAGCTGTTACAAAGGCCATGAACACTTTTGACAATATTACACAACCAGGTAAGGAAGATTTAGAGTGTGTAATTCTTAAATTGGAAACTAAAAAGAAGGAAATAATAGCCATTGATGAGAGTATTTCTGAGTTAGTTGAATCCGAAATGGCTGAAGAACAATTGATAGACCTTTACGCTGATAATGATAATCAGGTAATCTCAATTGAACAGCAAATAAGGAGACTACGGTCTCGTTTGACTGACTTAACACCAAATAAACCTAATTCTGATTTTAATCAAAGTAGAGCTAACCTTCAACAAAATTTAAGTGGCATGCTAAATCCTGAGCCACAAGAATTGAGGGCTCAGTTACCCATTTTGCTAGTACCAACATTTGAAGGGGACACGGTACAATTCCCATCTTTCATTGACAAATTTGAGAGTTTAATAGGTAATAAACCTTATATTTCAACTGTTGAAAAGTTTAGCTACTTAACTAGTTTCCTTAAAGGCCCAGCCTATAACCTGATAGCCTATTTACCAGCCGTAGGGAATTCATATGAAGTAGCTATTGATCTCTTAAAACGTAATTACATTAATAAAGATGAGATTGTATATGAATTATCTCAACAAATTTTTGATTTTGCACCCATAAAAGATAACCATAGTGATATGGAAATTTTTTATACAAAATTAGAAGCTATTATAGGACAACTGGTTAGCAATGAGATAGATATTAAAGCTTCATCTTGGATTATACAAGGCATAGTTCTTAGGTGCCTTCCTTTGAGGGTTAAAGACATTTTAATTCTAAAGACGGGAGAAAATTATCCTAATCTTGAAGACATCAGAAAACACTTTCCCAATATCCTAACTAATTACAAATTGAGAAATATTCCAACACAAAATAAGACCCAGACTATGGATAAACCAAAGACTGTTCCCAGAGACCAACTAGCTACAGCCAAACAGACAAAACTTGATACTGTAGAATCAAATGTGACCAACTGTAATACACGAACACCTACATTACAGAACTTTAATGTAACTGCTGCCTCAACTTACACACTACATTGCAAATTTTGTGCAAGTAATGAACACAGTAGTACTGGGTGTGACAAATATTCAGACTTTAACCAAAGAGCTAAAAGATGTGAACAGTTGAACCTATGTAAAAAGTGTACTGGCCAGGGACATTATAAGAAAGACTGTAAATCTAGGTTAAGATTCAAGTGTAAGTTTTGTAAAAGTTTACGACATGTCTCATCAATGTGTGATTCACCAAAGTGTCCAAACAATAGTACTCAAACTCAAAAGATACCCCACCAAACAAAGGTAATCAAGAAAATGCCACTTTCATGAGACATTCTGTTTGTTCAAACAACGTAACAAAAAACACTGAGATTCTTTTACCAACTATTACTTTGGACTTAGTGAATAGTGAGGGTAGCACCACTCCAGTGAGATGTCTTATAGACTGTTGTTCTCAACAAACATTTGTTTCACAAAATGTAGTTAATAAATTGGGTTTGACACCAAACCCGAATGAACAAAACCTCAATATTGCATCCTTTGTTAAGGATAACTCGGACAAAAATAGCTATAAGACAATTGACCTGGAACTACATTTAGAAAATAAATTAGAGAAAATTGAAGCAGTTATTATTTCTAAAGTAGGACAAAACAAACTGGTTATACCCAAACTAGAACAAACCATAAATCATTTGGGAAAACACTAAAACACTACAAAATAGCTGATAGACATATCACTAACAACACAGTAGCTAACATTGAAATGTTAATAGGGGCAGATTATATTAATCTTATTCATAAGGGCATAGTGAAGATAGGTAATGGTATAGCTATTCAGACTCCATCAGGGATAGCCCCTTTGGGTGACCTATCCAAATACAACCTAGACCTAAACCAAAATAGTTCATGACCAACAAATACTATGTGCCTCAACTCAGTCCTACATAACACCTGTAAGAATAGCAACACTTTGAATAATATTATCTCAACTGAGAACATTAATTCATCATTATCAAATGAAACTTTGGATGAGGCAATTCAAACTTTATGGTTGCTAGAATCTGTGGGTATACATGACACAAATCAAACTTCAGAAGATCAGTTAATGGTAGAAAGATTTGAAGACACCATTCATTGCAAAGACAATAGTTATTTTATTGAGTTACCTTGGAAAATAAATTGTCCAACTTTAAGAGATAATCTCAAAGTAGCTAAAGGACATTTATATAAAGTAATGAAAAAACTCAAACAAGATAATAATATAAAAACATATAATGATGTCTTCAAAGAACAGCTACAGAAAGGCTTCATTGAAGAAGTAACAAATAACCCTTTTAAAAAAGATGGTTGTCATTATTTAACCTACAGGGGGGTCTATCGACAAGATGCCCCAACAACAAACTCAGAGTAGTATATAACTGTAGCCTCAAAGACAGTGATAAACACAGTTTGAATGATTGCCTGATTGAGGGTCCTAATCTCATTTCTGACCTTGTGAAGATCTTACTGAGGTTCAGGTTAGATAAATATGCCGTACAAAGTGACATTTCAAAGGCATTTTTGAGAATAAATCTTAAAAATGAATATGATAAGAACCAACTTAGGTTCTTATGGTTCAAGGATCCATTTGATTTGAATAAAGGGTTCATAACCTATAGATTTAATGTTGTGTTGTTTGGAGCCAATTGCTCACCTAGCCTATTAGCATTGACAATTAGACATCATTTAAACCAGTTTAATAACTCTTTAACATTGAACTTCCTTAAGGAACATTTTTACGTAGACAATCTAATAGGCTCAACAACAACAAAATCTGAATTATCTGAAGTCTATGAACACTCTCAAAACATTATGCAACAAGGTAACTTTGAACTTAGAGAGTGGATTTCAAATGATGAGGATTTAAACAAAAAGATTTTAAAGGATAATAATGGTCTTACTGAGCCATCAGACAGAGTTAAAACTTTAGGTATGAACTGGTATTTGGATGCAACTTCTAACAGTCATGATTCAATCTGTACTAAAGGTTTTAAACTTGATGAGGAAGCAAATACTAAAAGACAAATATTATCAGAGGCTTCCAAAATTTTTGATCCTATGGGTCTATTCCTGCCTTCAACAATAAAATCAAAGATTCTCCTCCAAGAAATTTGGAGGACAAATGTTGGGTGGGATGATCCAATAACAAATGAAAATCAAAAATCTTGGAAGAAGTTAGCTGCTGATTTAACAAAAGTGCAGAACATTAAAATTCAAAGGTGCTGTGGGTTTAGGGATAAGCCCCAGAGACTTCATGTGTTTGCTGATGCAAGCACACAAGCTTATGGGTGCTGTGCGTATCTTGTAAGTCCTACAGAAAGTCATCTAATTTATGCAAAAGGGAAAGTTGCACCTCTCAAACCTACCCGAACCATACCTCAATTGGAACTATTGGCTGCTGCATTAGCCATTAAAACCATTTCATTGCTTAAGGATGCTTACCATGATGTGGACATAACTCATATCCACATCTGGCTTGACAGTCAGATTTGTCTTGCCTGGATACGGAATGATAGCATTAATAGTAAGAATATCTTTGTAAGAAATAGGCTAAAAGAAATAGCTGAAGCTAATGAAAGCCTACAAGTAAACTTTCACTATGTTCCAACTAAACAAAATCCAGCAGACTTTCTGACCAGAGGTTTATCCTACAAGTTGTTGAAGTCAAACAAAACTTGGTTTATGGGACCTAAGTGGCTCTGTAATACAGACCAATGGCCTGTGGAACAAGTTAACTTGACATTAAATTTAATCTTTTCAAATGAAAAGGTTGAACCAATCACTAATTATGAAATTTATTCTGATTTCAACAAACTTGTCAGGGTTACAGCCTACTGTTTGAGGTTTGCTCACAACTGTTTAACTACAATTAACAAACAGCTAAATAAAACAATCATAATTATACAGAAGTTGCAACCAAATACTGGATAGGCCATGCACAACAAAAAGAGTACAATAAAGAGTTAGAATTCTTAACTAATGGGAAACAAACAAAAGAACCTGTACCATCAGTAGTTGTGGATCTAAACTTGTTCAGAGATGAGGAAGGCCTTCTAAGGTGTAAAGGGAGATTAGACAAATCAAAACTGTCATACAAAAGCAAACATCCAATCCTTTTACCTAGATTTAGCTATTTGACAACATTAATCATCAGAAAAACACACAATGATGTATATCATATGGGGGTACCACAGACACTAACTACATTAAGAAAAACTTATTGGATACCCAAGGGAAGGATCACTGTTAAAACAGTCCTGAGTGAGTGTGTCACATGTAGGCGTATTCATGCTAGGCCCTATAGGAAACCAAATCCTCCTGCTTTGCCAGAGGAGAGAGTTACTCTCAACAGACCTTTTGAGACTGTAAGCATTGACTATACAGGAGCATTGACTGTAGGGGTAGTTGACACTGAACAAAAAATGTACATTGTACTGTTTACATGTGCTGCCTCACGAGCTGTTTATCTGGATGTTGTGGAGGACCTTACAGCAGAATCTTTTGTTGCTGTCTTTAAGAGATTCTGTGCACGACATTCAGTACCAAAGACAGTTTGGACTGACAATGCTACATATTTCAAGGCTGGTGAACAAGTCATCCACGACTTGTTAAGCGATGAACTCACACAATTATATATACAAAATTCAAACATAAAGTGGAAGTATATTCCGGTTGCCTCTCCTTGGTATGGTTCTATCTGGGAGAGGAATATACAAACAGTAAAGAATTGCTTGAAGAAAGCAATTGGCAAAAAACAGATACACTTATTTGAGTTGCTCACTCTCCTGGCTGAGATTGAGAACATCATCAACAATAGACCACTCACTTATGTGAGTGACAACATTAATGACCCGGAACCATTAACTCCAAATCATTTGATTCGGGGAGAACAAGTTAGTCTCCTGCCGGACTACAATATAGACTCTTCAGAAGACCCAAACTGGACTCAACGACATGATGAGCTCCAGACTAAGTTACAACATTTAACTAGAGTTAAAGCTCATTTCATTAAACAGTGGAAAACTGAGTACTTGATGGGTCTAAGGGAGAGAAATAAACAAATGACTAAGAAGGATTGGTCTGAAAACAATTAAGGTAGGGGACCTTGTTCTCATACATGACAGTACTCCAAGACAATACTGGCCTCTGGCTAGAGTTTCAGAACTCAGACCAGGGGCAGACGGGGTAACAAGAGTGGTCAAATTAAGGACTTCAACGGGTGACACAACAAGAGACATTTCTCTTTTGTACCCTTTAGAGTCTGGACCCAAAACAATGGACCTTGGAGAACCTTCTCCACTGACAGTAACAACTGGAGACACTGAACTTCCAGTAACTATTCCTTTGACAGTAGGAGTGGTAACGCATCCTACTACAACATTGACAGACACAAGACCTCAGCGACAAACAGCATTAAAGGCGCGACTATTTTTACAACAAAAAATAGATGCTGGGGAATTGTAATTTTATCTTCTAACTTTCATTTTTTCTTTTCTTATGGTAAAGACCATAGACAGTTTCATCCTATGGATGTATATTTTCTCTTCTAATTAAATGCTACACCTTCTCCATAAGAAGGTGAGGATAGGCACTGTTAATCACATTAACAGGCATTTACAGTCAAATAGTTAGCTAGTCTACACTCAGACATAAAAATTGGTGACAATGACACCAAAATTTTTATCTCCCGGGGCCCCCAGTATATGGAAAACTGATGAGTGGGTAGTTGGGAGGTAACGAAAATGGTTCACTGAGTAGGTAGGTAGTTAATCTAACAATTATTAAATTCCTTTTATGTCAATAACTGGGTGGATGAAACCAATTGGTTGCTCACCAGAGTTATTCTCCACACTAGTATTTATATACTCTGTGACAAGAGCGTGCTCGGTAATAGATATACATTACCGATAAACAAACCGAACAATTAAACCAAGAGGACGCTGGTGGAAAAAGCCCCGCTAAAAGGAGAAAAAAGGAGAACGAAAACGAGGAACGGGGCGACAGGACGCAACTGGAGAAGGGACGAGAACAGACACCGAAGAAAGATCCCCACCAGCAAGTACGTTCTCGACAATTATACAGGAAGGAGAAAAGAGACTCTCTAATAACTAGCGGTAAGTGACTAATTGTGTTTTTAACCCAGCAAGTTAAACTCATTAAATTAAGCTGGGTCAGACAACTTAGGCCTACATTGTGGCCTAAGACCCAGCATCAACTCATAGCTTAACAAAGGTAAAGGTAGATTGCCCTAACCTAGTTTGGTGAGGAATCCTACTGTGGACCTCAATTTATCTGCCCGCTCTGGACCATTTCCGGAATCTCTAGGCTGACCCCTCTAGGTTAGACTTGATCTACTCTATAGTTAGACTGGAGAAATAAGGGGTGGGTTAATTGTGGACCAATTCATACAGAGCATTTTTCACAGTGGTGTGTCTTTGAATGACTGTTTGGATGCTGGGCCAAATTTAAATGCAGATTTATTTTCCTTGTTACTGAGATTCAGGTTTGGTAGAGTAGCATTGACTGCAGATGTGAAGCAAGCCTTTTTGTGGATAAAGTTAAAACCAGAGGACAGAGATGCAGTAAGGTATCTGTGGGTGGATACGAAAGACTTGTTGGAAAATGAACCTAAGGTTCAAGCATATAGAATGAAGTCAGTGTTGTTTGGCCTCAGCTCTAGTCCATTTCTGTTTGCAGCTACTATGCAGTACCATTTTAAGAAATATTCTGAAGTCTATCCTAACACTATTGAACACATAAGGAAAAATACAGATATTCATGGAGGCTGGCATGAAGCTTTGAAAATGGCAGACCAATCATTCTCAATTATAAGAGTTTATGAGTCAGTCCTGTGTAGGAACTGATGCAGCAGAAAGTATTGAGGATTCTGGTATTAAGGAGTTGTGGGCAATAGACACAAAGGTGCTAGGCATTGTTTGGCGGCAAGGAGAGGATTTGTTTACCTCCAATGGGAAATCTTTAGTAGAGCTGGCTGAGAATGAGACAAGGTGGACAAAACGTACAGCTCTTAGTTTGGCTTCGAAGGTCTTTGATCCTCTTGGATTCCTGGCTCCATTTGTGATAAAGTCAAAAATTTGGTTTCAGAGCCTCTGGGAAATTGGAATTGATTGGGACCAAGGGTTACCTGATCATATGGTGGCAAGGTGGAAATATTGGTGCAAAGAATTGGCACATCTTGGAGACAGTGAAATCCCAAGATGGTACATTGGAGAGTTAAACAATAGTCCAGACAATCTGGAGCTGCACATCTTTTGTGATGCAAGTGAGGAAACCTATGCAACTTGTATTTATATAAGAGGCACATTCAAAGAGGACGTAAGTTGCAGGTTGGTTGCTGCAAAGAGCAGAGTAGCACCGTTGAAAAGTCTTTCTATTCCAAGGTTGGAATTGATGGGTGCAGTTATTGCTAGTTGGCTTGCAGTTACAGTGCAAAAGTATTTGGCTCTTTATGAAATTCCAAGCTATTATTGGCCAGTCTCCACTATAGTTTGGCACTGGTTAAGAAGTCAGGCAAGGAAATGGAAACCATTTGTTGCCAATAGGGTGGAGGAAATTCAAGCACATACAGATCCAAAGCAATGGAAGCATTGTCCAGGCACCCAAAACCCAGCTGATTTACCAACACGAGGAATTTCGGTGAAAGATCTTGCACAGTCAAGTTTGTGGTGGAATGGGCCAGAGTGGCTAAAACTTGGAAGTGAAAACTGGCCTTCTAATCAGCCTATTGTAGGAGAATGCCAGGCTGAAGAAGCATGGGTGAGCGAGGTGAGAAAATGCGCTGTGAACAGTTGTCAAGTTATGCAGCAGGACCCCATATTGAGGCTTGAGGACATTAGCAGTCTGAAAAGGTTGTTAAGAGTGACAGCATGGGTATATAGATTTACAAACAAGATTAAGGGAGAAACAAGAAGGGAAGGAATTCTGAACAGTAAGGAGATTCAGCAAGCCAGGCAATACTGGGTGGTATATGTGCAGAAGGAAAAATTTGGTGAAGAGAGGGAATTGCTCACCAGCCGTCCATTACAGGTTCTGCCAACACATTCTGCTCTCAAGGGTTTGGATGTGTTTTTGGATCAGGACTTATTGAGAGTAGGAGGTAGACTACAGTTTTCTGGGCTTCCAGGGGAGAAAAGACATCCAATTTTGCTACCTTCTGGGGGGCACTTTGTGGAACTTTTGATCCTGAATACTCATCATAAGTTGTTACATGCTGGAGTTAGAAAAGTGATATAGAGATCAGACAACAGTTTTGGATTCCTAAAATTAGACAAGTAGTAAAAAAGGTCTTGCATAAATGTGTGGTTTGCAAGCGTTGGAGTGCAAAGCCTTATTATGAAAAGGTGGCTCCACTTCCAAGAGAACGGTGTGTCTATACTGTCCCATTTGATGTAGTGGAGTAAACTTCGCAGGTCCAGTCTATGTGTATGAGCAAGGGGAGTCTAACAAATGTTATATATGTCTTTTCACATGTGCTACCACCAGAGCAATCCATTTGGAGTTGGTGTTATTTTATTTATTTGTTGGGTTCAAAATCCCAGCTGAGCCGTGAACGGACAAATTCTAAAGGGCCAGTTCTACCTACAGCCCAAGTTAAGCTAAAATTAAAACTTACGGATTTGAGATCCTATTAGGTCCTACCTCAGGGTTGCTGACTCGATGCGGGCCTACCTTAGACCTTAGTTACATGAATTTAATATAAAAACAAAAGGGGTACTATTTATGGTCTTCTTTCTCAACCTTGCAACAACAACGCAACCTGGACTATTGCACGATGCAACAATCTTTTATCTAAACAACCAAACTGAATTGCAAGAGAGCTCTCTATCAGACCACACCCTGTACGTACGACATCCCACAAACGAGTAGAAAGGACGCGCAGCGCCCCAAAATGATGCCACCAGAGTCCCAAACACTGATGCCACAAGAGCCCAAAAATGCTAGCTCTAAATTAAGTGAATTTTTCACTAACCTTACAATTATGAGATGGATATATACACACACCTTAACTTAATATATACAAGCAATGCTGCATCAATCAGCTTAGTCATCATATCGCCTTGGGACAACAATGGTTCTTCCTCTTCTAGATTTTCTAACACTCCCCACCGAAGAGGCATTGTTGTCGTTACCTTCTGCAAGGTTAGCCAAGCCTTCTCCATGAGGCTGTAACTCAAATGTTTCATCTTGACTATCTGTGTTTTTGCTGATTTCTAAAGCATAGAGTTTTTGTATAGGTCTCTTTAACTTTCCTCCTGAAGTCTTTACCAGTGCAGACCTAACTAAATTGTCTTTGCCAACAAACAACTCTTCAATTATGCCAAGCTTCCAGCATTGCCTTGGTCTTTCATCCCCAATCATTACCACTTCTCCCACCTTGATACAATTTGCATTGGAGCCCTTTACCTTGCCTGATGGGTAATAATTGAGTTCTGGCAAGTATTCCATCTGCCACCTCTTCCATAACTGATCTTGTAGCTCTTCAAGGTACCTGAACCGTCTGGTTAACTCTCCTTGAGTGCTCTGGATAGGCTGCAAGTCTTCTGGCACACTGGGGCTTGATGTTAATCGTTTACCACAAAGAAAATGATTTGGTGTCAATGGCTCTGCATCCTGCCTACTGTTGTAAACAAAAGTGATAGGCCTACTGTTCACCATTGCTTCTACTTCACATAAAACAGTAGAGAATTCTTCTTTGCTCAAATGAGCATTAGCTAAAAGTTTCTTTAATGGACACTTTACACTTCTCACTAGCCTTTCCCAAAATCCTCCCCACCATGGTGCTCTCTCAACAATAAACTCCCACTGTACCCCTTGGTGTGAAAAGTAGGATTGGAATCCTTCCTCTTTTAGCAAGGACCAAATTTCTTGGAGTTCCTTTGCAGCCTTTTTGAAGGTTTTTGCATTATCCGATATGATTTTATTTGGGAAACCCCTTCTGTTCACAAACCTTTTAAAGGCCAAAATAAATACATCACTACTTAAGTTGCTTACCAACTCCAAATGGATTGCTCTGGTGGTAGCACAGGTGAAAAGACATATATAACCTTTGTTAGACTCCCCTCGCTCATACACATAGACTGGCCCTGCAAAGTCTACTCCCACTACATCAAATGGGGCAGTATAGACACACTTCTCTTGGAAGTGGAGCCACCTTTTCATAATAAGGCTTTGCACTCCAACGCTTGCAAACCACACATTTATGCAAGACCTTTTTTAATACTTGTCCAATTTTGGGAATCCAAAATTGTTGTCTAATCTCTATTATCACTTCTGTAACTCCAGCATGTAACAGCTTATGATGAGTATCCAGGATCAAAAGGCCCACAAAGTGCCCCCCAGAAGGTAGCAAAATTGGATGTCTTTTCTCCTCTGGAAGCCCAGAAAACTGTAGTCTACCTCCTACTCTCAATAAATCCTGATCCAAAAACACATCCAAACCCTTGAGCGCAGAATGTGTTGGTAGAACCTGTAATGGATGGCTGGTGAGCAATTCTCTCTCTTCACCAAATTTTTCTTTCTGCATATATACCACCCAGTATTTCCTGGCTTGCTGAATCTCATTACTGTTCAGAATTCCTTCCCTTCTTGTTTCTCCCTTAATGTTGTTGGTAAATCTATATACCCATGCTGTCACTCTTAACAATCTTTTCAGACTGCTAATGTCCTCAAGCCTCAATATGGGGTCCTGCTGCATAACTTGACAACTGTTCACAGCGCATTTTCTCACCTCGCTCACCCATGCTTCTTCAGCCTGGCATTCTCCTACAATAGGCTGATTAGAAGGCCAGTTTTCACTTCCAAGTTTTAGCCACTCCGGCCCATTCCACCACAAACTTGACTGTGCAAGATCTTTCACTGAAATTCCTCGTGTTGGTAAATCAGCGGGGTTTTGGGTGCCTGGACAATGCTTCCATTGCTTGGGATCTGTGTGCGCTTGAATTTCCTCCACCCTATTGGCAACAAATGGTTTCCATTTCCTTGCCTGGCTTCTTAACCAGTGCCAAACTATAGTGGAGTCTGTCCAATAATAGCTTGGAATTTCAGAGAGGGCCAAAGACTTTTGCACTATAACTGCAAGCCGACTAGCAATAACTGCACCCATCAATTCCAACCTTGGAACAGAAAGCCTTTTCAAAGGTGCTACTCTGCTCTTTGCAGCAACCAACCTGCAACTTACTTCCTCTTGCAATGCGCCTCTTATATAAATACAAGTTGCATAGGCTTCCTCACTTGCATCACAAAAGATGTGCAGCTCCAAATTGTCTGGACTATTGTTCAACTCTCCAAAGTACCATCTTGGGATTTCAATGTCTCCAAGATGTGCCAATTCTTTGAACCAATATTTCCACCTTACCACCATATGATCAGGTAACTCTTGGTCCCAACCAAGTCCAATTTCCCAGAGGCTCTGAAACCAAATTTTTGACTTTATCACAAATGGAGCCAGGAATCCAAGAGGATCAAAGACCTTTGAAGCCAAACTAAGAGCTGTACGTTTTGTCCACCTTGTCTCATTCTCAGCCAGCTCTACTAAAGATTTCCCATTGAAGGTAAACAAATCATCATCTTGCTGCCAAACAATGCCTAGCACCTTTGCGTCTATTGCCCACAACTCCTTTAACTTGCAATTCTTGGACACATGCCATATCTAAACAAGTAGTGACTGGAGCACAAAGTTCCTCAATCTCTACAGCTTGGACCTTGATAGTGGGACTTTGCTGTAACAACCCTTTAACCAGAACTTCTACCTTCTTAAATTTGGTTCGGTTTTGAACGGAACCCCCAAACCCAGAAATTCTTAAATTTTCCCTCTTAAGTTCTTTAAACTTCAATTTTCTGGAAATTCTGGTCTTAATAAAACTACACTGGCTACCACTATCAAACAACACTCTTACAGTAGCTTCTCCCTCATTCCCAATTAATAAGGCTGCAGTTGTTTGCAATAATCCCCCTTTACTTTTACTCCCTTGCATAGCAGTGGCATGTGCCACTGATGTCTCTACTTCTGGGGTAGGCCTACTAGGAGTGTGTTCACACAATAATGGCTGATGCCTACCATGACATTTTTTGCACAAAATTTTAAACTTACAAAACCTTGCTCTGTGACCTTTCAAAAAACATTTAAAACATGCTGTGGACTTAGTTACCCTGTCCTTTCTCTCTTCAAAGGGTAATGCCTCAGCCACCTCACATTTATATGACTTGTGGTTGCCTTCGCAAAATATGCATTCCTTGATTCCCTTTAATTTATTCTCAGAGGATGCATGTAGAGCTGACACTGTACCTGGGTTATTCCTTTTTGTGGAAACTTTGGTGCTGTGCCTGCCTTTGTCCCCTTGTTTACCATCCCACTGTGCAAACTCAATTCCCTCTCGTCTTGCTAATTCTGTGCCTAAAAGACTTAACATCTGCTAAAGGGGGATGTACACATTTTCTGTAGAGTGTCCCCTACTTAATTCAAGCAAAATTGAGCTAGGCAATTTAGACTCCAGTGTAGGAACCAACATTATACCATACCTTTCCATTCCTACACCCAAGTTATCCAGGGACCTAGTTCTAATTTCAAATTCATCATATAACTGCCGTAACTCCTTGACACTATTAGGATTATTAACAGGAGGTATAGCTAAAAGTGCACGGATGTGGCTTTTAATTAAGATCTCTGGCTTACCAAACCGTTTCTTTAATATATCCCAAGCCACATTATAATTAGCCTCTGTTAATGCTAATCCTGCTATAGTCTTTGCTGCCTCCCCTTCCAAGAGGGACTGCAAATAATTAAACTTCTCCACGGCACTTAACACTTGACTAGAATGAACTGCTGATTGAAAACTGTCTGCCCATCCTTGCCATTCCTGAATACTCCCAGAAAATGGTTTGAGTACAAGCCTCGGTAATTGAACTACAGATCTGTATGGTAGAATCTATAGTGGCAATGACCTTTGTAATTAGACCTTTGTAGGCGCTTCTCCTTTTTATAAATTTGTTCAATTCAGATGCACTCATCTTCAATGCAAACAACAATTGGGCTCAATGCCAAATGAGCTGAATTGGCAGAAATACTTAACCAAACTGATCAAACGCAAATTTTACTTTCAAATAAACTAAATTGCTGGGTGGGGTACTAACCAAACACCAGTATGGAATACCAAATTTTCCACCCCAGGACCTTAATGGCCAAGTTTCGCAATTGGGCGACCAAACTTTCTACCCTGGGACCTTAACTCAATAATACTCAACCCGTCTAGGCCTAACTTGGGCTACAATTTGCACAATCAAAACTTTGCCGAAAAATAGTCACTGACTCAGTCTTGGGGTAGAATCCGGTTCTGAAGGACCATGTTATTTTATTTATTTGTTGGGTTCAAAATCCCAGCTGAGCCGTGAACGGCCAAATTCTAAAGGGCCAGTTCTACCTACAGCCCAAGTTAAGCTAAAATTAAAACTTACGGATTTGAGATCCTATTAGGTCCTACCTCAGGGTTGCTGACTCGATGCGGGCCTACCTTAGACCTTAGTTACATGAATTTAATATAAAAACAAAAGGGGTACTATTTATGGTCTTCTTTCTCAACCTTGCAACAACAACGCAACCTGGACTATTGCACGATGCAACAATCTTGTATCTAAACAACCAAACTGAATTGCAAGAGAGCTATCAGACCACACCCTGTACGTACGACATCCCACAAACGAGTAGAAAGGACGCGCAGCGCCCAAAAATGATGCCACCAGAGTCCCAAACACTGATGCCACAAGAGCCCAAAAATGCTAGCTCTAAATTAAGTGAATTTTTCACTAACCTTACAATTATGAGATGGATATAATATATAGACCTTAACTTAATATATACAAGCAATGCTGCATCAATCAGCTTAGTCATCATATCGCCTTGGGACAACAATGGTTCTTCCTCTTCTAGATTTTCTAACAGTTGGTAAGCAACTTAAGTAGTGATGTATTTCTTTTGGCCTTTAAAAGATTTGTGAACAGAAGGGGTTTCCCAAATAAAATCATATCGGATAATGCAAAAACCTTCAAAAGGGATGCAAAGGAACTCCAAGAAGTTTGGTCCTTGCTAAAAGAGGAGGGATTCCAATCCCACTTTTCACACCATGGGGTATAGTGGGAGTTTATTGTTGAGAGAGCACCATGGTGGGGAGGATTTTGGGAAAGGCTAGTGAGAAGTGTAAAGTGTCCATTAAAGAAACTTTTAGCTATTGCTCATTTGAGCAAGGAAGAATTCTGCACTGTTTTGTGTGAAGTAGAAGCAATGGTGAACAGTAGGCGTATCACCTTTGTTTATAACAGTATGCAGGATGCAGAGCCATTGACACCAAATCATTTTCTTTGTGGTAAACGATTAACATCAAGTCCCGGTTTGCCAGAAGACTTACAGCCTATCCAGAGCACTCAAGAAGAGTTAACCAGAAGGTTCAAGTACCTTGAAGAGCTACAAGATCAGTTATGGAAGAGGTGGCAGACAGAATACTTGCCAGAACTCAATTATTACCCATCAGCCAATGTAAAGGGCTCCAATGCAAATTGTATCAAGGTGGGAGAAGTGGTAATGATTGGGTATGAAAGACCAAGGCAATGCTGGAAGCTTGACGTAATTGAAGAGTTGTTTGTTGGCAAAGAGAATTTAGTTAGGTCTGCACTGGTAAAGACTTCAGGAGGAAAATTAAAGAGACCTATACAAAAACTCTATGCTTTGGAAATCAGCAAAACACGGATAGTCAAGATGAAACATTTGAGTTACAGCCTCATGGAGAAGGCGTGGCTAAATTTGCAGAAGGTAATGACAACAGTGCCTCTTCGGTGGGGAGTGTTAGAAAATCTAAAAGAGGAAGAGCCATTATTGTCCCAAGGCGATATTATGACTAAGCTGATTGATGCAGCATTGCTTGTATATATTAAGTTAAGGTGTATATATATCCATCTCATAATTGTAAGGTTAGTGAAAAATTCAAATAATTTAGAGCTAGCATTTTTGGGTTCTTGTGGCACCATTGTTTGGGCACTCTTGTGGTATCATTTTTTGGGGGACTGCGCGTCCTGGCTACTCGTTTATTGAATGCGGCACTTACAGGGCGTGGTCTTATAGAGAGCTCTCTTGCAATTCAGTTTGGTTGTTTAGATACAAGATTGTTGCATCGTGCAATGGTGCAGGTTGTGTTGTTGTTGCAAGGTTTAGAAAGAAGACCATAAATAGTGCCTCTTTTGTTTTTTATCTTAATTTTATGCAACTGAGGCCTAAGGTAGGCCCACATCGAGTCAGCAACCCTGAGGTAGGATCTAATAGGACCTTCAAGTCCGTAAGTTTTTAGTCTAGCTTAACTTTGGCTGTAGGTTGAACTGGCCTTTCAGAGCTTGGCCGTTCACGGCTCAGCTGGGATTCTGAACCCAATAAAATAAAAAATAACATTCTCTGTTATTTAATCAATTTTTTTATTAATATTTTTTAACTTCCTCTCATAGTTTCAGCGGATAGCAGTTCTTATGGAATTGGGAAAGTGTTATGTCACCACATTAATGGTGTAGATAGGCCTATCTGTTTTGCTTCTAGAACACTAACTGAGACTGAAAGGCGATATGCACAACTTGAACTTGAAGCCTTAGCTTTAGTATTTGCAGTAAAGAAATTTCATTTCAATCTATGGAGTTATGAATTCAAACTAATTACTGACCATAAGGCTCTTTTAGGTTTATTTTCACCTACTAAAAATATTCCAGTTATGGCCTCAGGTACGATTCAACGATAGGCACTGATTCTACAAGCCTATAAATTTGACTTAGTACATCAGTCAGGCAAACTTCTAGGTACGGCTGATGCTCTAAGTAGGTTGCCATTAGAAAATCCAAATGAATGCGTACCTATACCTACAGAATGGGTTCACTTGGTGGAGTTTTTGGACTCCACTCCAGTAACTGCAGGACAGATAGAACAGTGGACAAAATCAGACCCTATTCTGTCTAGAGTCATCCATTACTGCTCAGTTGGTTAGCCTACTAAGGTTGAGAGTGAATTACAGCCTTTTTATCAACGTCAGTCTGGACTCTCAATCCAAATGGCTGTCTCTTATGGGGCCACAGAGTGATAATTCCAAATGAAGGCAGGTCGAATTTAGTGAAGGAACTTCACGCTAAACACATGGGTGCAACAAAAATAAAAGAGCTGGCGAAAGCTTATTTCTGGTGGCCCGGTTTAGATAGAGAACTCGAATCATTGGTTTGTTCCTGTCAAAACTGCCCATAGAACAGAGATCTCCCAAGGAAAAGTCCACTTCATCCGTGTGAATGGCCTACTATACCTTGGCATAGGATCCATGCTGACTATGCAGGTCCTCTAAATAATATCTATTTCCTAATCATTGTGGACGCCTACTCTAAGTGGGTGGAAATTTTTCCAACCACTTCCACGACTTCGGGTGTTATTATTCGCTTACTCCGTTAGTGTTTCGCTCGATGGGGTTTACCCGTAGTTCTGGTTTCCGACAATGGTACTTGTTTTACCAGTGAGGAATTTCGTTCTTTTGTCCACCTAAATGGCATTAGACATGTCCGGTTTAGTGTTTTTCACCCGTCTACTAATGGTCTCGCGGAAAACATGGTCTGTACTTTCAAGTCGGCCTTGCGTCATTCTCATGGGGAGGAAATGCAAATGATGTTGGGTAAATTTTTGTTTAAATATCGACTAACACCTCACATAACGACGGGGGTGTCTCCTAAACTCATGATTGGCCGGGGAATTCGTTCAGTTTTCGATCTGTTACGTCCAAACGAAACGTTACAACAACGCGTTTTACGCCATCAGGGAAAACAGAAGTTGTATCATGACACTAAAAAAAAGGGAGAGTTATAAAAGCGCAATCTAATGATCCAGTTATGATTCGCAACTATGGGGCTAGACCAAAATGGGTTCCTGCAACGGTGCTGGAGAGAACAGGCCCTGTTTCCTTCAAGTGCCATTAAACGCCACCAGGACCAGGTATGGGAACGTGAATTGCAGGATGACCAGTCTTCCGAAAGAGAGACCCGATCCTCTTGAAAATGGTTCAATTCGCCCGCCTATGCAGGTTGCACCTATTCCTACTACATCAACCCCGCTCCGCAGGTCGTCTAGGGTCTCTCACCACCCCCTGACAGACTCAACTTGTAGAGGAGGAGTGAGGTGACGTGTATATATATATATATATATATTATATATTATATATATATATATATATATATATATATGTATATAGTCTAAAAGTCACTAAAAGGAAAAGTCACTAAAAGAAAGCTGAATGGGAACACAAGATATAAACAGCGGAACGCAGTCTGTTCGTTTATTGGGCTGAACTAAACAGCATGTATTTTTGTATCTTACTAAATCGTTGGTGCTAAGTTTAATTTGGTGATGCTTCTGAAGTGGTAAAGTACAGTAAAGCAGTTGAAGTTTTGAAATTGTCTAATTACAGTGGTCTACAGCCAAAATGCTTCGGAAATAAAAGTAGTCAATCTTTACTAATTTTGGGTCACTGAATACGAAAATGATGCCTAAAATTGCCAATTGGCTCTATTTATAAAGATATCAGGCAACCCTGCACCCTACTAACTGGACTGCATCTGTCGCGTAATATGTAGACGCCTGTGACACATCGACGCATTGACTCTACTGCGCATGCGCGGTTATATTTTTTATTTTAATAAATTAATGTAAATATATACATATATATACAATAAAATGTAATTTTAAATTTATCTATTACATTATGTATTTGTAAATTATTTATTTAAAAGTAGATTGGATCATTTTAACATATTGCTTCCCATAATGTTTTTGATATTAATATAAATGGAATACTAACCTAACTTAACCTTACCGAATTTAAAATTATTAAAATGCAATGTAATTACATTAATTTATTAAAATAAAAAAAAATATAACTACGCGCATGCGCAGTAGAGTCAAGGCGTCGATGTGTCACAGGCAATGTTCCCTCTAATTTTTTAGTCCGTGTGCGCAAGAAATTTTCGTTGTGCATACACTTAGATTCATGGTGGAAAATTGTGCAAACTTTTCTGAGCGCTATTATCTTCAAAATGAAATATATATAAATATTAAATACTTAATAAATATTATTTGCATAAGGTGATAGCTCGATCATTACGGTACTATTAAATGGATATTAAAAAACTGTTTACAATATTATATATTCTTAAAAAGAAAACATTTTATCCATTCTAAAAATATGAATAAAATAAAAAATAGTAAAATAAAATTCAACAAAATAAAGAAATAAAATAAAAATAACATTAATTGAAAATGACTAATTTAGTTATCATTTCTCAAAACAATTTTTAGCATTTTGCAATTTAAAATAGACTATCAAGATTAATATATGATTTTATCCATTCACAGAATAGGAATAAAATAAAAAATAATAAAATTCAATAAAATAAAATATAATCAAAATAACATTAAATGAAAGTACCTTTCAGTTAAGTATGATTATGATTTCTCCCTACGATCTTTAGCATTTGCCCATTCCAAATAAACTCTATGAAAATTAATACATCCGTCATCATTCAGGTAACTTTTAATTCGCATGAGCATGTCCAAATGAAGTCGGCGGGAGGGGTTAATACTTAAAAGAGCGACTATAGAGTATGTTGATGCAAATGGTCAGACCTTGTGTGACGGTATATTTTTTAAATTACTTCATTTACTGTCGTGATTCATGATACGCTTGAGCCTGTGCGTATTTTATTTTGCTGTGTGCGCGGGTTTCACGACGCGTGTGCGCGCGCACATGCGCACACCTTAGAGGGAACATTGGTCACAGGCGTCTACATATTACGCCGCAGCATCAGTTCATTCGCGGAAGTCATACAGTGCACCCTTGTCAAACTCTTTTTAGTGTTTGCTTTTGAAACTGAATTTTTTTTAAGCCTAATTTGAACAAAGATGCCTCGTAATTGCGTGAACAGTGTAGATAACTTCTGTTATGTTTGTGGAGAATTGACTTTTGCATCACAAAAGCGTGCTATAACCGCCGTGATTAGGAAAGCCTATCACCTTTATTTTGGCTGTAAGATTGGAGATCAGGACAAGAGCTGGGCCCCACACATATGCTGCAATACTTGTGCAACAAACCTTCGCCAGTGGTTGAATCGGAAAAGGAAATCTATGCCTTTTGCAGTGCCAATGGTGTGGAGGGAACCAACAGATCATGTCAGCAATTGTTACTTCTGCATGGTGCCTCCAGTCAAGAAAGGTATTTGCAAGAAGAAAAAGTGGATTTTACAATATCCGAATATACCCTCTGCTATACGCCCGGTACCTCACGGCGAAGGACTACCCGTTCCTGAGCCCCCACACTCATTCTCCCTGGAGTCAGAGGACGAGGAGAATGAAGGAACCTGCGAAACTTGTGAGCCTTCAGTTTCACAAGACCCTGAATTTGTTTATAACTTGATATCTTCTAAACCGCACATGATAACTCAGAATGAATTAAACGACCTTATCAGAGATTTAGAACTGCCAAAGAGTAAGGCAGAGCTGTTGGGCTCCAGATTGCAGCAGTGGAATCTCCTCGCTGAAAATGTTAGAGTGTGTAAGTTTCGTGACCGTCAAAAAGATTTTGTCCCATTCTTCATCATGGAAGGTGACCTTGTAGCTTGCAACGACATCGATGGTCTGATGGCAGCTCTCAACATTATTCACAATCCTGATGAGTGGAGACTGTCCATTGATTCATCGAAGTTGAGTCTAAAAGCTGTTTTGTTGCATGTTGGCAACGTATTGCCATCAATTCCAGTTGGTCATGCAGTCCACATGAAGGAAACATATGACAACATGAAGCAACTTTTGAACTGCATAAACTATGACAAACATCAGTGGCAGGTTTGTAGTGACTTGAAAGTTGTTGCTATCGTGCCTGGACTGCAGCCGGGCTACACTAAGTATTGCTGTTTTCTGTGTGAATGGGATAGTCGGGCTAGGACTTCTCATTACATCAAGAAGGATTGGCCACTCCGACACTCATTGGAACCTGGAACAAAAAATGTTCAGTATCCTCCACTTGTAGAATCGAGCAAGATTTTGTTACCACCCTTACACATCAAACTGGGCGTCACGAAAAATTTTGTTAAGGCTATGGATAAAACGGGGGCAGCTTTTAAGTACCTAGGTGGTAAATTCCCAAAGCTCAGTGAAGCAAAAATGAAGGAGGGTGTATTTGTTGGTCCACAGATCCGCGAGCTTCTTAGAGATGAGGAGTTCGACCGTATCCTAGGCGTAGGCTGACCATATTTCCTTGAGACAAAAACGGGACATTGGGATGGCAAAAAAGGGACGGGGGTTATGTAATATTCTGTATTCATGAAAACGTAAGTACATAAACCGGAACAAAATTGACATTTTTATTAAAACGACGGGACGGCCAGGAAATATAAAACAAACGGTACTGTCCCGTTCAAACCGGTACGTATGGTCAGCCTACCAAGGTGGTGAGGAGAAGACAGCGTGGAATGCTTTCCGGTTAGTAGCAACCAATTTTCTCGGAAATACCAAAGCTGACAATTACAGGGAGCTGTTGGAAAACCTGCTGTTGTCCTATCACAAAATGGGCTGCAATATGTCTTTAAAGATACATTTCCTCCATTCGCACCTGGAATTTTTTCCGGCCAACTGCGGAGCAGTCAGCGATGAACATGGTGAACGTTTCCACCAGGATATCTCACTGTAGGGTGTGTCAATTTTGTCAGCTTTTTCAAATCAATTTTGGTAGTGAAAATATAGCGTCTTTTCATGTCAAAACTTGAAATTGGCCAACCAAAATGAAATAAAATAACCCTTACCTACATCAATTTTACCTTAAAGTTTCAGAAATTGACTCTTTTACTAAATAATAGGACATAAATTGATTAACTATTCATCTGTCACAGAATTATCCCACTGATCGTATATGGAGTGTTTTCAAGGTCATATAGTTGTTGTACAATGTACAAGTCACAACATGAATAGAACTGTCCCTCACTCTCAGTCCTCAGTTGCCTCTTAGATGTCATAGACGGTGGTTTACTGTTATTGCTCTTGTACCTACTTCAGTTATTCTACTAGACGAATACTACAGTTTAACTGTAAGTATGGATTATTGCTTATTACAATTATTTATTATTATCATATTCTTCTGTCTAATTATGTTGTAATCCCATGAAATATTTTTTTATTGAATTTTAGAACATCGAATGACTAAACTTTGAAACATCGTAATTGATATGAAATACTTAAATGTTTTTCTTTCTTTTCAGATATTCCTAAGATGCCAAAATTGAAGACAAGAGGTCAGTCGTCATGCCACTTGAGCCTGTTAGTCGGTACAGGCAAGGAGCTTCCCGTATCTACCAACAGTGCGAGACATGCTGAGACTAGGGTTACTCCTTCGTGAACAAAATACAAAGGATAGAAGGAACTACACAGAGAAAGAGCTCATAAGGGACATGATTCCCCCTCTTCTGCATCAGTGGAAAAAAGCTAATGTGTTATTCAAACCACCTGTACTCAATCAGTATAGAACTATTGAGCTAAAATTAACAAAGCTGTGGCACAAAGCAGTTGAGACATCACTTGGTAAAGGAAAACTAGCAAAGAAAAATTAAATTTCTGCACACACTTGATACTCTTCTTGACATTTTTAATTGCCAGTGTCCCTAGAGTTGTGTTCTGAAGCCAATTGTTCTCCCTCATGCAGAAGAGAACCTCACCCTCACACTGATTGTCGCTGTCCTCGTGAGAAGAAGATCCCTGTTTTGGAGCTGGCTTTCATAAAGGCGCAGAGAACAAAGGCAGGAGGCCAAGGAAGTATGCAGATTGGTTCGGCAGATTATTCAGAAACAAAAAAACAGATTGTTATTGCTAAGAAAAAAGAGAAAATCCGAGAGAGGGAAGAAAGGAAGAAAATGAAGAGTGAAGAAGCCACCAAAGAGATGAAGAGCTCTATCAAGAGGTTTCTCACTTCTTTGAAAGCTCTTCAGATGAACAGAAAGAAGCAACATCAGATGATAGCTCCAAAATACCATCTGAACCTTCGCCGAAGAGAATGAAATACAACACTAAAGACATCTCAAACATTGCCCTTGTCAGTATTCGCCACCATACGGGGCTACGAGAGACTGCAGAGATTGCCACTGCCGCTTGGACAGATGCAGGTCTCATCAGCCGAGAGGATACATCCTTAGTGATAGATCATAATGAGATAAGAAGAGCACAAGAAAAAATAATGAAGGAAATATCTGATCAGCATGAAAAAGATTTGAAGGAGGAAGGTCTCTCTTGCCTTTTGTTTGATGGAAGAAGAGATGACACAAAAGTTCTCCTAGAGGTAGAGGGAATGGACAGAAAGTTTCCCGGTCTCATCAAAGAAGAACACTACTCTGTGTGTTCCGAAACTTGGTGGCCGCTATTTGTTTCACTTTGTTCCTGAAGCAGAAGTAGAAGGCAAGAAACATGCAGAGGCAATTGCTGATCAAATAATATGTTGGCTTCAAGAAGAAGACTTGACAGTTCACTGCAGGCCGTTGGTGGAGACTCAACTGCGGTGAACACTGGATGGCAGGGCGGTGTTATGACGCATTTAGAGAAAAAACTTGGAAGAAGGCTTGTTTGGATTGTATGTGATTTGCACACAGGGGAACTACCTCTTCGTCGTCTCATCCAGGAACTTGATGGTCCTATAAAGAGCAACAACAAGTGGCAACAACAAGTGGCAACGTGCTAGATGAAGCAACGGAATTAGAAATAAATTCAAAATTTCCAAAGGTCGAAGTAGGCCCTCCCCTTCCAGTGTTGTCTGAAGAAGTTATCAAAGACCTCAGCACGGATCAATCTTACGCTTATCGTATTGTTCAAGCAATCAGATCAGGAGAGTTGCCTCAAAATCTGGCTCTCTTGGAGATTGGACCCGTAAGTCACAGTCGTTGGTTAACTACAGCGATTCGTTTCTGCAGGATTTGGGTTTCCAAACATGCACTGAAGGGCAAAATGCTACAGAATTTGATGTTGATTGTTCAATTTATTATTGGTTTTTATCTTCCTCACTGGTTCGATGTAAAACTTAATCCAATGTGGATGGAGGGGCCCAACCACATCTTGTTTCAATTACAGCTACTGAGAACCCAAAGGAAAGTAGTGGTGGACATCGTGTTACCTGTGGTGAGAAGGTCCGCTTGGTATACTAGGCCAGAGGCAGTTTTGCAAGCAATACTCTGCAGCCAATGTACCAAAGAGCGAACTGAGGCTGTGGAAATCATTCTAAAGCTTAGAGGAACATCACTAGATGATGACCAGCTGGGAGACAAGGACAAGGAAGGTACCTCCGATAAACGTCAATGCCACGAAATTGTCAGAATTAGTTAACTTGAGTTCGGAAGTTTTGGAGCCACCACTGACAACATGTATAACAAACAAAGATTTAACACAACTTAAAGAGGCCCCAATGCAAGTGCCAAAGTGGCCTTCTCACACTCAGAGTGTGGAGAGATGTGTGAAAATGGTCACAGAAGCAGCTAGTCAAGTTTACAGTCACGAGAGGCGAGAAGGCTACATCAAAGCGCAAGTAGCAAGCCGAATGCTGATGTCAAGGAACCGCAGCAAAAAGGACATGACTGCATTGGTTACTTTCAAATAAAGACTCTGAATGATATCTTATTGCCACTTTAAATGTTGATAGGATGTTTGCGCACATTTGTTATTTTGTTACGAATTTATGGAAAAATGGAATTTTTGAATTAAAATTGATGTAGGTAGGAGTTATTTTTTATTGTTTTTGAAGCAAGGATATTATTTTGTATGCCAAATGATTACATTAAATTGCTACCAAATCACATAATTTTCAATTTAGTCATTTCACCCCCAAAATTGACACACCCTAATATCTCAACGATGGAGAAACGCTACCAGGGGAAATGGAGTCCATCATTGTTAGCAGACTACTGCTGGACAATAACAAGAGATGCTCCAGAAGTTGAATACAAGAGACAAGCAAAGAAGCGACGGGTTGAATCAATATAAGTGACTGCATTATACAGGTATGTTACTAATATGTGGCATACATATACCCAAAATGTGTAACTTAAATTTTCTTGGAAACTGTAGCCAATCGACTGTTTTTATGGTCATATTCGTTTTCAGCACCCCAAAATCCATAAGAAACACATTTTATCTCCGAAGCACAAACTTTTTCAAAATTTGTAGACCAGTGTTATTATATCAGTTAGGGGCAATGTCTATAGCTTCTAAATTAGTAAGATTAGCTATTTAAGTAGGTTGTTGTGGGACGCTGACACCTATGGTAGACCCTAAAGAAGATCTAAATCAAAGTACCTGTAAGTACCTCTATTGTCTATTTAATAGTCTAATACTTAACGGGGTCCAACATCCTCACGTTATTACGTTTAAAACATCCCCAGTAGTTATTCCTTTCGGTAAATTAAACAGTAAAATGCATTGTGTTACACGAGAGCTTTCCAAACTTTTCACGTTGGCGACACACTATTTAAGCATAAAAATTTTCACGACACATTAATTTTTTGTTATCAAATATCAAATATCAGATAATTTTTCAGTAGGTGGTTTATCTTGTAGCCGATTTTGTTGACAGAAAAATCAAAATTTTCAAAATACAAAAAACACCAATGTGTCGCGACACACAGTTTGGAAAGCTCTGTATTACACAGACATGGGGTCAATTATGAATTGAATTGGAATTGAATTGGAATTGATAGGGGAATGTGTGAATTGGAATTGAATTGGAATTATAGAATTTTTTTTTAATGAATTGAATTGAATTGAAATTGATGCAATGAATTGATGTGAATTGATGATGATGTGAAAATAAATCATCAGGAAACTCAAATATATACAGTATCGAAATGGGAGTAAGCAACTCCTATTAATTATACTCCTAATCCTAATAATGGTTTTGGCAGTAAGCATTCTCATTCATATTATTAAATTGGATTTTTCTAAAGTAGGCCTTATATACTAGTAATAGTCAGTGATGGGCATCGATACATGAAAATCGCTAAAGCGATACCGATACATCGATACATGAAGAACGTCTTAGGCGATACCGATACGCCGATACTTTCTAGATGTCTTAAGCGATACCGATACCGATACATGCATCGCCGATACATGTATCGCCGGTACATTTTTATAATTATTCATTTAATATGTACTGTAGGTATTAGATATTATTGTTTATACTAGTAATTTGTACGCACTGTAAGTAAAATCAACGACATTTTAATGGGTTTTATAGATGTAAATAAAAACAATTGCTTTATTTAATGAAAGTATGTTTTAATTTTGTAGGATACATGAATGACTGAAAATATTACACTAACAATTAAAAGTAATTACTATTACCCTTCAAAAATACCAGCTGGCTAAACATCTGGTCAGACAGTCTATTCCTTTTTGGAGCGTGAATGCGACCAGCCAAACTAAACAACCGTTCTACAGGAGCAGAGGATGGTAGTGGTGTGTTATACTTCAGGAAGACCCGTAGAATTCCTGGGTACTGCCTCAGAGATTGGAGAGAATGACTTCCGTCACCCAGATACTGTAAAACTTCCATCTCAGTGGAATCTTGAGTTGCAGAGACATTAGTGGAAGCAGACTCATAACAGAAGAAATCATCTGCACTTCCGTCAGATGCAGCATCACTTAGTTGTTGCTGGGGGGTCTGCT
The DNA here is from genome assembly GCA_023014485.1 of Bathynomus jamesi. NCBI lineage: Eukaryota > Metazoa > Arthropoda > Malacostraca > Isopoda > Cirolanidae > Bathynomus > Bathynomus jamesi. Next base: position 220,029 of record JAJOZX010003188.1, on the reverse strand, counting down.
CGCTGAGGCTCTTAACAGCATTAACCAACATTTCTTGAACCCTCTTTTTGACAATGTTAGTATTAAATTTGCCTTTTATTGTCATCCACTTTAACTTGAACAGAGGATTTGAAGACGATGCCAGTATTGCTGCTTTACACTCATGCGACGCATCAAGGCACAGAAACTTTTCAAACCGCTTAGTGAACCCTACTGTGACTGCATTGAGAAGTGGCTGACAATGACGCAATGCCTCCGAATTCAAACGCTCTAGCTTCTTCTCTACAGCTAACAATGTCGGAAGCAGGCAACCGTAAAAACATTCTTTGTCGGACTGCAACCTATCAAGTGCTGTTGCAATGGGTTGTAGTACGGTTAGGTATTCTGGAGAAAATCAAGCTCATTTTCACGAAATGTTGGCAGTCCTAGTTGTTTCATTGTTTCATTTAGGACACTTTTGTGCTTCAACAGAACTGATAAACTGTCGAACAAGGAGTTCCATCTTGTGACGCATGGTAATGTCAACTGACATTTTAGAGTTTCCTGGATTATTTCGGCTGTTTTAGGCTTGCCACAGAAATTCCAAAGGGCTGAACACTTCCCCATGGCAGTATGGTGTATTTTTTGCATAAGGTCCTTTCAGCGCAGATTTTGCATCGGTGGTGCACACTAGACTGAGTGTGTGTGAGCAGCATCTCGAATGTGTTGAAAGAATGATTTCTTCAGAATCTGTATCGATGTCTACACAGGACTGTATGAATCCCTCTTCGTTTGGATCCTGTTCTCCAATCAAGTCGTCTTGATTGCAACACCAATGAGCGTTTCTATATTATATGAGCGTTTCTATATTATGAGCGTTTCTATATTATGGTTAATTAATCTCAATAGCACAAGTACAAACGTGTTTAAACGTTGCGCCGTACTGTGTGACGTGACCAGTAGAGTAGTACTGTCATTAAATAAATATTTAATAATATTATTATTTATGTATATTCATAAATATAACTCAGTAGTGTCATATTATAACATCTATTTAAATATTTAAAAATTCTTATTAATGTATCGATGTATCGAAGTATTGACTTTTTCGATACATTTAAGAAAATTGACCTTAGCGATACCGATAAATCGATACTTTTGTCAAGTAGCTAAAGCGATACCGATACCGATACAAAAGTATCGATCGATACGTATCGGCGATACATGTATCTAGATACTGCCCATCACTGGTAATAGTAAAGTCCCAGTGAACGGGAGCTGTAAACAGGAGTAGGGTACAAACAAGAAATATGTGCCAGGTGTTGCTTTTTGGTCTCGAGAGAGTCCTAGGAGTTATGACCGCAACTGTACATGTGTACATTGGTTTATGTGTAAAAGAAAATTTATATGTTTATTTGTATCTTTTCATCTTTGTAATATAATTTTCCAAAGTGAATGTGTGTGTTTGTGTGTATAGTTGTCATGTACATGTGTATATTTGTTTTAGTTATGTGAAAAGGAAGCCTACATGTTTATTTGTATGAATATGTAACTGTTGGGCAGTGGGGGAATGAACTCCCCAAATGCTTTCTCCCCCAAAAGATGGGGCTATGATCACAGAATTGGCTGTGAAGACAGAAGATCACACCTAAAAGGCGCTGGGCTAAGAGAGAAGTATGAAAGGGTAGGAGGACAGCCTCAGAGAGAATTTTTATACATAGAGCTTTTCGATATAGTTATTGATATAGAGTTAGTCACATATAGTAGGCATATATAGAGTTGGTTCTCTGTTTGTATCACGGTTCTGGCTTTGTTTTTGGTTTCCCGTATTGAGACACCTGTTTGAGTTATAGTTACAATATACTTATATACCATATATATGTGTATATATATAAAGGTTTTTTTTCTCATATATTTGATTTGTGTCCATATTCTAGAAATATCTCTGTTTTAGAACTTAAGTAGATATGGTAGCTACCTATCTTATGTGAGAAAATGCCACCTAACTCAAATGTGTAGTCATTTCATCATGCCTAGTTCCAGTGACAGTAAATCAGGAAACCATAAGACAGTTTGCCGTCACTGTAACCAATCTGTAGCTGGATCTAACAAAGCAACATTAAACTTCAGGAGGCATCTAGAGGCGAGCAATATTTTTTTAATTAAAAGAATTATCATGAAGTGAATTAATTTTACTGTAAATACTGGTAATTTCCAAATATTTATAGGCCTACTTATCTTTCAATTTAATAATAATATTTTTATTTTTAAGTAGTAAAAATATATTTTAATATAAATATATTAAATATTAAAATATATTAAAATATATTTTTAATATTATATATTTTTTATTATTATTATATTATTTTGTTTTCAGAGGAACCATGCAGACATCTATGTAAAACTTGATAGTCCAGTAACTGAACCAAACCAACTCTCCATGATATCACACCAACAGCGATATCACACCAACCGATGCCACTAGAAAGTACGACTACCTACCTCCTGACCGCATTCCTTGCTTCGCCCGTACAACGCAGCTAGTGGTGAAAGACAGCATGGAGCATGCTGTCCAGGTCACACAGATTCTCACCAAGGTATCTAAGCTCGTCAGCTTCTGTAGGAAGTCAAAAGTCGCTGCAGAAGTGCTCACAGATGAACTCAAACTCCAGATGGCAACGTGTACACGCTGGAATAGCCAATTGACGATGATGAGGTCTGTACTTCGAGTGTCACCTGAAGTGTGGGACAAACTTGATGTTCCCTACAAACTTAAGCAGTATGAGCTCAACACCATCAAGGAGCTCTGTGACATCCTTGAGCCGTTCGAGTATGTGACTCTTCAGATTCAGGGACAAGACATGGTGGTGAACTGTGTTCTACAGATCTACAGAAGCTAAGGCTAACAAAGACCCTAAGATCCACTCTAAGGTTAGCCCGAGAGAAAGGAAAGAGTAGGGGGTTAAAAGAGGAGAATAAGGGGTTAAGTAAGTAACAAAACTTATCATTTGTGGGTTAACATTCATTCAGAAAAAAAGAAAGAAAGACTCACCATCATCATCTGCCGGCCACTGCCGACAAGTCGGAAAAATAGTCAGAGAGAATAGAAAAGGGGTGAAAGATGAAAAGAAGTAAAATAAGAACGCTTACAAACCATGCAAACACAGTCTTAACTCAAACACTGTCATACCATGCAAACTTAAGACATGCAAGTAAAGAGAGGATAAGAAAATAAAAAAAAGGTAGAAAGAGTATAACAAAAAGTGGATTAGTTTACGCTACTGTACAAGCTACATCTATGTTCGTGTTACTCCAATTTTTTTTTCGGGCTGCTTTAGCAAATCTTCGTGAAGTGTACAACAGCAAGCTTGTCTCAACACTTCAGTCGTCAGTTGAAACTCGTCTGAGCAAGTATGAGTCCATGGAGGCTTTCCAGCTCGCTGCCACCCTAGACCCACACTACAAGCTGGACTGGTGCCGTGACGATGAAGTGCAAGACATCCGTGACCTGCTGACTCGGAAGTACAACAACATCGCACCTAGTGTCAGTCCTACAGACACTTTCATTGCTGAACCTCCACCGAAATGAATGAAAAAAACAAATGACATGAAAATACAGACAAAAAATAACAATACACACTTTAAACGCTGTATGTATATATATATATATATATATATATATATATATTACCAGTCAAAAATTTAAGTACACTCTGAAATATTCATAAATTTAAAATTTTGGTTAAAGTTTTTTATTTATTAACTAAGTTATCATGACACAAATTCATAAGTACAAACATGGGGACTTAAATAACAGCAAATCAGGACAATTTATCAAAAGCAAAATCTAAATTTTAGATTCATCAAAATAGCCTCGTCTAGCAGCAATTACAGCAGAACAAATTCGAAGCATGCGCTCAACAAGAGAAAGAAGATAGTCTGGTGAAAGCTGCTGCCAGCACTCTTGTAAGAGTTCCCAGAGCTTCTGAGCACTGGATGGCTGCTTGGCTTTCACTCGTCGATCCAGTTCATCCCACACTAGCTCGATAGGGTTCAGATCCGGGGACTGTGCTGGCCATTCCATAACTGTGAGCTGACGTTGTCGTTCTTTCTGCTTCAGGTAATTTTGACACAGCTTGGAAGTGTGTTTAGGATTGTTGTCTTGCTGCATTATGAACTGTTGGCCAACTAGTCGCAGTCCAGATGGGATGGCATGGCGTTGTAGAATGCTGTGATAACCACGTTGGCTCAGAATTTCAGTGACTTTGTGGAGATCTCTAACTTGCTCCCCTACAAAACATCCCCAGACCATCACACTTTCTCCACCGTGCTTCACTGTTGGCACAACACACTTCTGTGTCATTCTTTCACTCGCTCTGCGCCGCACAAATACTCTGCGTTTGGATCCAGAAACTTCGAATTTTCATTCGTCAGTCCAAAGGACAAATTTCTAGTGCTCAACAGTCCATTTTTGATGTTTTTTAGCCCAGGCTAGTGTTTTCTTTTTGTTCTGGAGTCTCAACATTGGTTTCTTTGCTGCAGTTCGTCCTTTTAATCCTGCCTCTCTTAGTCTCCTCTGAATAGTTGATGTAGAAACTATTGTACTTCTGAAGTTGTTCAGCTGGGCTTTGATTTCAGGTACTGTGAGGCGTCTGTTGCGCAGACTGGTGACTCGGATATACTTGTCCTCTGAGTCTGTTGTGGTTCTTGGTCGCCCTGACCTTTTTCTGTCCTTATTTTGACCAGTTTCTTCGTACCGTTTAATGGCGCAAGCAACCGCATTCACAGAAACTTTTAATTTTTTTGCAATATGCCTCAGTGATTGGCCCTCATTTCTCAAAGTTACAATCGACTGTCTTTTTTCTGTTGTTAACTGAGCTTTGGCACCCATTTTTGCTTTTTGAAACACAGAAATATACCTTAAATTACACAGTTAGCTCCTCTGCAAGGATTTTATATGTAAAGACCTGCAGCGCATGTTAATAACTGAACACATGTATTAACATACTCCTGAAGAAACACACTACCCCAGTAACGACTTTTAAATTGTTTTTGGACCTTTGTGCAGAGCTAATGGCATTAATTTTAGATTGTATGCTAGACGTAAATTAACACATTTTGAAGGCTATTTTGAAGAAGCTTCTGTGTTACAACACACTGCATAGGGCAGATGCACTGAAGTATGCAATATGAAAGCCAGGTAAGCAAATTCATCTCTAGTACCTGTTAAGTTTACATTTGAAGTTTATGTCATGAGCTAAGCAGCAAAATATTGGAAATTAGTAGGTGTACATAAACTTTTGACTGGTAGTGTATACTTACTTTCTTACTTACTTATGTCCCTTCTGAGGTTTCAGGTAGGGTCCCATCTGATATGTCGGTATTGCCTCCACTCGTCTCGATTCCTCGCCAGATCCACCAGCTCTCTGGTCAAATAAATACCAACTTGAACATAAGTGATAGGCTCTAAAACATCAAGAAACGAAATTTTATTGTATTGTTCTACTTCCATAGAGAATTTAATATTAGAGCCTATTTAATTTTAGAGCCTATCACCTGTGTTCAAGTTGGTCTTTAATTGACTTAGAAATTCAGTATCTTAAGAGATTTTTTAACTATAATTTTTATTGTACTTTGACTTTTGAGACTTCAATTTCTAAATTTTTAAATAACCTATATTCGCCCAAAATAATTCAGTCCACGGTTCCGAAAGAGAAGGCTTATCTTAAGCTTCCATTTTTAGACCAACTAACCTTTCAACTTAATAAAGATGTCCACTCTATTTTGGACAGACATTTCCCTCAATGCGACTTTATAATTAAATTCTAATTCTAATTCTCTGCAATCCTTTTTTCGCCATAAAGATCACCTCCTCGTGCTTTTGAGATCCTTTGTTATTTATTTATATACATGTGCGACCTGCCAAAGTCGTTATGTGGGGCAGACTACCCTACAGTTAAAACTTAGGGTTTCGAAGCATTTGGGTTTTTCTTATCGAACTTCTCGCCCTCTTTCCACTCGTGAATCCTTTGCTATTCGTCATCATTCAGAGACCCATGACCACCCGTGCCCCCAGGATTCCTTTGCGATTTTGTCGTCTTCTTCTAATTCGCTTGATCTTAAAATTGTAGAATCCCTTTTTATCAAGAAATTAAATCCAGAGTTAAACGACAGCCTTTCCTCGATAAAATTACATACTTCCTAACCAACCAACAGAGCTGGGCAGTATTTAAATACATTTGTGTATTTAGAACTGTATTTATAAATACATTGTTTTTCATGTATTTAAATATAGTATTTAAATACTTTAATGAGTATTTAAATACAATGTATTTAAATACTAAAAATATAAAAATGTAAATACTTTTAGTGGTTTAATACACGTTCTGTACTAGCACAGTACGACGCGTCGACAGTGTAGTACAGCATGGTTCATGTTTCAACAGTTTGGGTAAACATCCTCTCATAAAAAGACTGTTCCTACGCTATAACACGACATTACCATCTTCGGCACCGGTAGAGCGAATATTCTCATTCGCGGGAATCACTTTGACTCCCAAAAGAAACTCTCTTTCAGACAAAACTTTTGAAAGATTGGTTTTGATCCGCAGCAACCGTGAAATAAAAGAGAATTCGTAAGGTGCCTTATGTTTATGTTTACGTCTTATGTTTACGTTTATGTCTCATCTACTCATTAATTGTTACTCATTTTGCAATGATATAATGAGTATAATATGTCACTGGTTGAACATCGTAAGTTCTAAGTTCTTTTGTTTTTGTTTTGTTCTAAAAAGGGAAATATATAATCGGAAATTAGATTGTACTATTTCTTTATCCTTTATCAAGCATTTTATATTGTTGTTACTCATGAATTAGTGAATGCATATGTTAAAATTTGTATGTATTTAAAATGTATTTGCAAATGTATTTAAATACAATTGATGTATTTTGTATTTAGTATCTAAATACATTCGTAAAATGTATTTAGTATTTAGTATTTAAATACATTTCTCCCATGTATTTAGTACTTAAATACATTCAAATTCAGTGTATTTATTGCCCAGCTCTGCCAACCAACACCTTTTTAACACAATTAACGCACTAACTTAAGTTTTTTCTTCTTTCCTTTCTCTCCAATTGTCATTTGTAACTTTTACCATCCAGGTTAGTCCTTTTTAAATGTTTTTAATTTTTTTTTTAAATTTTGAAATTTTTAAAACTTTTTGAACTTTTTAAATTTTTTGAATCTGTTTTGAAATTTTTTTATTGAAATTTTGGTTTTTCTGTTTTATTTTTACTTTCTTTTATTTTGTCTTATAATACAGATAGTTTTTTTAACTTCTTTTTAACTTTTTTGTATTAGATTTTATTATTGTATAGTATATTTATGACATTTGTATTTACTTTAGTTATATGATTGTTTTTTAGATGCTTCTATTTAGTCGCTGAAGATGGCCCCTGAGTGGACCGAAACGTTTGGCCAATAAATGTTGAGAGTCGTATCTCTTGTTTTCATATTCCTATTGAGGATAAGGTTCCCGAAGAACACTTCTATCGTAACTATATATATATATATATATTATATATATATTAAAATACCATCTAAATTTGTTCAAAAAGATACGTGTACTCTTTTGCATGCCTATTGTGTATATATTATATTTCCTTGTTTCTTTATCTTTATTTTCATTATTTCGTTTTACTTCTAACATTAATCATTTTCTGTACGCACGTTTCGCTAAAACTATACAGGGTGTCCCAGAATTAACTATCTATTTCAATGAAATCGGACAAATTTTTTAAAAACACACTTTTATTTATGTTTATCATGTTTAATATGTGTTAAAAATGTATAAATTTCTAAATTTTTTTCATAATTTTATTTTCATAATTTTTTCATTATCTGGTCCAATGAAAGACCGTCTGAAGTCATAGAATGGCAAAGAGACTCTCCAAAAGTTAACGTGTGGCTTGGAATGACCAAATACAAAATTTATGGCCCATTCTTCTTTGCGGAAGCAACTGTAACAGGTACCGTCTACCTTGATATGCTTCAGCAGTTTCTCGAACCACAGCTTCTTGATGATGGCATTCTTGATAATGTTGTGTTTCAACAAGAAGCATTGATCTTTTTGGCGATAAACCTTTGTTTTTATGAAGCCCCATGCAAAGAAATCCAGGGGTGTCAAATCCGGAGAACGCGGAGGCCAAGGTCGAGGTCCTCCACGTCCAATCCACCGATTCGGAAGGCGTCTGTTGAGGTATTCTCGAACAATTAGAGCATAATGACATGGTGCTCCATCTTGTTGAAACACAACATTATCAAGAATGCCATCATCAAGAAGCTGTGGTTCGAGAAACTGCTGAAGCATATCAAGGTAGACGGTACCTGTTACAATAGCTTCCGCAAAGAAGAATGGGCCATAAATTTTGGATTTGGTCATTCCAAGCCACACGTTAACTTTTGGAGAGTCTCTTTGCCATTCTATGACTTCAGACGGTCTTTCATTGGACCAGATAATGAAAAAATTATGAAAATAAAATTATGAATTTTTTTAGAAATTTATACATTTTTAACACATATTAAACATGATAAACATAAATAAAAGTGTGTTTTTAAAAAATTTGTCCGATTTCATTGAAATAGTTAATTCTGGGACACCCTGTATAAATATGCTTTGGTAGCGCGGTCGTTCTCGAAAACCGTTAGACTAAGCAGAGGGGGAAGGGGTTAATTACATTCGTCATTACACTTTTTAATACTTTATTCAGCCGAAAATGATTTAGATAAATGGGGGAATGTGAATGGAAATTCATTATAATATTTTAGTCGGAGAGTAATACGAAAGAATATTCCTACTTTAAACTACATTGTCACACACAGAAAACGCCCTGCCTAGCTCTCGCTGTCCGAATGACTGGCGCATTTTTGGGTAGTCCACTCTCTCGAGCCTATGTTCAGGCGTGCTAACTTCCAATTTTACTATAATTTCAATTTAAATACAATAAACAAACATTATTTAGATTCTTAATTAGACATAAAAATAAACAAACATAATTTATCGTAATTACATTTATTATTAAACATTACAATCTTTATTAAACAAAAATTAATATTCTTAATTTAGACATTACTCGCATCACTACCTTGAAAATAAGTTTGACACTAGGAAAACTTATTAATATAACAAATTATTTATTCGTTCAACAAAGCTATTTATTTTGCAATTTTTTTTTTCTGTAACAAAGTCAAGTTAGAGATAGACAAGAAATAATTAGAATGACAAACTCCACACATCAGATATTTTGTATCATTATATAAAATCGAAAACAAAATAATTTTCACAACATTTGCATAAAATAACATTTCACCCTAATAATAAAATTTACAACCTGTAACTAATCTATAACGTACCAAAAAAATAACGGAAAATTTTCTTGCAGTGGCTACACAAATTTCAAGTTCACAATCTATTCCAGCGATTCCTCATCAAAGATCGCTTTACATTTGAAACAATTATTTGTATAGTTATACAGTTACTATCAGGGCAACATAGAAAAAAATAAGAAAAAGTTTATATAAAATACTGACCAGTGCGCACATACTATTTCACGAAAAACAACAAATATGGGCAATAATCGCACCCTTTCACTTCTAATTTCATTACATAATAATCAGTACATCAATTTTGCTGGACGTTGTTTAGATCACAATCCGCAGATAACAACGGACTTCAATTTTCAATCGCAGCTCTCCTGCTCACTTCGCTAGAATGCAAGGGATTGCATCAACATGCAACAGGTCAGCGCGCTTTAGGTTGGTTCCACTCTCTCTCCAAATGGCGAAAAAAAAACAAGAGCGACGTCCAATTCTAAAAGGATCAGGGGGGGGGGGAGATATACTGAAAGCGGGACCACGCACCGGAATTACACGGAATTTGCAATTCTAGAAGTCGATGAAGAAACTCGCCTGTTTCATCTCAACTTTTGTCGGTGAACGCTGCTCTTCCTACGTCCAGCTGAAAGACTTCCACTGGCAATAATCAAACGATCACTTCGCCGTAGGCAGTTTCGCAACAAACCTACTTTATGTCTGTATGGACAGTACAACCTTAGACACACGTTCAAGCTCTCGTGGCTTGCCTACCGCGTGCTAAAACACATATTTAGCGAAGCATCGAGCAGCGTGACCAGCTACTGCCCGAAAAATACCAGTAGACCATCGAAACTCTCCTGTGCCAAGTCCCTGCACATTTGGTTTCTCTTCTCTGTCTCTTCCGAAACTGTCCTGCGCCAATCTCTGCGCATTAGGTTTCTCTTCTCTGTCTCTTCTCTTCTGTAACCGTCCTGCGCCAAGTCTCTGCGCATTTCGGTTTCTCTTCTTTCTCTCTCTCATCATTGGTGATCGATCACCTATCCGGTCGACTAACTCATAAATGGAATTTGAATCCAACTTAGTTGCCTCCAAATCGAGCCTCTCGAAATTTAATAAAAAAAAGTTATTCGAAACATTTTTCTGTACTGCTTATCATTTCATATTTAATTTACCGAATTTTCTTGACAGTTCACTTCGAAACAAGAACTACAAATTTGCTCTGGCCAAATTGACGGAAAAAACTATTACAAATTTTACAGAATTTACAAAATTTTAATCACAGCCTAACTACCAATAAGGTCACTTATGGCAGTTACATCGGAGGAGATAAAAAAATTCATGAAATGAATGAAACAAAACTGCACAGTATAAATATAAAAGCGCCCATACATAGTAACCATTATTATAATTTAAGAAATATTATTGTTCAAACTACCGTCAGAAATCACATCGATACATTTAAATACAAAAGACAAAAATTAACCCTAGAAACTTCATGTCATCACTTCTCTGAAAATCACAAACCCCTCTTACACTTTGGGGGGCACACTATAGACGCCACAAAAACGTTACTGGCTATCTAAGAAGGCGCCATTTCCGGGTGAACACTCGAGCCAATGTATCAACTGCATTAATAAACCCGACTGAAGTTTTAAACAATAACAATTTTCCAAAACAGTTATTAAAGAAATATATATATTTTTTTAAATATTACTACCGAAATTATTTTAATATATTAATTCCAACTCGAAAAGCTAAATTTCATAGGAATCAAACTCGTAATTCACAAATTATATCTAAGAGACAACTCTCTCCTGCAACACAACCCAGTATGGTTTGTAAATTACAAAAATCCCAACCATTTATCGTTTCCAAGTGAAAGTACAAATTTATATCGTTATTCTAAATAAGAACAGATAATATGAACTCAAAAATACACGCAACCTACTATGTAAACAAAACAAAAATTTAAACAATCACTGCATAAGAAAGAGTGTTCGCTTTTGTTTGTAAGCGAGCCTCTAAAAAAATATTCCTAACCCTAACCGAATTTAACTGCAGTAGATCGGGAAACAATTTTTGTAACATTTTCTATGCAAACGCGCGAACGTAAAAAACATTTTTAATTTTTAATACCAAAAATAGAGCATTAAACAAAAAACACTCCCTAACAATAAAATTTAATTTCAGAATAAAAACTTTAAACCGCCTAACTAACAAAACATCATTCGGAATTTGTCTTGAAAATGAAAGAGAGAAAAATAAACAATAATCAGCCTACCTACAAAAATTAATGAGTATATAAATGTATATAATTATATATATATAAAATATATAAGTATAAGTTAATATATAATTAAATAAAAAATTAAAAACAAATTAATTAATTTATCAAAAGAATTTTACGAACACAATTTTTTCATTTCAATTTAACAAATTTAGCTTATTTTCACGTCCTACACAATCCTACACGGCAACATATAATCTGACAACGTTCGAATTAGACCCAGTCTAAACTAGTATCTTTAAGATTATTTTTCGACTGTCACTTAAAAAAAATTAACTTAATCCTATAAAGCAAAGCAAAGCGAACCTTAAAATTATTTAAAATTATTTCGGCCTCGCCCAAGAAGCCTGTAAATCTAAATTAATAAATAAACAATATTATATACATCCCGTCCAAAAATAATCTCAAAACTCTAATAAAATCTGGGAAATTTTGTTACATGTTCATTGAATCTCTTAAAATGCTCTAATATATATATATATATATATATATATATATATATATATATTGCCTAAAGACGCGTCACAATACGCCAATCATTTTGAGCCTTACTCTAAAAAATGCGTGTCACATTATTTAAGCAGCTAAAATAATTAATTCCATATTATTTAATTATTATTTAATTATTATTTAATTATTTAATTCCTATTTTATTATTATCATTATCACAATTTCTACTAATTCCAAAATTGTAAACACAAACCGTAAACAAAAAGGTAAGCTGAGACGGAATAACAGTGGAAGAGACGAAAAGAAAAGAAAAATGAGCCACCCGGACAGTACGATCAATTTTGAAATATTTTCTCTCCGATCGAACCAACGAAAACTAAAGGACTACGACTCGCGCAAATTTTTTACTCCAACGGAAAACCGACTCAGCAACGACTAAAAGAAGTTTTGAGTCTCTAGACTCCATCTCCATCAAGAAGAGAAAAAAAACAATAAATTTTGACGCGCGAAAATTTCGAAGCGACGTGGAGGATAATTTGGAAAATAATGGGCGCCATCTTGGATCATTGAATTTTGACGAAAAGGGAATCAGAATTGAATTTTGCCTGGAAACGGGGTAGACTTTGCATTTTGATATTTTAATAATCGAAACAGAATATTCATTAATGCCATAAGCTATGATACCGGACCGAAACAATTTTTAATCGAATTAATAGGCTCGTGGGTAAGCCTCATACGAAATAATAATGTAGGCCCACCGCTAGCCACCAAAATGTCGTGAGTGCCTTATTTATTTATTGAATTTATTATATTTACTTATTTCTTTATATTTATTCTCATTATTCCGTTTTACTTCTAACATTAATCATTTTCTGTACACGCGTTTCGCTAAAACTATATAAATATGCATTGGTAGCGCGGTCGTTCTCGAAAACCGTTAGACTAAGCAAAGGGGGGAGGGGTTAATTATATTCGTCATTACACTTTTTAATACTTTATTCAGGCGAAAATGATTTAGATAAATGGGGGAATGCGAATGGGAATTTATTACAATATTTTAGTCGGAGAGTAATACGAAAGAATATTCCTACTTTAAACTACATTGTCACACACAGAAAACGCCCTGCCCAGCTCTCGCTGTCCGAATGACTGGCGCATTTTTGGGTAGTCCACTCTCGAGCCTATATTCAGGCGTGCCAACTATTCCAATTTTACTATAATTTCAATTTAAATACAATAAACAAACATTATTTAGATTCTTAATTAGACATTAAAATAAATAAACAATTTATCGTAAGTACATTTAATATTAAACATTATAATCTTTATTAAACAAAAATTAATATTCTTAATTTAGACATTACTACAGTATACTGTAGGTCTAAGTTGGAGTGAAAAACATAGATTACATTCAAACATAAGTGTGCCTATTGTTTATACTCAAGGTCTAAGTTGGAGTGAAAAACAGATTACATTCAAACATACGCTCCCCGTATGCCTATTGTGTATACTGTAGGTCTAAGGTAGAGTGAGAAAACATATATTACATTCAAACATACGCTCCCCGTGTACCTATTGTGTATACTGTAGGTTGTAGGTCTACGCGGAGTGAAAAACATAGATTACATTCAAACGTGTGCCTATTGTGTATACTGTAGGTCTAAGGTGGAGTGAAAAACAGAGATTATTGATTTTAACCCCAAATTAATTATTTTATTTTTTTATAAAGAAAATTCCGCGAAATCAAAGTTAATTCGCCTTCATTGTTTGAAATATTTCAGTACATTTAGACGCGAAACGAATAAAAAATTAACAATACAAGAAATACACTTGACAATTAATCAATGGCTTAGTAGAAGAAATAAATAAAACCCCATTAATCCAATACCAGACGAAAAAAACAAATGATATAGAAAATAAATATACAAAAATAACCAAGAAAGACAGAAGAATCTAAAGGTATAAACTCGAAGCACAGGTGAATCGTCGACAAAAAGGGTTAACCGCAAAGGTCCATTTGACCACACTAGTGCTAGACCACCTACGAAGAATCTCTCTCGACTCCTATTTATTGTTTTCATTATTACTATTACTAATGAAGTTAAAAACTGAACTTAAATATATACATAAGCATCACGTGATTGTTTTCCATGAGCAAATTATTTATAGGCTAAATTAGCCTTTGATTAAGTAATGAATTTCCTTATCATATTCCCATAACTTACCTTACCTTATGAACCTTATGTTGTTTTGTGCGTTGGTCTCTCTTCACACGGAGGTCAAGCTGGTGGCCCCGCCTCTAGGTCTGGCCTGGTGGAGGAGCGAATTGCTTTCTTGCGCTCCACCGTACATAGCCAGGCACGTCCGGCTCATCTGGTACTGTCCTGAGCCAGGCATCCAGTCTTTTCTTGAAGACTTCAACTTTGACCCCCATTACGTTTCTGAGGTCCTTAGGAAGCTGGTTGAAAAGTTTCGGTCCCCTGACAACTAAGCTATTTTCCTTCAGGGTTGAGGAGGTCCCTTGTTGGGCCTTTAATTTGGGAACACTACACATTCTGCCTTTCCTATTTTCCAGTGTTGTTTGAATGGTAATTGGGTTTAGTTTTAGGTTTGGTACCAGTTTTTCGATCATTTTCCATATGTAGATTATGATGTACCCCTCTCTTCTTCTTTCCAGTGAGTACAGATTTAGTTTACGTAGTCTTTCCCAGTAGTTGAGTTCTTTGCAGCCATCAATCCTGGCTGTGAAATGCCTTTGCGTTTTTTCAAGTTTATTAGTTTCTTCCTTTTTATATGGGGACGTCAAAACTGAGCAGTATTCAAGTTTTGGTATAATCAATGTTTTTAGCAGGGGAATCATTACTGTCCTGTCCCTTCTCTTGAACGTTCTTAGTACCTGTCCGGCGACTCTTTTTGCTTTATTTATCGCTATCTGATTTTGTGTTTCGAATTTCGCATCATCTGTCATTATTATCCCGAGATCAATCGCTTTCGTGCTTCTCTGAATTTCCTGTCTATCTGGAGCATAATATGCAGTCTGTTTAAGTTCTTCTTTTCTACCATATCTCAAGAACTGAAATTTCTCGGCGTTGAATGACATGTTGTTGTTTTCTGACCATTTGTATATGTTGTTCGTGTCCCTCTGCAAGGCCTCCACGTCATGTACATCGCTGATTTTTCTGCTGATCTTTGTATCGTCTGCAAAGGATGTTACTATACTGCTGCTGTTTACTCCGCTGTCTATGTCTGTTAACATGATAATGAACAGGAGTGGGGCCAGTACTGTCCCTTGTGGTACTGAGCTGCGTACTTCCGATTCTGATGATGATATACCTTGAATTTTGACGACCTGCAGACGATCTCTAAGGAAGTTGTAGATCCATTTTCCACTTTGCCGGGTTATTCCCATATATTTAATTTTATGTGCTATTATACCATGGTCACATTTATCGAAAGCTTTAGCAAAATCTGTGTATATAACATCGTAGTTGTCATTGCCTTCCAATGCATCTAGGATATTGTTGTAGTGTGCATATGCAACAATATATACAGGGTGTCCCGTAAGTCTGGACCCATAGGGAAAAATAATAAAATTACAAAATAGTCCAAAAATTTATTACATAATCTGTTCAAAGTGTCCGCCGTTGTGTCGCACACATAGTTGAAGACGCAATCTCCACTGCGACAGCACTTTCTGAATCACAGTCGCAGAAATTTCTTGACACGCCTCCACAATGCGTGCTTTAATGTGGAAAATGTTCTGAAGTTTGACCTCGTACACTTTGGCTTTCAAGTGGCCCCACAAATAAAAATCATAATAAAAAATAATAAAAAAATAATAATAATAAAATAATAATAATAACAAAATAAAAAAATATATTATAAATCCCTATGGGTCCAGACTTACGGGACACCCTGTATATATATTATATATACACAGAGCTGGGCAGTATTTAAATACATTTGTATTTAAATACGTATTTAAATACATTTGTGTATTTAGAACTGTATTTATAAATACATTGTTTTTCATGTATTTAAATATAGTATTTAAATACTTTAATGAGTATTTAAATATAATGTATTTAAATACTCAAAATATAAAAATGTAAATACTTTTACTGGTTTAATACACGTTCTGTACTAGCACAGTACGACGCGTCGGCAGTGTAGTACAGCATGGTTCATATTTCAACGTGTCAGTTCAATCAGTTGTGTGCCACTCTTAGTCGAAAGCGGTTGATTTCTTTATCGTGTGCGTGTCATGGCTTCAACAAGCAAATTTGTATGTATTTAAAATGTACTGTATTTACAAATGTATTTAAATACAATTGATGTATTTTGTATTTAGTATCTAAATACATTCGTAAAATGTATTTAGTATTTAGTATTTAAATACATTCAATGTATTTATTGCCCAGCTCTGTATATATATATATATATATATATAGGGTGGTGCAAATGTACTTATACCGTAATAATAATAACTAACTCGGTTTTCCTTCTCCCCGAATTGTTCATTTTGACTAAGATCAAGCTTGTCTCCCGCCTTAGACCTATAGTTTAACGTTGAATCCGACCTACGCTCCAGCACGGGCGGTCAGAAATGACAATGTCATCTTCTGGACACGATCTCTTAACCTCCGATCAGCACCCTAGCGCCTTAACCACTAGGTTACCTAGGGTACCCAGTTATCTACCAGCCCAACCAGACATTCATTTTCACGAACTAAACACATTTTAATCACACTCCTACGCGAGAATTGGCAAGTAGAAAGTCAAGTCGAATAGATGTATCCAAAATGCAAAATATTGTCGTGGTAGAGATTGCAAGTAGCAATTCACCTTGAGATGTGAAAATAAATCTACGGAGAGAATGAACCGATTCAGATGTATCCAAAATGTGGAAAGTTGAGGATCAATCTGAGAATAGTATGACCGCAAATAATAATGCAAAATATTGGAGTGATAGAGAATGCAATGTTGCAAATGTTGATCAATGTCGCAAAGGGGTGAGGGATATTGCATGAAGGGGGTGGGTTCTAGAAAGGGGAAACCGAAAATAGCATGGGCGGAAATAATGCAAATATTTGATACCATCGTGGTGGAGATTGCAAGTGGCAAGTGTTACGATTTGTACACAAATTTAACATAACCCCTCCCAGTTACACTGAAAACCTACGAACCGCCTATTAGTCTTTTGGGGATCATGCATATAAAAGGAAATATTTTCTCCTGGGATTCACAATAATTACCTTCACCAGTGAATAAACATTCCTTCCGTCATGAATCAAGAACTTTACAGTTTACCGGATTTACATCAAGTTGGAGACACTGCAGCGGTGTCTACAATTAATCTTTTTAACGCAGCCGACCGGGACGGATTATTTCCAACGCAAACCGTTGATGATATTTGCAATGACGCTCCTTACGATCCGACGCAAGGGACTGCCGTAGAAATGTAAGTAATTATGTGGCTGTAATTTTATTTTTTGTAGCCAATTATTCTCGAACTGGTTATTTATTTAATGTGCCTGTCATTAGGAGAAAGAGCACTGTTCTGAATTATTTCATCATATATATGGAGGGTTGTAGTAATTCATCTCATCACATTTAAAATGCTTCATTTAAACAGTAGGTATCCTCAGTTATAGATTAGTTTGCAATTAATATTATGCTAAAGTCCTGTTTTGATTCTTTGAATTTTTTTATAGCAATCCTTTGCAAGTTTTAAATAATTTTATAATTTCCATAATAAATGAAAAGTTATTCTGTATTTTCTCTTAAAGGAACATCTCTGAGCGGTTCAGAGATATCTTCACATTGTAATATTCTTACTCTATGTATACTCTGTATATGTTTTAAACAATTGGGTTTTTATTAAAAAAGATTCAGTATGAACTAATTAATTATTCTTTCTCCTTTAAGGTTCGATGAGGATTTGACTCGTGTTATACAATCTTTTCGTTTGGAAGAAACGCATGTCATGGACCTGAATACGAAGGTAGAAGATTTACTGAGCAGACAACGAAATAATGTGTTTTTTCTTATGTTTTGATCTTTTTTTCGGGTAAGAAGACACAATGTATTTTCAACAATTTAATAAGTGAAAGAAATCATGTTTTTAGTCCAATAACCATCTTAAATAAGCTACAAAATACACAAATTAATATTATTGGATGCAATTATATATATATATATATATATATATATATATATATACACACGAACAAAACATCATACTATACAACGAGTGCGCACAATCGGAAAACGGCTTTTTATCTGTCTGCATACCATTTCGTCGTTTCGTTGAGTGTAAGACGGGTCGAATAATTTTAAAAATTTATAAATTCCTTACCACGTGACATATGCATGAGAAATGAAAGGCAGTACATCCCACAAGTATTACTAAAATATCCTTGTAGACGGAAGGGATTCCATACAACTTCGGGGATATGCATCTGCTCAAGAAATTTTACAATAACAGGGTCACTCCATGGTTGAGTTCCGAGTGAATCAAAACAGTACATGCTGTCCCTATTTTTAAAATAGATTACAAACCAATGAATCCCTTCACTACCAATAACATCTGTATTCACAATAAGACTACCGCAATCTCTCGTAGTTGGCAATTTCAATGTTTTATTCTTTGCAAACACACCGATAAATTTGGAACGTGATTCGTTCACCATTCTTTACTCTCTGAAGTGTATTCGCATCCATTTTAAAAGTTAGTGACAACGCCTACTAAATCTGTCTACATCTATTAGGGCTTGTGACTCCAGGTATACTAGTACAATAATAGGCGCGTCTATCGGCTTGGTGAATTCCAATCTGAGATGTTTCCACTCTGTTGTGAACTTAAGTGTGAATTTACACTAGCAGATAAACCAGGTGTGATGTCAAACGGATAAATGTTAAATTGATCGCTGAATTCTTTTTGCGTTACCCCAATCCCGAGCTCATCACAATCACCTGCAATATGGGCCAGATTACTATATGCTCTCACGCAAAGTGGGAACACAGCGTCTGATGAATAATCCGTATCCATTGTTCCCCCCAAAGCAACGCCATTGACGAATAGTTATATTTTTAAGGCTGAAATTCTCGAATTTATATGCACTCTTTTTATATTTTCCATTGACCGAATTGTGTTCCTGCCTTCAGTTAATATCCTTTTAGGTAGATTTCCCAGGGCGATGTTTTCTATTTGTTTCGATGCCAACCCTGCTGGCACCGTGTATAGTTTGAACTGTACTCTGTTAATTGGGTATTTTACTGTGGCATGTAGTAAATTTTTCTCAATTTCTATTTGCTTAGGCGAACTTAATTTCACTCGCCGTACGTGGAGGTATGTCTCCATAATATGAATCACAATGGGTTTTGCTCCCTCTTCTTGATCAGCATCTAGATTTAAACATCTCAGGATTCGTGCGGGTGAGCTTTATTTTCATATCCACCCCGTTCACAAGCAACTTCTCCTGGAATGTGAAGTCTGTATGCAGGCGTCCAAAACACTCGTATATCTTCTTTTTAGAATTTTTAAATTTGTCCTTTATACTACTTTCGTCTTTAGCCCTCGG
This sequence comes from Bathynomus jamesi, assembly GCA_023014485.1. Classification (NCBI taxonomy): domain Eukaryota; kingdom Metazoa; phylum Arthropoda; class Malacostraca; order Isopoda; family Cirolanidae; genus Bathynomus; species Bathynomus jamesi. The sequence continues at coordinate 200,375 of JAJOZX010003188.1, read as the reverse complement.
CACTTAAAAAGGTATCCTTCGCTTCTTTGGAAAAGTTCAGCACATTTACCAGATAGGTTCGTAGGTGATAGTACCCCGTTCCTGCCGATATGTTGACCTGATTTAAATATATGTCACACTGGTTGAATATGGAGTGCAGAAAGTTTGTTTCAGGGTATACAGCATATTTGTCATCGCAGTCCGTTCTATCAGAATGGGCTATAAGTAGTTTAGCGTACATGTGCACACAACTTGGGTCAAAAAAGTAAGGGCCTGAGTTGGGTATCAAGAATTCTTTTGGAGCACTCGGGGAACTAATTGTGTTTAACGGGTTAATCGTAATAAAGTCATTGTGCTCAATAGAAACTTGAGTTGGAGGCATACCAAAGAGGGTCAGCTCCGATTTACAACATTGTGAAATACACGGATGGATGAAGCGTGCCATGACGAATTAGAAATAGTGCCTCCTCTCTCGACAAGTAGTAAACAAACTATGATTCATGAGATCAATGTCCTTAGCTTATATCAGTAAAAAAAATGGTCGACCATAGGTTTCATTCGCTTAGAACACTTCTTTTTTGATATCTTTTTACGTTTAATGTCACGTGGTGGTAATCCCTTCTTCCGGACAGCCCTCCTCTTCTTCCCACCACCATGCATTTTTCTCTTTGCATCGTTGACGATTTCGTCCCGTGTACGCTTTAAGTGTTTTTTTAGAACTTCTTTAGGTTTAGCCCCAGCCAATATGTCTTCTGCTGGGTTAAGAACTGATTGTAGCGCTTTCCTCCCGAGGTATCTAGCACCCCTACCTTCAGCAAGGGGACCGCCGTACGTAGCATGGTTAAAAAAAATGCATCTAAGTCCACTACCACGTTGGTATCTCACACCTCGATAGACTGTGAAAGGCTTTCTGTCCATTATAACTCAGTTCGTCGAAAGTGCAGCATCATTGTTAAGCTCCCTTTACCGAATGGGAAATTTTTTCCCTCGATCGTTCTTATATATATTGAGATCATGGCCGTAACTCCCTATGAGGTCACCGAGGTCCGGACCTCGGTAATTATTTCCTAAAAAAAAAAAAAAAGAGAGAGTGAACCGTTCTCCGTGTATGAAACGCATATTACCGCTTTTCTTTTGAAAAGAGGGAGCGTCGAGCGTTTTGTGTTTTGTGTTTAGTGTATAGCTTGGGTTGTGTTTGTAGATGTCATTTTGGTCTGAATTTTGCTCGTCCCGCCGCGCTTGAAAAAAATCTGGACCTCACTAATTTCTAAACCCTAGTTACGGCCCTGATTGAGATATTGGTTATTAGATTAGTCGCGACATTCACATAATGGGGCCTGTCATATGTAATGCTCAAGCTCTTCCCTCTATGGTTTGGAATATGAGCAATGCGTAGCAGGCGTGCCTGGGTATCCCTAACAAAGTGGTGCTCCACTATATTGCTGTAAATATAGCACATGACTTGGGGTGTATAGCCAGCAACCAATCTCTAATTTCATCTGATACATTATGCTGGACAAGTCATGTTGTAGCTAGTGAAAGGTATCTCTTTGGAAGGCTGATCGATATCGCCTCTCGGTTATAATTTTGAACAGCCCTTTGTCTTTAATATTTCTGTTAGCCTATGATTTTAGGATTAGAGTATGTGCAAGGTTTTCTCTGTTTACGATTTCGTATACTAAATCAGCCGTACGATTTGAGATTTTTAAGCTCACGTTTAAGTCTCTCACAACATCCTTATCCGCACGATAACGGCCCGGACCTAGTGTTACTACTGTACTGTAATACCGTGCATCCCCAGTCCGGGCGATACGTATAGTTTCATCCCGAGTTACCTCGGCTTTTTCACACTCATCAAGGTCTCTAAGAATCGTAAAAACGGGATCTTTATAATCAATATTTAAAAAGAGGTTCAGCTGAATTTCGCATATCCCTACCTCATACGAATCATGATCCAATTCAATGGGTCCATGGAGTTTTTTTACAAAGTTGGCCAGGGTGTTGTTAGGATGTACAGACAGGGACGAAGAGGACAGTAGTGTGACATAGAAATGGTTAGGCGCCATGTTGCATACTATTTAAACTTCATTATTGCATCAGCTTTTATAGAGGTGTTGAAGCTTTCTGGTTACCCTAGTCATTTCACCAGGTACATTTTTCTCTTTCCTGAACCTTTGCTTCCTAAAATTTGTTCAATTTTAAACACATTTTTTCCAAAATTAAATGTCACTTTCTGCAACTCTTCACGGAGTGGTGTTCCATCTCTTCTCACATCGGACTCTTTGCACGTACCTCTTTCTAAAATCTCATTAGGTGTTGTCCCAATCGTGCGATGGTGTGAGCAGTTGTATGATGAGGCCAATAATTCCAGAATGTCTATATATCTGTATGTGTTTTTATATGTAAAATAGCGGTGCATGCGTTCCTTTATGGTAAGTTGAACTCTTTCAGCTAAAGAGGCCTTATGTATAGAATTGGTAGTGTGGTAGCTGATATTAAACTTTGTCAACATGTTCTGAAAAGCTCGGCCTATAAATTCTTTCTCCATATCCGTACAAAGGTAGCCATGAACCCTGTTTTCTTTCAACATCAACGTTTTGGTAGCTTTAGCAACTGTTTCAGGCGATTTATTTTTCAGTGGAATTAGCCACAGATTATCAAGAGAATACATCTATTATGAATAGGATGTAGCGGTAACCATCGTTATACACTGAATATCTTTGCACGTCTGTTAAATCTACTTGCCAAATAGAGTCAATCGAAGCAGCTGTTGTCTTGGCTGCTTTAAACCTTTTTCTCACAGGCTTATGAAGTGTATAAGCGTCCTGCTCCCGTAAAAACCTCTCAACATCTTTTTTCCCTACTCCATAATTGTAAACACTTCTGTACAGTCTATCTACGCCTAAGTAGGAGGCTGGGCTAGAAATGTCATAATAACGTCTTCTTAATATGTTAGCCATTTGTGTATTTTAGAGGCACCTGGGTAGGGTTGACCGTTGTTTAACCTCTTCTTTTTCCTCTTCAGGGGTGTTACCGCCGGGGGTGATGGCGTTTTTAATTGTGGAACGTACGATGCATGTTCCAAGTCTTTTAACCTGTTCAGATTTCCTATAATTTCTTTGGGGATATTTATCTGTTGTAGTCTTGCTTTAATATGCTTCCATTCTGATGGTGAGGGCCTATCCCACTTTCTCGCCAGATCATGGACGATGTCTACGATATTCGATCCCTGTACCTTTGCTCCTTCCACAATGATCTCGCCTGTATCGATCCACTGTATGTTGGGATCCTTATTCAATAGATTAGTTTATAAAGACTTATACCTTTATTCCTCAATGTATGTGGGAGGGTGCTTTTTAATACATGCTCGATATGTTGTGTGGCCGACCCGTTAATCTTTGGTTGATCAGCTCTATCGTCGGACACAGGCCCTATGTCACCATGCCCATCATTGTCCGTGCTGTGCCTAATAACTACGGGGATCTCTGTCGGATTCTTATAATTTTCGTATTCTTGAAGAAATTTCTACAGAGCTTCTTGGTATAAGATTCTTTTTTATCAGGTGTTTTTTCACTGTTTAATAGGGCTAACAATTCGCTTTCCATTCTTTTAAGCCTGCTTTTACGGGGTTCTAGAACCGTGTCTGGACTCTTTGAACTTTGCAGTGAAGCATACACCTCGTGTGGAATCACAATCACTTTCTTCATTATATTAATCTAGTCAGTAAAGGACCCAAAACTCGTTTGGAAATATATTCGTTCTTAGAAGCACCCTAAACGTGTTTCGGGGATGAAGGTCGCAAAGCAAATATAGGTAACGCTGGCTTGTAGCTTCTTCATAAACTTCCAAAAACTCCTTACGCTGATTCGGGAACATTTGATTGGCTAATACTCCAATTTGTGATACATCTCTACGTTGCGCGAATAAGACTAGATATTGTGTATTTAACGACAAATCGCGCATGTATCTATTTTTGAAAAATAGATTCTGATTGATGAAGAACACGCTTATGTTAAGATGGTGTGAGAATACTGTAAATGTCTCGGCAAACTTTTTATCCATCTCCAACATGAGATCGTCAATTACAATGACTGTATGTTCATTTCCCTTTAATGAATTAACGTCATATACAGTAGGGTGGAGTGAAATTTTTTTTTTTTTTAAATTTCAAAATGCTTGTTCGGGAAAGTTGCGTATTCATGTGAAACGTACTGTGTGAAATTTTTGTAATCGTACGGCTATAATTAAATTGTGCACACTGAACTCAAGGCTTTTAAAATTTGGCAAACTTTAAAATCATTGACATGGGGCAATTCGGAAGTAGATAGATCACAGCACTGTATTATCATATGTTCACACTACAACAATAATATTCAGACTAAACTAGGTCTAAGCAGCAACAAATAAACATTAATAACAACAACAAAAATGACTGTTTATGCGAGTTCGTATGGAGAAAAAGGTATGCAAATGAAGATTTATTTATTAAAATATTATTAAATATTGCAAATTTTAATAAATAAAGGATATTATCTGCGTTTTATTTTGTAAAATCCACTACATAACACTATATAATTTAGATAACGGTCATGCGCCATGCAAACTAGTGCGCATACAAATGCAATTTTTTTCGTACGTTGCGCATACTTCTCCAGGAAAATAATGTCATTTTCGTTATTAGAATGTAAAAATTTATTAGTATACAAAGTTTCAGCTAAATCCCGTGGGGTCGTCCATTTGGAAAAGATCCGTCATTAGCTCTTTTATCAACTCCTGGTTCTTCTGAGCTCACCAGGCCTTTGAGCGAGATGAAGTTGACAATCCGGCGGTTTGCAGGGACCTGGTGGCCAAGAAACTACATATCAGCAAATATGCCGGTGACGCTTGTCAGTTTCGTGCTCCTTCTTCCTATCAAAATTAACAGTGTTTAAAGTCAGTGAACCGTTGTTACTTCTCTAATAAAATTTGTAAATGTGCCAAGATTACGCAGTTACAGTCTCATCAGATGATCCAGTATCCACAATACTTAACTATTAAAAATACATATAATTATCTTCAAAATTTCCTAGCGACATCCGGCACGACCTTCATAGTCTATCTAATGAAGTGGCAAGCGGTGACCTTGAAATAGCGGGCATACGAACGAACGAACGAATGAGCGAGACCTTTAAACGTGCGAATAAACAAACGAACGAATGAAGGAGTGAATTTTAATTGCATAAATTGCTCAAAATATTTTCCAAAAACCAGGTAAACGATTTGAAATCTAAAATGAAGGACCTAGCAAATGAATTAATAGTTTTATTACTTTAGATATATTTACAAATTTACATGCTTTGGAACTGTTAAAAAGTATTAGTTAACCTTTACGGTTAATTTCATAAACAATTATAAATTCTTAAAATACCGTAACAGAATCTTTTTAACGCAGTTAATAATGTTATCCATTATGTACTAAGTTGTTAACACGTTTAAGAAGGTGAAGGCGAGGCATGTGGTGAGAAGAGATCCCCACACGGAAGATATCGCAAGTGACCGCCGCCAGGAAAGCCAACTTGACATGGCAGGAATCACTGATAATTGTAATGATGGTGCAGTGGTGGACGAGCTACTATGCTTTATTGCCAACGAGATTGACTATATGGATCCTGTAACTATTATAAAGTTATGTGTTGATTTTTATAATGGTAAAAAAATTGAACGCTCAAAGAAACTGATGTTTGTTATGTGCTAATAATGATACTGGTAGGTTAATTAAAAGGCAGGGCCCTAAAAAGAGTGCTCAAAATAGCGAAGACATTATTAGAATGTTTCAGCAGAAGCGTACTGATACCCCAGTGTTTGTAGCCCAAGATCTGGCTAATCTGCCCCCGGTGTCAATGGAAAATATAGATGATTGTTCGCTTCTTGCATCTATCCGGAAGGTGCAAGAGGGGTTGGTCTTCCTGAGAGAGGTGATGGATACTCAAGCTACAACCTGTAGTGGCTTGGTAGAAGTATGTACTGTGACTGCTTCCCGGATGGACGCCCTAGAAAGAGGGAGGCTACAGTCTTCCCTCCCAACATCGCCAAGTCTCACCAGGGTTCCATCAGAATATGATGGGGCAAGGGTACATGGGCTCTCTCAGCCTCTTTCGCCAGTACCCGAGCACACCCCACTCAGCGATGGAGCACTGCAGGAAGAATTTCCTCCTCTTCTAAATGGTCAAAGATTTGTGAGGGTCAGGGTGCAGCCTACTCTCAGGTCCATGAATGCACAGTCCTCTGCCTCTCAGCCTCATCCTGGATCCATGAGTGTAGAGCCCTCTGCCTCTAAGCCTCAATCTGGATCCTTGAATGCGGACACTGCTACATCGCCAGATCAGTACCATCGCACACAGGGTATCCCTCCCTCAAGGGGCCTTAATGAACCCGGATGCTGGGAATGCAGTCGTGGGTCGTGATGAGGATGCATCTTGGACAATGGTGGTAAGGAGGGGCCAGAGGCAAGCAACCCTTCCGAGAACTGCAACCACTGCAATAGCTAATGGTGGTAGTTCCTCAAAGGGATCTGGTCCCACTCACGCACCGGCTGGGGAGACAGCCTGTGGCAAAAGCTGGCAGGGAACTTCGGAGTATTATAGGGGCTGACAAAACAAATCGTATGATGGCTGTTCCAACGAAGACTGCTAACATCTTCGCCTCGAGATTTCAACCTGATCTTACGGCCGAGGAGCTGCAGGCATTTGTGGAAGAAAGATTGGACCTTCAGGATACATTTATGAAAATTTACTCCAGGTGGACTACGTACAGTTTCTTTCAAGTTACAGTAGTCTGTGATAATCCAGGGGTATTTATGGATCCAGCCGTATGGCCGGAACGGGTATATGTACGGCGGTTCTATGAAAAGAAGGGAAGAAAACGCTCCCATTGTAAGACATCAATTGACTTAATTTATGTCATCAAAGTGACATGAGAATTGAAATCTTACCTGATCAGTTTTATGGTTCTTGAAATGTATCAAGGAGACTACTAATAAGGTACTCACAGACATATTATAAATATACATGACTTACTTGACAACGATTATTTTTAAATATTCACTAGCACAAACATGTTGCGCAAGAGACAGACTGCAAATGAAACGAATGTAGTTATTTGTTGTAATTGTTACATATATATTATTGAAAGTGCCTTAAAATGCTCGTGATATTTTTTGAAAGAAGTTGAAACATTCAACTCAAATGGCAAATCTTTTCGCCTGATTTTACAGTCGACCATGTTTTGCTCAAACCAATGCCATAAATAACTACCATATTTGGTAAGACACAAATTGTGGCGACGGAAACAAATATATCGCCTGATTTTGCACTGCGGAAATGGAAATTCGTTCATCACTATTAACAGTGGCGGATTAATTGCGCACCTGCTCAGCACTGAAAATAATAGAAACTTTTAAACGTTTATTTATGAATTTTTTGGGTTAACGGACTTGAGTTAACGGAAGTTAAATGTAACGGAAGTTAATTAGTCCGATAATGATTTTCAAAGTTAACTTAAAAGTTAAATCGTTAACGAAAAAGTTAAATCGTTAACGAAAAAGTTAACTTCGTTAATTAACGATTAACGGATTAACGGTTTGTGCCCAGCTTTGCAAACTACAGACACGCAAGTAAAGAGAGGATAAGAAAATAAAAAATGTATGAAGAGTGTAACAAAAAGTGGGTTAGTTTACGCTACGAGCTACCTCTAAGTTCGTGTTAGTCTAAATTTTTTAATGAAACGTCTGCCACGTAATTGAAATCCGTTATTACGATTATTGCTATTATCGAAAATGAACAATCTGTCAAAATTCACGTTATCGATTTTATTAACGATTTTTAAAAACTTCAATAACCTCCCCCCTTAATCTCCTAGTTTTGAGTGAATGTAAGTGTAACTCTTTAATCCTATCTTCGTAAGACTTGTTGCGTAGTGACGGAATTAGTTTCGTGACGCGTCGCTGAACCCTTTCCAACCTATCAATGTTCTCACGCAAATCCGGGCACCAAAACTGAACGGCCTATTCTAAGTGGGGCCTGACTAGGAACTTGTAAAGAGGCAATATAATATTCTTCGATTTAAATTCGAAATCAAGCGCTATGAAGCCTAACATCCTATTAGCTTTTGCACAAGACTCCAGGCACTGTTTCCTAACTTTTAAATCTTTAGATACGTGTACACCTAAATCTACTTCCTTGTCAACGCTCGCTAACTGTCTATCATCCATCGTGTACGTGTAATTGTTGTTACGAGAACCGATATGCAAAACTTTACATTTGTCTACGTTATATTGCCTCTGCCACTTATCCGTCCACTCCATAATCCTATTTACATCGTCTTGGAGCCTATTTCTATCGTCCACGTTAACAACTTTACCGCCTATTAGTATCGTATCGTACCGCCTTAGTATCGTCCGCGAATTTTGACACGTTACTGGTCAAGCCTACATCTACGTCGTTAATGTTGAGTACGAATAGCAATGGGCCTAACACTGAACCCTGTGGGACACCACTACCTACATCTAACCACCCCAATTCACTACCATTAACAACGACCCTCTGTCTCCTAGCACGAAGCCATTCCTATAACCAGTTAGCTACCTGACTGTGTATATCATGCGCTTTAACCTTCGCAATTAATCTTCTATGCGGAACTGTATCGAACGCTTTTTTAAAGTCTAAATAAATAACGTCAGCCGCTCTATGCCTATCGTATTCGCGCACTATTTCGTTATAAAACTCAAACAAATTACCGTAGTTAAACAAGATTTATGGCTTCGAAACCCATGCTGACTACTATTAATCAAATCGCGACTTTCTAAGTGATCGACGATACAATCCCTAACTACGGATTCCAAAAGTTTACCGCCAATTGACGTTAAGATAATAGGCCTATAATTGCTAGCTACTGTACGGTCGCCTTTTTTAAAAATGGGCGTAACGTTAGCTAATTTGAAGTCTTCAGGAATAATCCCCGCTTCCAGTGACTTATTAAAAATTTTTGTTGAGGGGTCTACGATAACGTCTTTCAAATCTTTCAAATGTCTAGGATTAAGCGCGTCAGGGCCTTGAGCCTTTCTAAATTTTAGCTTATCGATATAATGCGCAATCTCACCCTCGTAAACAGTTATTTCATTCAAAATAGTCTCGCCACTAAATGGAACGATATCGTCCACGTCGGGGACATTATTTACGTCTACTGTAAAAATTGTCGCAGAAAAGTTGTTAAAAGGAAGCCAAAGCGCCGTTAGCGTCCACTAGAGGGCCTATGTTATCTTTTATCGGCTTACGATTATTGACGTAGTCAAAAAACTTTTTCGGATCATGTTTACTATCCGCAGCTACAAGTATTTCAAAATTACGCTTAGTATTCTTAACAGATCTTTTAACCTGACGTCTAAACTCGATATATCTATTAAAGTTGGCTACCGTGCCATTGCGCTTATTAAGTCTATAAACTATGTTACGCTCGTTTATGAACTCGCCTATTGGTACTTGTAGGTTATCTCCCCCCCCTCCCCCCACCAATTCTAACTGAATATTTTCGTTAAAACTAACGAAAATACACGACTTAACCTAACCAAATTATCAAGGGCGTGCAGTTTCTGGAATAGTATTTACTATTTACTAATAGATCAACTGTACGCCCTTGATAATTGGTTAGGTTAAGTCGTGATATTTTCGTTAGTTTTAACGAAAATATTCTGTCAAAATTGGTGGGGGGGAGATAACCTACAAGTACCCGCCTATTTAACTTGTCCACCATTTGGGCCTACCATGATTACTAGCGCGCTTGGGCCTACGCGGAGCAAACTCCCTTTCAATATTCAAAAAAACTTTCTTTAAACGCCTCCCAATGAAAATTTGCGTCATTACCCATAAATAAATTATCCCAGTCCACTACTCTCATCCTATCCGCAAAACTATCAAAATTAGCCCTCCGAAAAGCAGGGATTTCTATTACGTTACTATCCTTACTGTTTCCTATCAATAGCTTAAACCTAATAATTTGGTGATCACTACATCCCAAACTCTCACCTACTTCCAAACCTTCGACTATATTTTCGTCGTTTGTCAGTCATCACCACGTCCAAAATATTGTCACCGCGCGTTGATTCGGTAACCATCTGTCGTAAAAAATTATCTTCCATGAACTCGATCAGTCTCAAACCCTCATCATTACCAGTAAATGTCTCATAATTAACGTTAGGGCAGTTAAAGTCTCCGACAACTATACTATCCCGATTATTTATTAATAAAGTTACTAAGAAGTGTGTAAAATCTAGTAGCGGTATCGAGGGGTTGAACGGGAGGTCTAAAAACAACAACGAAATTAAAGCTAATACTACGCGCCCTAACTTCAACGCGTATCGCATTAATTGCTACCAGAAAATCTATCTTAACCTCGATAGCCCTAAAGGAATTACGAATGTACAACAAAACGCCGCCACCAATCCTATGTAACCCATCATTAGTAAAGAGTTTCGGTTATAGCAACTATATCGTAGTTCCCGGAATAAATTATCGTCTTAAATTCGTTCAATTTATTTCTAATACTACGCGCGTTACAATAAAATACATTTAAATTATGTTTTATTATGGATCGGCGTTTCAAACTATTTTTCACGTCGGACCGGCGTTTCCCGGACCCACAACATTTAAAGAGGGCTTCGACCTATACAGCTTTCGTACGTTCTCATCAATTAACCTACCTAGCCTAGCATTCCCTATTTCATTGAAATGCATCCCATCCATCTTTTATAAAAAGGCTAGGATCACTAAATTCTGACCACAGCTTTACGAAGTTTAGTGTTCAAAAATATTGTTTTTGGCGTAATCCTAAAATTTAAACTGTGCCTAGGGGTAATACCTAGAACTGAAGACCTATCTGTCCTTGCATTCAGGGGCCTAATTAGCCCTGTATCTCTTCAAAAGGTCAGGCACTTTCGTATCGGGCCTATACGCGTCGTTGCCCCCTACCATCGTCACCAACATCGAGTGACGGGAGGCAACATCAGTCCTATCTGCTTCGTCTCTAATTCTGTCAACCCTGGCCAGGGCCGTAACTAGGGTTTAGAAATTAGTGAGGTCCAGATTTTTTTCGAGCGCGGCGGGACGAGCAAAATTCAGACCAAAATGACATCTACAAACACAACCCAAGCTATACACTAAACACAAAACACAAAACGCTCGACGCTCCCTCTTTTCAAAAGAAAAGCGGTAATATGCGTTTCATACACGGAGAACGGTTCAGTCTCTTTTTTTTTTTTTAGGAAATAATTACCGAGGTCCGGACCTCGGTGACCTCATAGGTAGTTACGGCCATGACCCTGGCCCCTGGTAGACAGACACTGTTCCTCTCGGTTGGATTCCGTCCAACGAACTCTTTATCCATATGACGTACTAAGGAGTTCCAAATTAAAATTGTTTCCCCCTCGTTCACATCCCTATCCAACTCGGCGAAAGGGTTCGAAACCTCGATAGGTGGAGGGGATTCCTATCACCTAACGTACGTGGCCTAGTTCCAGTCTTAACTACTCTAAATCCCTCCCCGTCTACTAATCTCAGACCAACCTTAACCCTTTCCTGAATTCTGTCTAACTAGGTCCCTAACCTCACCCTTCAACTTACTAACGTATTCAACGTTAGTATAGGTTCGACCTTCGTCTACTGAAAGCCGACTCCTGCCCTCATCAAGCGTTGCAAGTCTTTCCGTCACCTCGCGTACACTATGTTTTAAATCAACTATCTCTTCGCTTAATTCACAAAACAAACAAACCGATCTCTCAGTAATCACTATAGGACCGCCGTTGTAATCTTTAAAATCAGTATACCACCAATTAACCCCATACCTAGTACACAACACTTTCTGCGACGGCATCGCGCAAGTTAAGGTAGTTAACGTTTATAACCGTCACAAGTTTAAATTAAATTAAGCCGGCACGCTATGAAAACTTCTAAATCGCTAAAAACCACTAATATTCAGTTACTTAACTATAACAATGTGAATGTAAACGCAAGTATATAAAATTCAGAACTTTCCAACAGTAAATTTATCGGCAATATCCAAAAGTAGAAACAATATCAGAGAGCCCAGGGAATGCGTCCACTCAGTAAGGAGTCTGGCTGATACATGTTTATATGGATAATGTATCTGTTGTACTGAACACTTGTACAATAGGCTGCTATCTTGGTACAATGATTGTTAATCATTTGATGTATGCAGATGATCTAGTTCTTATTTCTCCATCTGTAAAGGGGCTCAGCACACTTTTGAAAGTTTGTGAAAGGTCTGGGAAGGATAACAACATAAAATATAGTCCTGCTAAAAGTCATATTATGATTATGAGGACAAAGGCCTACAAGTATATAAAATTTCCTGAATTTCAATTGTATGGTATGGTGCTGTCAGAAGTGACCCAGACTAAGTTTCTTGGCCACATACTAACTGATAGCCTTTCAGATGACTGTGATATTCTAAGGCAGGGTAGATATGCTCAGTGAAATAGGTAAAGATTCGGTAGATCACATCCACTCAAATTAGTGACGAAAATAGGTTTTTCTGGTGTATTTCATGCTGTTTCAATTGAATCTGACCTTCATTTTTGGCGCAAATGCACCGTTATAGAGATAACCCCCCTCCCCGATCAGGGCTTTGAAGAAGAAGGAAATTATGGGCTAAAAAGGCCAGAATCATTTGAAACAGCATGAAATACACCAGAAAAACCTATTTTCTTCAGTAATATTCACGGCAAAAGTAACCTAACCTAACGGAAAAAACAACTTAACCTAACCAATTGTCAAGGGCATATATTTGACCTAACCGGGCATCCAGTTGATCTAACCGGGCATACAGTTGACCTAACCGGGCATACAGTTGACCTAACCGGGCATTCAATTAACCTAACCTGGCATACAGTTGACCTAACCGTATCTAACCTAGGCTTAGTTGGAAATATTATCAGTGCACTTGCATTAATTACGCACCGATCCCTTCTTCTTCGCTATCTTTTGGCGGTGGCTACAATACCACACATGCTGATTTTCACGATAATTAAGTTCATTACCACACTGAAGACATGTAAGAGAGGTCTTAAGCACACCGTGAGCTCGAAATATAGCGGCAGCAGCGCTATCGTCCCTCAAAACTTGTTTAATAACGTCCCACTCGGACTTAGAGCATCCACCACAAACAGCCATTCTAAAGGAACTGTTGAATTCAAATTTCAGCGCCGGACATGCGCGGGGGTGTCACGTGACAATGGGGCAGCCTCTTATTGGCTAATGATAATAACATGACTCTATAAGCACGGGACGAGATGGTTTGACGAGTGAATAATGGCGCCAAAATTTAATAATTTCGAAAGTAAATATCTCGATAAATAGGAATTTCCGCCAAAATTAGTATAGAATAAATTATTCTTATGTTTTTTCGCTCTATCTCGCTGTATAAATACCAATATCGAGCTTGGTGGATGTGTTCTATCGAATCTTAACCGGAAAATACTTTGATTAGAAAATTTCATATGTGTACATTAGATGTTAAGTTGATCTTGTTCAAAACTTTTCGCACTCCAATGTATACAGCTCATTTGTAGTGGAACTGCAGGATGTATAACTTGAGAAAACTGTATGTTGCATATAATAATATTTTTAGGAGTTTATTAAGAACGCCAAGATTTATAAATAGTGCTCCTTCTAGTGCTAGTATGCTGTTTGTAGTCAATAAAGTGCTAACTGTACCACTGTCATTCGCAAGTTTGTATTTAAATTTATTACTAGGCTTGGTGAGTCAGTCAATAAGATAATAGAAGCCATAGTTAGTGGATTGATCTTCGATATATTTGATAGCTCTCAAATCTGGAAGCATTGGCATAGGCAACCGTATGTTCAGTATTCATAGTGATTCACTGACCTACATAGTCAATGCTCCAGACATCTATCTCTTAACCTTCTATGGACCACTTGTATAATGTTTGTACCTGTTGAGTCTGAAATAAAGTTGTTGTTGTTGTTGTTGTTGTACTATGTCTAGATTCTACAGGTTTACCCAGCCTACTATAATTTTCACTTCTATGAATAGAAGCCCACACAGCATTCGGATAATGTAGGCTATTAAAGGTAAATCATTAAAACACACAAACGCAGACCAGGTATGGAAAACTGATACGTGTGGGTAGTCAGGAGGTAACGAAATTGGTCCACTGAGTAGGTAGGTAGTTAATCTAACAATTATTAAATTCCTTTTATGTCATTGACTGGGTGGATTAAACCAATCGGTTGCTGACCAGAGTTAATCTCCACACTAATATTTCCATACTGTGTCATAAAGCATACTTGGTAGTATTGAAACAGTGACACTACCAATCAACCAACCAACACAAAAAAAGCTGAAAAAAAAAGTCAGAAGAAAGAACATGCGGTAACAGTGGTATGGCGAGCGAGGGTCTTGAAACGGAAGAAAGAAACAACCAGCTTTTAAGTGCGCACACCTAAATTAAGCAAATAGAAGGACTCTATAAAGAAGATCAGGCCTGGCTGAGGAGACCGGGACTTATCTAATAACACTCGGTAAGTGAACGGTTGTATTTCTAAGCCCCAGTTTAGTGATAATAGTTTAAACTAGGTCCAGTTAAAATAGGCCTACATTGTGGTCTAAGACCTAGCATCACCGCCTAGTTTAACAAAGACTACGGTAAATTATCCTAGCCTAATTTGGATCTCTAGGCCAGTGGTGGCGAACCTTGTTTGCTGGCGGGTCATTTTTGTTACTTTTGATTTTTAAAAAACGAAATTGGGTCTCAATAATTTATTTACTCAATATTTTCATTGAAAAACTTGGATTTTAGCTGCTAATGTTTTGATACGAGATTTATACTTAGTTGTCTTTAGTCTCACATATGCAGCACTCATATCTGTACCAAGGCGATTCCTAGCGGTGGATTTGACGAAATTCATGGAGGAAAACAACTGTTCACATGAGTAATATGAACCAAAATATTGTTAGCAGAGCTAATGCTAGCTTTTTCATTGATGCAAAAGAATTTGGTAAAGAGTTCCATTCTGCAAGAATAAGATTCTCTACTCTTTCTATTGATTGTTGTTCTCTGGTTCCACCCAAAATTGACGACTCCAATTCCTTTTCTTGTAACTTCAGATTAAGATCAATAAATTTAGTCTTCCATACTGCACTTTTTTGGAAATCAACTAATTCCATTTCTAAATTACGAATGTCAAGCCAATGAAAAACTGATAATTGAAGATCTTCAAATTGAATAGTATGGGGGAATTGAATGAATTGTAAGTTGTCATACACATACACACGTTTTTAGACGTATACTATACGTTTAAAAACGTTTCAATGTGTATCAGCTGTTTATTTTGGTGGGAGAATAAAATAATTTTAAAACTGTAAGGCAGAAAATATTAAAAATTAAAGTAATATTGTATTTAAATAAGAGCTCGCGGGTCACTAAAAATTGCCTCGTGGGTCAGTATCTGACCCGCGAGTCAGTGGTTCGCCATCACTGCTCTAGGTTGATCCTACAAGACCAGGCTTAACCTACTCTGCAGTCAGACTGGAGATGTTAGGGGTGGGTTAATTGGGGACCAATTCATGCACAGCATTTTTCACACCAAGCATAAAAAAAACTGTGAATTTGTTCCAGTATTTAAAGTTGACCTAATTATTAAAGCTAGGATCACCTGAAGATCCGTCACCCTAGCCTTTTTTAGTTAGCTTTATAGGACTAACTAACGAAAATATCACGACCTAACCTAACCAATCGGTAGGTCAACTGTACGCCCTTGATGACTGGTTAGGTTAGGTCAGTGCTGTCCAACTTCTATAAAGCGCGGCCAAGATGTTGCCTATAATCATACACTGTTGGTTAATACGACTTAGGAACCCGCTGAATGTTGTTCTCCCTACTAGAAAAGACAAAATAGGGAAGAAAATTCAGAAATGAAATTTGGCAAACGTCCATTCCGCGAGCCGCATGCGGCCCGCAAGTTGGACAGCGCTGGGTTAGGTCGTGATATTTTCGTTAGTTAGCCTTATAAAACTAACTAAAAAAGGCTGGGGTGACGGATCTTCAGGTGATCCTAAAACTATAAGTATAATATATTAAGAAATAAATATTTTTAAAAATTTACTTCTAATTTAGTAATAGTTAGTTATTTTTATTTTTATTATTTCAGTTTGTATTGTTTTTAATTTATTTTAATTATTTTTCTTTCGTTATTTCTAATCTATTTTTAATTTTCAATTTTCATTAGTTTCATTATTTCACTGCAGATCGTGACTACTGTATATAGGCAAGAAATCGTACTAATACGAATAGTTGATAGTTAGTAGTAAAGTTTCCAAGAAATCCTTTTTATAAGAAAAAACTTTAAAATGTCAATTATTTATTTATTCAAATTTATTTATAAATTACATATTTATGTTATTATTTTGCAGTTTCAACCATAATAATGTATGTCGTAAATATGTCGTTAAAATGTCGGATAAATATTAATGACGATGTCGTACTATCATGTTTATAGGATGGCTTAAAAAATAGCTCTCTGCCGAGTTACATGATTACAATATTGCAGTTTTTAAGAATATTAATTAACTAAGAAGTTCTAAATTAAATACATGATTTTACAAAAACAAATTTTATATTTTGAAATTACACTAAAATTGCTTGATTTACCCTGATTTTGAAAAGGTATTTATCTATTTGTAATCCCTAAGACTATATATACACACAGGATGTTTATAAAGTCCCTATCTATTTCAGTAAAAACGTAGCAAAAAAGGGTAAAATTCAATAACAATATAATAGAAGGCTACATTTAATGAATACTTAAGCATATAATTCTACATGAGCACCATCAGTATCTCTACAGAGTTCGAATTTGTCAACAGCATTGGGGAACACATTTTGGAGCATGACAGGGGTTATTTTTGTAACTACTATTACGATACGAGCTCGTAAATCTTGCAGATCTGTAACCCTAGTTTGATAGACGTTTGTTTTGATAAAGCCCCATGCAAAGAAATCCAAAGGCATTAGGGCAGGAGATCGAGCCGCCCAGGGCCTGTTGCCTCCACGTCCGATCCACCGATTTGGAAATCGTTCATTTAGGTACTCCTGAACAATGTTTGCATAATGACAAGGTGCCCCATCTTGTTGAAAGACGACGGTGTTTAAAATACCATCTGAATGAAGCTGGGACATTTCCGTTCTCGTATCTTAACAGCAGTTACAAAAATAACCCGTCATACTCCAAAATGTGTTCCGCAATGCTGCTGACAGATTCGAACTCTGATGTTATTGAATTTTACCCTTTTTGCTACGTTTTCACTGAAATAAATAGGGACTTTATAAACACCCTGTATATCAAGCCCGTAGCCAACTTTTCCCAGAGGGGCCTTAAATTTTATGGTAATGTAGCAAAAGTGGAGTGGGAAGTTGCAGAGAAGCCAGGGAACAATATGCTGCACTGCACACATATGCTGCACACAAAGATCGTCAGGGCCTGGAAGGTATCTGAACACTTTCCTTCATACCTGAATCAGATCTTATTTTATATATGATATCACACACACTTTGGTCAAAAGTGAAGTAATTACATACAAATATCTGCAGCAGTATTTACATTTGACTATTAATAACGAGCTAAAAAAATTTATTTCTAGGTTGCAAATGTATAAAAAAACACTTAAAATGAAAGAAATTCTTAAATTTCCTTGTTAAAAAACTTAACTATCACCAACATCTGTCATTCAAAAAGAAAATATTTTTTCCAGGGGGGGCTCGATCGAGCCCCTCGAGCCCACCCCCGTAGCTACGGGGTTGTATATATATATATATATATATATATATATATATATATATACACACAAACTCAGAATGGTCCCCTGAGAAACTTACAGTACTGGCCAAATTATTAGGAATTTTTTTTAAATTTCATTTTTTGGTATAAAATGTTAAATTAAACCATTTTAAACGTTGAAAAGTTATTTATTTCTACACAAGAATACATGGTCATTATTTAGCAATAGTTTAGTACTTAGTTTGACCCACCTTAGCTGCCATAATGGCTGCGACACGCTTCGGCATGCCATGAATCAATTTTTTGCATAATTCTTTAGTCGAACGAAGCGTGTTTGTTCGTCAGTTGTCGTTTGGTTGTCGTGCGATGCGGGTGTGTTTCTCTTTCTTTTACGTGTCATTGTAACTACCGTTTAATTTAAATAGTGTATTTACCCAATTTCGGCAATTATTTGTTACAGTTTTTAAGTGAATTTGAAAATGAGGCGAAAGAATGACTTGAGTCCACGGAAAATTGGGCAAATACAGGTTTTATTAACTTCTTCTACATTTAAACAAAAGGAAATCGCTGCCAAACTCCATGTTTCACCACAGTCAGTACTTCGTATTAAGAAAAAAATGGTATTTGGAGAAAATGTAGGCCCCAAAAGGGTTGGAAGATGCGGCAGAAAAAGGGTAACGACTCCAAGAACTGATAGACAGATTGCAATTTGGTCTCTTAGAAATAGAAGAGCTACTTGCAAAAACATTTCCAGTAGTCTAGCGGCTGATGGCATCAATATTAGTCGTAGAACAGTCAACAGGAGGCTTCTAACTGCCGGCTTCAAAGCCTACCGCCCAAGGAAGAAGCCCAGGCTCACTGAGGCTATGAAGAAGGCACGTTTTGCATGGGCAAAGGAACACATTAACTGGACTAGTGAGGATTGGGAACAGGTAAGAATAATATTTAACATTAAATAGAATGTTAATACAGTAAATACAGTATGCATAGAAGTGTATTTACAGTACGTGATAAAACTGCAGTAAAAATATCTGTAAAGCAGCAAGTCATACTGTACTTCGTTTTAGCTGTACTTCATACGCTATGCACTGACTCTTTCACAGGGCTTTCTTTGATTGCAGGTGGTGTTCTCCGATGAGTCAACGATTGCCGTGCTTGACGATCGTGTTCAAAGTGTAAGGAGGAGGCCTGGAGAAGAATTTTTGCCTGAGTGTCTGATGAAAACGGTGAAATTTCCACAAAAGATCATGGTTTGGGGAGAAATTTCTGTGCATGGAACTAGTCGTTTGAGCATTGTTGAGGGGAATATGAACCAAGTCAAGTATATAGAAGTACTAAGAAGACGTCTACTGCCTCAAATAAGGGAATGGTATGGTAATAGACGTTGGATTTTTCAACAAGACTCAGCTCCATGCCACACGGCAAAGTCGGTTAAAAAATGGTGTCATGAAAATAGTGTTCGGTTGCTCCCATGGGCTGGAAATTCTCCAGACATGAACCCAATCGAAAGTTTATGGTGTATTTTAAAGGACGTAATCCATGAAACGCCGATAACAACAAAACACCAACTCATAGAGCGACTTATTGAAGTCTGGTTTCACTCTACACGTATTAAGGAATTATGCAAAAAATTGATTCATGGCATGCCGAAGCGTGTCGCAGCCCTTAAGGCAGCTAAGGGGGGTCAAACTAAGTACTAAACTATTGCTAAATAATGACCATGTATTCTTGTGTAGAAATAAATAACTTTTCAACGTTTAAAATTGGTTTAATTTAACATTTTATACCAAAAAATGAAATTTTTAAAAAATTCCTAATAATTTGGCCAGTACTGTATATGTTAAACACAGACCGTGCATGGAACAAGGAACTCTTCTGGGAAAATTAAATCCACTATAGTCCGAATAAGTAATGGTAAATGACAAATACCATAGTTTTTCTTTTTCATGATGCAAGCCCGACGTGGGCAACGGGTCTCTCGCAAAGAGGTCCCA
Source organism: Bathynomus jamesi (assembly GCA_023014485.1). Taxonomy (NCBI): domain Eukaryota; kingdom Metazoa; phylum Arthropoda; class Malacostraca; order Isopoda; family Cirolanidae; genus Bathynomus; species Bathynomus jamesi. The sequence goes on along the minus strand of JAJOZX010003188.1, from coordinate 180,556 downwards.
TAAATATAGCTTCCCTCACCAGCTATCTGCAAAGCAGACAGGATCCAGCTTTGGGACATGGATCTAGGGCTTAAAGCAAGCCTAGCCCTGCTACATTTAGAACCTCAATATAAGCAAAAGACTCGTTGCATTCACGTCGGATTGAATACATCAAAGAAAAAGGGGTAACTATTGTATTTTTAGCCAAAAAAACAAAACTTAAACCTCAACCGCGACATTGAGCGTCCCAAAGCTGGATCCTGTCTGCTTTGCAGATAGCTGGTGAGGGAAGCTATATTTATGGGACCTCTTTGCGAGAGACCCGTTGCCCACGTCGGGCTTGCATCATGAAAAAGAAAAACTGTGGTATTTGTCATTTACCATTACTTATTCGGACTATAGTGGATTTAATTTTCCCAGAAGAGTTCCTTGTTCCATGCACGGTCTGTTTAACATATATATATATATATATATATATATATATATATATATATATATATATATATATATATGGTAATTTGTATTGCTGCATTCCGAGGGCGCTGCGAGTCAATTTTTGGGTGAACGCTTTTCAATGAAATGAACTTTTATGATAAGACTTGATAATTCTATTAGACGTCAGTTATGATTTTGCTATCAAGCCATGAGTTAGACAAATAACACCTTTACTTTAGCCTTCTCATGATATAAACAAATTTGTATCACAAAAACAACAAGCAACTAATGTAATGTGGTATTTTTGGAAATCAGAAGTATAGTGTGCAGGCCATGAAGACTTGTTGGCAATTTTAAAGAATAACGGGGCTGTTGTAAATTCTTCCACTTTACAACATTAAAACGTGGAGAGAAACAAACATTGGAATAATATTACTGAAGCCCAGTCGACGAATTTAATTTCTGAAAATGATGCAGTTAATTTTTTTAGATGACATAAGGCGTATAAACTTTCGCTTGGTAGGCGCTAGGCGGCTGTTATTTCTGATTAGAAACTTTTTGTTATGGACTAATCCTGAAAGGATAGTTTAACCTCAGACAAAAGTTCAGTTTTCAACTACTTAGAAAATTGTCTCAGGCTTATGCTAACGAGTTTAGATCACAATCAGGGACTGAATGAGTTCAGACTTCAAAATCTGCTTAAATTTTCCCACTGTCGGGACAACCAGTGGGTTTTTTTTGTATATTTAATTTTTAAAATTAAAAAAATCACTACATTCATCAGTAACTCATATATATATATATATATATATATTTAGGATAAAAACGAAGACGTAGAGCAAAAAAGTCATTATATTTGGCTGCAGCCGACGTTTCGGGCAACTCTACCCATTTTCAAGGCCTAATAAATAAAAGCTAAAATTAATGCATGACAAAATTATACGAATGTCAAAAACTAAAACTAATTTATAATACAAAAAACACTTCAAGAATACAAATTAAAAAGCATAAAACAGGCATAAGCCAAAAACAAATCAAAAGTAAAAATTATATAAATGACAAAAATATATGAATGATAAAAATAAAACTTAAAAACTAAAACATTCAAACATAAAATAGTTAAAAAACTTTACTAATAAAAAGTTAAATGAAAAAACACAAAAGTGCACCAAACATACCATGCTCACTTGACAGCCACAAAAAAACTGAAGCGAAAAAGAGAGAGGGTCAAGGGAAAAAAAAAAAACAAAAAATTTTTTTTAGTTTGTAGGTATTCTAATTAATATAAAGGGGGTAACAGCTAGAATCAATATTTAAACTGGAGTTCAGAAATTTAATGCACAAAGATTCGTAAATACGGAGAGAGGACGGGCATTTTAATGATTTAAGAATTTTAAAGTTATTAACGGAAATATCAACCTTACACTTAACAGAATGATTTCTAATGGCAGACTGTTTCTTTTTCGATAAAACTTTCCCTGTCCTATGGCTAATACCCATATGGGAGCAAAATCTCGCCTGCAAAGAACGAACTGTGCTGCCAACGTAGTTCCCCTGGGAACACCCAGGGCAGGTAAACAAATAAACAACAGAACAGTTCATCGCAGGGGGAATTTTGTCCTTACAACGGAAAAAACATCCAAGGGTATTATTATTTACAAAATCAACCTTAAAATCAGTGTGAAAATAAAATTTCCTCACCACACTCAACAATTGCTTTTTCACAAAAGTGTTAAAATGGTAGAGGTCAGGTAAAACAAGATATTTACAATTCTTAGGAACATCATACGTTGGGATAAGGTTGGGGGAATATACATTATTAAGAAATTTACCAATAATACCTTGTAGTACAAGATCCCGTGGAAAACCATTTTTAAAGAAAAAGTCAGTAAGGAATTCAAACTCATTATGAAGCAGAGCAAAGTTCGAGCAAATATTATAAGCTCTATGCACCAAAGTGCGATTGGAACTTAGTTTGTAATTAAAATCGCAAAAACTATAAAAATTAAAACCCAAACCCGTAAACATAGGCTTCCGGTATGTAGAAGTTAAGTTTTCTACAATTTTTCTGCATAGGCAGGACCGAGAAATTTTAAAAGGTTTGGGTGTAAATGAATCTATTGTCATTACTAAACCAGATAAGGGTAGTGGTGTTGTGGTTATGAATAAAACGGATTATATTAAAAAAATGCTTGATATTCTTTCGGATTCATTAAAATTTGTTAAGGTAGATGAACAGTAGGGTGGATCGATTTTACATTGTTTTCGATTTCCATATTCTAATAGAGACAAAAACTTGCGCATGCATGAGAAAATAGCCTCTGCAAAATCTTAGCTTAATAGGTAATCATCTTCTGCCCCCGGCAGAGCGATGAAAATCATATTTTAGTAGTCAAAAACGTATTTTTCTTATAATTTTTAAAATATTTCAATATGCATCAAAATTATTCCTAATAACTATAAAGTCGATGAAAAAGACCTCATATGATCGTTTTTCCAAGCGCGTTGTCCTACGTTAATATCTTTTGCCCCCGGCAACAACGTCAAATGTTGAAAAAATAGGTAATTTATATACATATTTTCAGATCGGCTCTTTGTCTTAAATAATGCATTTATATATTTCCCATAGCATTTATATCGTTGCTTAGGCATGAAATAACACACACGCAAAATTTTATGACTCTAGGCTAGGGTTTAAAGGTCATCTCTGGTGAGTGCTGCCAGCAGCAGCTGCCACTGACGCTCCAGTACGCACTGCGCAGTTCCCTCAGTTGCTTTTTGACAGCGTCGAAGGCAGGTGTGTATTTTGCAGCTGGCTCCTCGAGTCCTCAGTGTGTGTGTGTGTGTGTGTGGCTCCTCACTCAGAGTCCTCAGTGTGCTCAATCTCTCTACTCATATCCTTGTTTGTTTTTCTCATAACTCTGTTTTTTTCGATTTTATTGCGTAACAGAACAATACATTATTCTTTAATCTTTACAGGATGGCTACCGCTACAACTAGAAGATCGGTTACGTGTCCAATATTTGGTGCTGGGAAAGATTTGAATTTGCGATGTTTTCCCACATGTGAAGATGTGATGCAATACTACCATCATGTGAGAACTGAGTTGAGATCATCAAAGAAGGAACCTCCATTCAAAGACATCGCCGCTATGGTCACGGAGAGACTGGAATACTTGTGGAAATTAGCTTCCATTCCAACAGTTTCGACAGCACGGATAAATCAAATGTTGAAAAGTTATCGTGATAAAATGGCTAACATCATCAAATCACTGAACGCGAAAAAGAAGAACGAATCGTTACAGAAAAATCTTGAGGCCTTCAAGAAATCAACTAAGACCACCTTATTTGACATATCGGCTTGTAAATGCCCTGATTTGACAAAATGCAGCTGCCCTCATGAACGACGAGTACCATTGAAAGAGCAACAGTTTTTACTCGACCAAAGAAGTGATCGCAAAATGGCAATAGGAACTTTGGATGTTGAAACAACAAATAAAACGAGATGACTCTTGCAAGAAGATTGGCGATATTGAAACAAGAAGGAATAGCAGAACATCAAGAGCCGTCGACTAGTAAACGACAAGAAACTTCTCAAGAACAACCTTCTTCGTCAGCCTCTAGTGAAACCGAGGATACATCTATAGAATCACCGTCATCGTATGAACTAACACCGAGAGATAAATATGACATGAAGGAAAAAACACGAATGAAACTCCAGGTACTTGCTGAAGCTTGTGATCGTACGGGCGTCTCAGACAGAGCTACTTCATTTATTGCTTCTTCGTTGTTAGAGGATGTTGGCTGGATACGAGAAGATGATGTCAGTTCAGTGATTGATCGAAATAAGATAAGAAGAACCAGAAAAAGAGTTCGTTCTGAGCATCAGCAAGATGACAAGATCACGCTACCATTACAGGGCATTTTCTTTGACGGACGTAAAGATAAAACAATGACACAAGAAGAAATAGACAATGTGAAGCATAGAAGGACTGTGGTAGAAGAGCATATAGTTTTAGTTCAAGAACCAGAATCCCAGTACATGGGGCATTTCACTCCTGCATCAGGTTCTGCCACTGCAATAACATCAGGTATCATCAACTTTCTAGAGACTAACAATATTAGCACGGACGACATTGTGGCTATCGGCTGTGATGGTACCGCAGTGAACACGGGTCGAAAGGGTGGAGCCATTCGTATGATTGAAATGAAACTACAAAGGCCAGTTCAGTGGATCATATGCCTATTACACGGTAATGAATTATCACTGCGACACCTCATTCAAGACTTGGACGGCAAAACAACTGGGCCAATGGGCTTTACTGGACCAGTTGGAAAACAACTGAACGACTGCGAAAAACTTCCAATTACAGAATTCGATGCCATTCCATCTCCCGACATTGACAGATGATGCCGAGTTGAGCACTGACCAAAAATATTTGTTAGGCATCTTCAGAGCAGTGTCGAGCGGTAGCTGCTCTTCAGCTCTCGCGGATCGAAATCCAGGTAAGATGGCGCATTCCAGGTGGCTGACAACAGCAAATAGATTTCTGCGCCTCTATGTTTCAACCAGTGAACCCTCCAGCACCTTCAACGAAATTGTGCGATTCATTATGACAGTTTACGCACCAATTTGGTTTAAGATAAAGAAAAACTCCAGTTTCACTGAGGGCGCAAAACATTTTTTCGAAATGATGCGTCTCTCTCAGACCATGCCTCAAAGATCTAAGACAATCGCCAACAAAGTCCTCCGTAGAAATTCTTTCTTTGCTCACCCAGAAAATATTTTGATCTCCATGCTACATGCCGATGAGCAACACATAAGAGAATTGGGATGGAGAAGAATATTAAAAGCACGATCAAAACAATCACCAGCGGGGGAAATTCGAGCCTTCGCCATGCCTGAGCTGCTCTACGATAGTCAAAACTATTACGAAATGATCAACTGGCAAACGGCTGAGGTGACCGAACCCCCCGTTACAAAAACAATACCTGATACCCGAATAAAAGAGTTTGTTGAGACGGGAGACCAGCCTGATGGACTGATCCCACTATTCCCTTGTCATACTCAAGTGGTCGAGAGACTCATCAAATTAGCAACCGAAGCCTCTGCCAGTGTAAGTGGAATAGAAGAGAGGGACGGATTCATCCGTTCCCGTCTTCACTCCCGAACAAAAATTCCACGATTTGATTCTAAGAAAGATTACCGTATGTAAATCGACATGCAGCCAAAGGAAGGGTGGTTGGGGCTGGATAGGGTGGAACTCGACGTACAGCCACCTCCTCGTGGTGGGTTCTGGGTTGCTAATTTTATAAAATTAGCAAGCGAGGAGCTGTACTTAGTACTTATCTTACTTATAACATCGCATTAACGTAATTATAATCCACATTTAGACTTTTCTCGGGGACAGAAGATATTACTCTAGAGTCATAAAATTTTGGTGTGTTATTTCATGCCTAAGCAACGATATAAATGCTATGGGAAATATATAAATGCATTATTTAAGACAAAGAGCCAATCTGAAAATATGTATATAAATTACCTATTTTTTCAACATTTGACGTTGTTGCCGGGGACAAAAGATATTAACGTAGGACAACGCGCTTGGAAAAACGATCATATGAGGTCTTTTTCATCGACTTTATAGTTATTAGGAATAATTTTGATGCATATTGAAATATTTTAAAAATTATAAGAAAAATACGTTTTTGACTACTAAAATATGATTTTCATCGCTCTGCCGGGGGCAGAAGATGATTACCTATTAAGCTAAGATTTTGCAGAGGCTATTTTCTCATGCATGCGCAAGTTTTTGTCTCTATTAGAATATGGAAATCGAAAAAAATGTAAAATCGATCCACCCTAAATTGAACAGGCTCCTAAAATTATTCAGCGATTGGAAGACAAGGTTAACCGTGTTTTGCTTAAGTTTAAACAGGAATGTGTTATTAACTCCTCCACTTATGATGAATTGTACGTTTCAGGCTCTTATTTGGGCCTTATGTATGGTCTGCCTAAGGTTCATAAAGTTGGTGTTCCATTGCGCCCAATTTTAGCATCTTATCCTTTGGCTAATTACAAACTTGCCAAATTTCTTGTCCCATTGTTATCATCATTTACTGTGAACTTGTACAGTGTTAAGGATAGTTTTTCTTTTGTGTCGGAAATTAAGAAGTTTAATACGAATTCCTTGTTTATGACAAGTTTTGATGTATCTTCCCTCCTTACAAATGTCCCCTTGGATGAGACCATTACAATTATTTTGAATAAAGCTTTTCCACAGCCGGACTCACTTTTTCACGGCTTTGGCAGAGCACAGTTTGAGCAGCTTCTGAATTTGGCAGTCAAGGATAACTTTTTTAGTTTTCAAGGGGTAGTTTACCGTCAGTTGGATGGAGTGGGTATGGGGAGCCCCTTGGGTCCCGTTTTTGCGAATATTTTCATGTCACATCTTGAGGAAAGGGCCTTCTGTGAGTGCCCCCCTCACCTTAAGCCGAAATTGTACAGACGTTATGTTGATGATACGTTTGCTTTATTCCAAACGGATAATCAGTCAGTTCAGTTTCTAAGTTTCCTGAACACACTGCATAAGAACATTGTATTTACGCAGGAAAAGGAAGTTCAAGGTTCTATTCCTTTCCTTGATGTTTTGGTTTCCAAATCGGGGTCGATCGTTTTAACTTCTACATACCGGAAGCCTACGTTTACGGGTTTGGGTTTTAATTTTTATAGTTTTTGCGATTTTAATTACAAACTAAGTTCCATTCGCACTTTGGTGCATAGAGCTTATAATATTTGCTCGAACTTTGCTCTGCTTCATAATGAGTTTGAATTCCTTACTGACTTTTTCTTTAAAAATGGTTTTCCACGGGATCTTGTACAAGGTATTATTGGTAAATTTCTTAATAATGTATATTCCCCCAACCTTATCCCAACGTATGATGTTCCTAAGAATTGTAAATATCTTGTTTTACTTGACCTCTACCATTTTAACACTTTTGTGAAAAAGCAATTGTTGAGTGTGGTGAGGAAATTTTATTTTCACACTGATTTTAAGGTTGCTGTTGTAAATAATAATACCCTTGGATGTTTTTTTTGTTGTAAGGACAAAATCCCCCCTGCGATGAACTGTTCTGTTGTTTATTTGTTTACCTGCCCTGGGTGTTCCCAGGGGAACTACGTTGGCAGCACAGTTCGTTCTTTGCAGGCGAGATTTTGCTCCCATATGGGTATTAGCCATAGGACAAGGAAAGTTTTATCGAAAAAGGAACAGTCTGCCATTAGAAATCATTCTGTTAAGTGTAAGGTTGATATTTCCGTTAATAACTTTAAAATTCTTAACCCTTTAATGCCCAGTGTGTGAAATTTTCATCGTTAACTTTGGAAGCAATTTTAGACCTTCCAGTTCCCAATGTGTGAAATTTAACACATTTCGTATTTTATTAATTATGAACAATAAAACTTTGTAAAATATATTTTTCAGTTATTTTGGGTCCAATTAAACGATTTTTATATCCCAATTTTTTTTTTACTTTTCGACTTAATTTGGGTATGAAATGCCCGTCCTCTCCGTATTTACGAATCTTTGTGCATTAAATTTCTGAACTCCAGTTTAAATATTGATTCTAGCTGTTACCCCCTTTATATTAATTAGAATACCTACAAACTAAACATTTTTTTTTTTCCCTTGACCGTCTCTTTCGCCTCAGTTTTTTTGTGGCTGTCAAGTGAGCATGGTATGTTTGGTGCACTTTTGTGTTTTTTCATTTAACTTTTTATTAGTAAAGTTTTTTTAACTATTTTATGTTTGAATGTTTTAGTTTTTAAGTTTTATTTTTATCATTCATATATTTTTGTCATTTATATAATTTTTACTTTTGATTTGTTTTTGGCTTATACCTGTTTTATGCTTTTTAATTTGTATTCTTGAAGTGTTTTTTGTACTATAAATTAGTTTTAGTTTTTGACATTCGTATAATTTTGTCATGCATTAATTTTAGCTTTTATTTATTAGGCCTTGAAAATGGGTAGAGTTGCCCGAAACGTCGGCTGCAGCCAAATATAATGACTTTTTTGCTCTACAGTACGTCTTCGTTTTTATCCTAAACGTAAAACTACGTCTCCTTAGGAGGGATCCTATTTCATATATATATATATATATATATATATATTTGTACAATTTATGAAAGAAAATAAATTGAATGTCTTAAAAAACAATTTTTTTTGCAGATTTGGGTCTTTAATCAGACAACATAATAGTCTCTGAAACCTTTCTCACAGTTTCAGCATTAATATAAACATATTCAAATTCTGGACAATAAATATCACATGACCTCAACTGGATATCAGTTTTTTTAAGTTTGCCATAAATATGTTGCTATTTTCTATACTAAATTCAATTTTGTTTATGAATCATTTACACTGTTATGGTATTTATTATTATTATTATTAAGATTATTATTATTTTTAATTGAAGTAGTATGTAAGACTAAGTCTATAATTTAGTCATCAAGTCAAAACAGTTGTTGGAATTTGAAATGGAAATATTAGGACACTTTATTTTATCAAAATCCAAGTTGACTCTCAGTAGAGCCACTGAAATTGCTCTCAGTATGGAAAATGCAGAGAAGCAAAACTGAAATTCAACAGAATTTAAGCTTCCTGTCGAAGGAAATAGATTTTGTTCATAAGGTAGCCTAGGAACCTAAAGATGATGATGTTAAATGTTACAGATGTAACAAAAGGTGTCATACTCCACAAAAGTGCTACCATCAGGACTCCACTTGTCATAAATGTCATAAACAAGGGCATATTGTCCCTGCTTCTCGTAGTTTTCCACCAGCCAAGAATAGTAAGTTTTTAAAGACAAAGGGTGCAGAACAGCAAACACCAATACATGCAGAATATGTAGGTTAAGTTGAAGATGAATTAAGTAATTTAACAGCTGAAGATCCTCAAGATGAAAATATCATTTTTCAAATAAATAATTTGAGGAGTACTGTTCTTCCAATTACCATTACTCCTAAAATAAATGGAGTACATGTCTTATGGAGCTAGACACAGGCGCTGCCATGTCTATCATTCCGAAAATTGTGGCCACGAAAATTCCTGGAATTGAAGTGGTTCCCAGTGGTGACTTCAGGTTTCTGAAATTGGGGAGGCGGAAGGGTGGTAGAGAGATAGGCTTGGGAGGCAAAGTTTGAATTTGGAAGGGAGAAAGAAAATAGTTAATGACTAAAGAGATCATTGAAAGTGTGTATTACATTTATTTTCAACACATACAATGACGAAATGGACCAATATAAAATAGTTTTTAATTCAAATAAATAATATTCCACCTTAATGTTTAACAATGAATGTTACAAACTGTTGAACTGAACAAAAACGTAACTCGGTTTTCCACTCCAATTTTAAAAAATTTGTTTAAAAGTAAACTTAAATGATAAATGGGTATAACGCTGTGCATTAGTAGTATACCTGAAAAAATGGCGAGTGTAAATCAACTGCATGCAACATGTTCAATATCTGCAACATTGCATCATGGTGTTGCAACATTGCATGCAACAATGGGGAGAAGGCGCGGGGGTTACACCCTCCAAGGGGGGAGAGGGGGATTATGCATGAAGGAGTTGCGGGTTACACCTTCCAAGAAGGGAGAGGGGATTATGCATAAAGGGGGGGGCGGGGTTAGGCCCTCCAAGTGGGGGGAGTGCGGTAATCTAACCTAACAAGGGTAATAAAACACAAGAGAGAGAGAGAGAGAGAGAGAGAGAGAGAGAGAGAGAATGAGAGGAGGAGGAGGAGGGAGAAGAGGCTTTCGCTGTGGCATCTCGGAGCATTTTGATTCCCTCCTTGAACTCCCTGGGCGGCTTTGGCTTACAGCCATTTGGCTTAGATGCCATCCATGCCACAGCCAGCGGTATATGGCTTAGATACACACACACACACACACACACACACACACAGACACACACATACATACACACACACACACACACACACACACACACACACACACACACACACTCTGTATCATTTATATATATATATATATATATGTTTGTGTGTCTGTATATATATATATATATATATATATATATATATATATATATATATATATATATATATATATATGTACTGTATACTTTTGCCAATAAATAAAACTCGCCAGAGATAGCTGGCGGTCCCTCGATCTTCAATATATTTTCAATTGTTTGCACGGTTATATTGGCCTATATATAACTACTTAATGCAGTTTCGACTCATCTCATAGCGTAATTATTTCGCTAATTAAAGTGCTGTATCACTTAAAAACATTATTGTCTATCACATTTCTTGACAACTTAACATATTTCACCTTTGAAACTTCGTTTACTTTAAAAATAAGCTTTCTCGATAATAATACGTCATAGATGTGATTTTTTTTATATTTATCTGATCCATAAATCCGTAAAGTATAGATACAGTATATTATATATATATATATATATATATATATATATATATAACGATAATAATAATAATAATATTAATAAATAAATTCATTAGTTAAAAAAAATATAAAGTCCTTTTTCTCAGTGCACACAGCCATAAATAAAGCACACACATACACACACACACGCGCACTCTGTATCATTTATATTATCATTATTATTATTAAGATAATAAACCATTAATTCAGTTTTATTCATTTAATTATACTCGACCTCGCAGCAAGAAAATAAGTTAATTCCGGAATATTACCAAACTGCTCCATATTTCAATCGCATCAAAGGAATATTTATTTTAAACTTAAATATCTTTCTTCCTTCGTAAAGAAAAAAATTAGGTTGACTTATCATCCCGAAAAACCTTTCGCATCTTGTTTACCACCAATCGCAAATCTGTACCCGACCTGTTTTTTGGCGACAGCCTGACGACTAAGACCTTCGTACTAATAATTTGAAACCCGGAAATTTGCACGCCAACATTTGTACGACGGAAATTTATACGCCAGCATTTGTACGCCAGAACATTTATACGACTGGAAATTTATACGCCAAGCATTTGTACGACGGTAATTTATACGTTATACGCAAGAAATTCATGATCAGTTAATAAAATTGAATTTGAAACTAGGTAAGTTAAAATACAAATTATCACAAATTATGAAATTACATATTGCAATAATTAAATGCATAATTGAAACTAGATTCAGCTTATCAATTTAAGAGAAAATGTAACTAACGATATACAGAACGAATATCATTTAAAAAATCGGAGAACAAATCTTGCGTTTTTTCTCATTAATCTCCAGACCTAACCTAACCTAACCTAATCAAACGAATGTCATTTAAAAAATCGGAGAACAAATCTTTTGTTTTTTTTCTCATTAATCTCCAGACCTAACCTAACCTAACCTAACCTAACGAATGTCATTTAAAAAATCGGAGAACAAATCTTGCGAGGTTTTTCTCATTAATCTCCAGACCTAACCTAACCTAACCTAACCTAACCACCTGTACCTATTCAGTAACCATTTACCTACCTGTTAATCCTTTAATGCGCTGTAATACATGATAAAATTTAAAATTCTTCAAATTGAAATTATTTTCAAAATATTTAAATAATGTTTACTTTTATTTATTTTTAATTTTTGCACCTGTGCTTATGTTTATATAAAAAAATGAAGTCACGGTTATTATCATGGGTAGATCGCATACTTAAGTCAAAAAAGGCCGGTAGAGAGCATACTTAAATTACCGTCGTACAAATGTCAGTCGTATAAATTTCCAGTCGTATAAATGTTCTGGCGTACAAATGCTGGCGTATAAATTTCCGTCGTACAAATGTTGACGTACAAATTTCCGCACACGTAATAATTTGAAACAAATTCTAAAAACATTTCCTCACATGAATTTAGAAATAAGTACACACACACACACATATATATATATATATATATATATATATATATATATATATATATATATATATATTGTAACAGGGTGCATGTTGTGATTTTTGGATGATCCGTTGGGTGGTTGATTGTATGGTATGTGATACGTGGCTGAATTTCGTGCGTGCTTGGACTTTTGAATTTTGGTTGCTTGAAAGCGGACAGCTGGTCTTGAACTGGAAATTTTGGTGATTAAAGCGTGTAAAATTTAAAAGAAACAAATATTATCGAAGGTTTCCCTGTAAAGGAATTTTTTGTATTAGGAGATGGAGTTGGGAGCCAGATCTCGCAACTGCTTGTAAGCGCCCTGAATAAACCCCATTTTTTTATAAGTGCCAGTGATTTAAGTATTTAATATTGTAGGTTTAAGTTTAGGTTTAGGTTAAGTTAAGTTTGGGTTTAGGTTGTTAAATTTAGGTTAAGTTTAAGTTAAGTTTAGGTTAGGGTAATGATGACTTGTGTATGCAGCCTGATTTACTTTGTATATATTAATATATAGTTTTGTAATCTAATGTTTTACTGTTCCTGGCTGGGACGGCCTCGCGCTGTAAAGGGGACATATATATATTCGGTTGTGGAATCCTGGTCACGGTAACAATATATAAATATAAAACTTGATTGAAGGGTTTGTTTTTGGGGAACGGCAACTTAGTAAGGAATAAGAGGATGAGAAGGTGGTACATGTTTATTAGTCAGACGTTTCGGAAATTCAATTTCCGTCATCAGTGAAACATTAAAAAATTGAAGGTCGCAGTTGGCTTGTGTCCATTTTCGGTAATTCTTTTTTGAGTCCTTGTACCTCTTCAACGTGACTAGGTCGTACCTTTCTATAATAACTTGAGTGAAGGGTTTGTTCTTGGAGAACCGCAACTTAGTTAGGAATAAGAGGACGAGAAGGTGGTAGATGTTTATTCGTCAGACGTTTCGGAAATTCAATTTCCATCATCAGTGAAACATTAAAAAAATTGAAGGTCGCAATTGGGTTTTGTCCATTTTCGGCAGTGCCGTAACAAGGGCGAGGCGAGTAAGGCACTTGCCTCGGGTGCGCAAAGCTGAGGGGCGCAGAAAAACTATATAAAATATGTATCTACTATCCTAAGCACGTCATGCCATTAGGGAAAAGGCGCATTTCTATAAATTTTCAGTACTTTTCAGTACTTTATTTTCTGTTTTCCATGCATATTAGTCGATCAGCGCTTTTCCAAACCGAATATTGCAAATCAGGAAACAGGATTTAATGATTGGAAAAATTTAAATCGTATTGTAGAACATGAAAATTCAACTAATCACCGTGAAAATTTCTGTAAATGGAAATCCCTACAAAAAAGGCTATCGTGCGGACAATGTATCGATGATGCACTATAGAAAGCTATTGAAACTGATAAACAAAAATGGAGACATATTCTGAAAATAGTTCTTGATGCTGTAATATTTTGTGCCAAAAACAATTTACCACTGAGAGGATCGTGTAGTGTTATAGGAATAGGGGGGCGCAATTTTATAGGGGGCGCAAGTATAGGGGGCGCAAGTATAGGGGGGCGCAATTTTATAGGGGGCGCAAGTATAGGGGGCGCAAGTATAGGGGGGCGCAATTTTATGATCCTGCCTCGGGCGCAAAATTAGCTAGTTATGGGTCTGAATTTTCGGTAACTGTTTTTTGAGTCCCACCCTAATATATATATATATATATATATATATATATATATACACACACACACACATATATATATATATATATATATATATATATATATATATATATATATTAGGGTGGATCTTAGCTACATAGAGGAAAATTCACGTTATGAAATTTAACTGCGCTACCCCCTGATTTCGTTAGAACTATCGAAAAATGGTCGCAGACAAAATTTCAGATGAATCGGAGAATATTTACTGGTACCACATTAGGGTGGTCCTTATTTTTGAACTTTCGAAATTCAATGCGGCTTATATTATCTTCTGTATTATCTTAATGTTTCCCCCATAAGGGGGAAAATTCAACGACCTTCAATGACCTTTATCAGTCATCGACTTCTGCACTTCTGGTGTTTGTTTGTCTGCTCCTGCACATTTGGGTTCAGAACAATGTATCTCTAATATTATCTCTTGGTTGCTGCTCTTTTGTGTGTTAACGGAGTGCTCCTTCTTCCTACCATAAACCTTCTTCCTACCATAAACCTCTACCTCAAGGCTGACCTGGGTGATACAATTACCTTGAGAAGACAAAAATTAAAATCGAACGAATTTTAAACAATTTGAAACATTATTTTTTAACACTGTACCAAGAAACCTATTGATATTCTTCAATAACAATAATCTAAACTACTTTGTTTCAGAGATTTAGACAACAAAAATCTCAAAACTAAAATTTTTGTTCCTATTTTAGTTAGAGATTTAGGCACACAAATTTGCCGTCACAACACTCCGTTCCTGTAAATGCAATAAATTTTTTTATTTTCATTGAATGAATCTAATCGAATCACATTTTATATATATATATATATATATATATATATATATTCCAGTGTCAGTGACTTTATGTGACACCACTTCATTTTATTATGCATCTCTCAGCTAAATTACAGAACTAATTATTTATTTGGACACGAGATGAATTTTAGAAAAGAATTCTGTAATCGAGAAGTCGAGTCAGTTTAATTTTTATTTTTAGTACCATGTTAAAACTACAGGTCTAGGTTGGTGTGACAGTCCATTCTGTAGTTTTTCCTGTGAATCGAAATTTAAATTTAAATGTAGGCCTTAGGTTGTGTGACAATTTGTACCATGGCTTTTATTTTAATCCTGAGAAAAGTAATTACAAGTATAAGTCAGGGTTGTAATCTCGATCATACATTCAGACACACGAATATATATATATATATATATATATATATATATATATATATATATATATATATATAACCCACAAGGAAAAAGAAAAATGATTCCAAGGACTTTCGTGTATTCAGAAGTACACCTCGTCAGGGACTGACACCCTTTCGAGGTGTACTTCTGAATACACGAATGGCCTTGGAATCATTTTTCTTTTTCCTTGTGGGTTTACATCACTCATTCATTTCACGTGTTTAATTGTGAAATTCATCCCATATATATATATACATACACACATTATATTCGGAATGTTTGTACAGTTTTTTGTTTTAAAACGTTTTAATTAAAATGTAGCTATGGTACATGGTAATTTTACGCAACTGATTTAAGCGAACAGAACCGTAGTTATAATTTACGTAAACTTAATTTGAAGGGAATAAATTTGTTCATTTTTTTTCTTTTAAAACAGTGGAGATAAGATGGATCATTTCGCAGAAGTGTTCCAGAATGCTGTGGAGGAAATCCAACTTAGTGTTAATGAGACGGAAGAGGGCGATGAATCAGAAGCTTTACAGTACAGCCACCAGCCTTTAGAGAACCACAACACGAATGCGAATTAATTTCAGAAATAATGTAAGTTTTTTCTTTAATGACCGAAAAGGATAAGAATGAACGCCGATTATATTATTCGGTTTATTATTATTATTATTATTATTATTATTATTATTACATGGTGAAATGAAGTGCGAGATTTTTAATACTTATAAACCATTTCCACATATTTCCACATATACATAAATATATATTTTTGTGGGCCTGAGCAGCCAGGTTAGGTTACCCCTTGGAGATCACACACAAAGATACACACATATATATATATATATATATATATGATACACACAGACCGTGCATGGAACAAGGAACTCTTTTGGGATAATTAAATCCACTATAGTCCGAATAAGTAATGGTAAATGACAAATACCATAGTTTTTCTTTTTCATGATGCTAGCCCGACGTGGGTAACGGGTCAGTGGTCACTCGCAAAGAGGTCCCATAAATGTAGCTTCCCTCACCAGCTATCTGCAAAGCAGACAGGATCCAGCTTTGGGACATGGATCTAGGGTTTAAAGCAGCCTAGCCCTGCTACATTTAGAACCTCAACGGACATGTTAGAACGGACATGTTATGTGCCTTGAAAAGTGGACGGTCAATTCTGCCAGTTGAGGTTTAAGTTTTGGTTTTTGGCTAAAAATATAATAGTTACCCCTTTTTCTTTGATGTATTCAATCTGACGTGAAGGCAGCGAGTCTTTTGCTTATATTGAGGTTCTAAATGTAGCAGGGCTAGGCTGCTTTAAACCCTAGATCCATGTCCCAAAGCTGGATCCTGTCTGCTTTGCAGATAGCTGGTGAGGGAAGCTATATTTATGGGACCTCTTTGCGAGTGACCCGTTGCCCACGTCGGGCTAGCATCATGAAAAAGAAAAACTACGGTATTTGTCATTTACCACTACTTATTCGGACTATAGTGGATTTAATTATCCCAAAAGAGTTCCTTCTTCCATGCACGGTCTGTGTGTATCATAAAAACCTCAGGGGACCATTCTGAGTTCATTCCCATATATATATATATATATATATATATATATATATATATATATATATTTAGGAGAAATCCAATGACAAGGAGAAATGTAAATGCCATGAAAAGTCTTCTTTAATGCGCAACGTTTCGAGCAATACGCTCATCTTCAGGCTGTTTAATAACAATGTGAAATTAAAATCAATATTGAATGAAAAACAAGACAGAAAATTTCTATAACCTGTTCATAAAGGCAAATTTTACAAGACTGAGAAAAGAGGGTTAAATTCTAAGTTATACAGATTTACATATAAAAATTAAGAAGCTATTTTTAAATACATATAGTAAATGTGAAATTAATACACTGGAAAAATTAACAATAGTACACTGGAATAATGAAACTAACTAACCTTTCACTGCAATTTCCGAGGCTAACTGATTTAAGCAGAGGCAATACGGGAAAATAAGAGATGGCGAGGGCGATTGGGGAAGGGGGGATTATAAGGAATTGGGGAAGGAGGAGAGATTATAGCAAATTTAGGGGGACAGCTGATGAGTCAACATTTAGATTAGGGGACAATGTTTTAATGAAAAGCGATTCCAAAATTCTTAGTGAGTTGGGACAAGTATTACAACCAAGAATTTTAAAATTGTCTAAAGTGACATCAGTTTTACATTGTATACTGTGTTCCCGAATCCTCGAAACTTCCTTAGTTTTTAAATTTTTACCTGTTCGGCCACTTATTCCCATATGCGAATAAAATCTAGCCCTGAGAGAGCGAACAGTGCTGCCGATGTAATTCCCAAGGAGACACCTAGGGCAGGTAAATAAATATACAACACCGCTACGCAACGAGTCAGGGGTTCGATCCTTCGCTGAGAAAAAGCTACCTAAAGACGTTTTATTAATAAATATGATGCGGAAATCAGTATGATAAAAAAATTTCCTTAACAACTTTGTAAATTTAAGCTTACATTCCTTATTCAAAGGACCCATTTCAGGTACCAAGAAATATTTTATATCCTTCGGCACTGTAATACATGGAAGTTGAGGGCTATAAACATTATTTATGAAGGATCTAATTAGTTTGTCTACATATTGAACAGGAAAACTATTATTAGTAAAGTATGATCTTAGATTATTAAATTCATCATTAAGTAAGGTAAAACTAGAGGTCAAATTATATCCTCTGAACAGGAGAGTTTTAATACAAGACATCTTATAGTTGAAATCAGTAAAACTAAAAAAATTCATGCCCAAACCAGTGAAAGTGGGTTTCCTATAAACTGATGTAGTAATAGAATCACCGTTTTTCGAAATTAAAAGATCTAAGAAGGGGAGGGAGCCATTTTGCTCAGTTTCCATTGTATACGTTATATTGGGGTGCAAAGAATTTAGGAAGTTAAAGAATTGTTGCGCTTGTACCGCATTATCAAAGACTGCTATCGAATCATCAACGAAGCGTCGATAGAAAATTGGCTTGAGATGAGTGGGAGATTGTCTAAAAATTACACTTTCTAAATGAGTCATAAAAAAATCAGCTGCTAACGGTCCGACAGGTGATCCCATCCCTACTCCATCAATTTGTTGGTAAACCTTATTGTTGAAAGTGAAATAACATTGTTTGAAGACCAATTCTAAAAGTTCCTTAAAATGAGACAATGAAAAACCATGAAAATTATCAACTGAGCTAAAAACCCTATCTAAAATAATGGCAATAGTTTCAGATACAGGTACATTTGTGAAAGGCGACTTTACATCAAAACTGACAAAAAACTTTTTTGAATCGAAGTTTTCACCAAGGAAGTCTTTTTGGAATTCAAACGAGTTATTTATAGTGTAAGCATTTTTCGCAAAGGGTGACAGGAGACGAACAACAAATTTTGCCAATTGAAAGGTGGGTAAGTTATACGAAGCTAAAATAGGACGGAGAGGTGTTCCAGCTTTATGGATTTTGGGCAGACAGTATAATTGAGCAAGATTAGCACCAGATGCGAACAACTGAGAGTAAGTATCAATGTTATTTCACTTTCAACAATAAGGTTTACCAACAAATTGATGGAGTAGGGATGGGATCACCTGTCAGACCGTTAGCAGCTGATTTTTTTATGACTCATTTAGAAAGTGTAATTTTTAGACAATCTCCCACTCATCTCAAGCCAATTTTCTATCGACGCTTCGTTGATGATTCGATAGCAGTCTTTGATAATGCGGTACAAGCGCAACAATTCTTTAACTTCCTAAATTCTTTGCACCCCAATATAACGTATACAATGGAAACTGAGCAAAATGGCTCCCTCCCCTTCTTAGATCTTTTAATTTCGAAAAACGGTGATTCTATTACTACATCAGTTTATAGGAAACCCACTTTCACTGGTTTGGGCATGAATTTTTTTAGTTTTACTGATTTCAACTATAAGATGTCTTGTATTAAAACTCTCCTGTTCAGAGGATATAATTTGACCTCTAGTTTTACCTTACTTAATGATGAATTTAATAATCTAAGATCATACTTTACTAATAATAGTTTTCCTGTTCAATATGTAGACAAACTAATTAGATCCTTCTTAAATAATGTTTATAGCCCTCAACTTCCATGTATTACAGTGCCGAAGGATATAAAATATTTCTTGGTACCTGAAATGGGTCCTTTGAATAAGGAATGTAAGCTTAAATTTACAAAGTTGTTAAGGAAATTTTTTTATCATACTGATTTCCGCATCATATTTATTAATAAAACGTCTTTAGGTAGCTTTTTCTCAGCGAAGGATCGAACCCCTGACTCGTTGCGTAGCGGTGTTGTATATTTATTTACCTGCCCTAGGTGTCTCCTTGGGAATTACATTGGCAGCACTGTTCGCCCTCTCAGGGCTAGATTTTATTCGCATATGGGAATAAGTGGCCGAACAGGTAAAAATTTAAAAACTAAGGAAGTTTCGAGGATTCGGGAACACAGTATACAATGTAAAACTGATGTCACTTTAGACAATTTTAAAATTCTTGGTTGTAATACTTGTCCCAACTCACTAAGAATTTTGGAATCGCTTTTCATTAAAACATTGTCCCCTAATCTAAATGTTGACTCATCAGCTGTCCCCCTAAATTTGCTATAATCTCTCCTCCTTCCCCAATTCCTTATAATCCCCCCTTCCCCAATCGCCCTCGCCATCTCTTATTTTCCCGTATTGCCTCTGCTTAAATCAGTTAGCCTCGGAAATTGCAGTGAAAGGTTAGTTAGTTTCATTATTCCAGTGTACTATTGTTAATTTTTCCAGTGTATTAATTTCACATTTACTATATGTATTTAAAAATAGCTTCTTAATTTTATATGTAAATCTGTATAACTTAGAATTTAACCCTCTTTTCTCAGTCTTGTAAAATTTGCCTTTATGAACAGGTTATAGAAATTTTCTGTCTTGTTTTTCATTCAATATTGATTTTAATTTCACATTGTTATTAAACAGCCTGAAGATGAGCGTATTGCTCGAAACGTTGCGCATTAAAGAAGACTTTTCATGGCATTTACATTTCTCCTTGTCATTGGATTTCTCCTAAATATTAAATTGAAGCTCTGTAGAAGCAACCCGCATGATTATATATATATAATATATATATATATATATATATATATATAATTTGGGGGAGGGACTGTTGCATAACCCCACTCCCCATTGGAGGGAGGTTCAGCAGTCTCTCACCATGTTGCATGCAATGCTGCAATGATGCATGCAATTGCATTGCACTCGACATTTTTGCGGATATACTAATTGGCGAATGGTGCCAAAACAAGAGTTCACCAAACTGCTAACGCTTGCCACTTGAGACACCTATTAGCCAACATTTTTCTCTGTCACCATGAAAATAACTGGTTACTCCATTGCCCCACCCACTACAAACCACACCTATATAAAAGATACTTTAGTAGTATGGTTGCAAAAGGTATGAGTGCAATTGCATTGCATATTGTTACGTAATGTTGCAAGAGTGCCACCCCCACCCTCCTTTGTTGCAAGAGTGCCCACCCCCACCCCCTTTGTTGCCAACACGCCACCCCCTTTTGTTGCCAACCCCCACCCCCTTTGTTGCAAGGCACCCGCCTTTGTTGCCAACCCCAAAATGGGATTGCAAGGGGTATGCAACTTGGAGTTATCCCCCAAGCTGAACCCCCGAAAGGGGAGTATCAACCTTTGTTGCCAACCCAAAAATGGGATTGCAAGGGGTATGCAACTTGGAGTTATCCCCCAAGCTGAACCCCCCCATCGGGGCATACCTAACCTAAGGGGCCGCTTTGGGGGAGAAGATAGGACGGCCTCACCCCCCAAAGGGGCAGAAAAAGAAAGAGAGAGAGAGAGAGAGAGAGAGAGAGAGAGAGAGAGAGAGAGAGAGAGGGTGTTCACTTGGTTGCCTGCCAAGCTCATATGGGGTTCTTCATCCGCCAGCCGCTACTTATAGTGCCCCTAATCAGCCAGTTGGCTTAAGCAGCCAGTGCCTCGGACACCATCAGCCAGTGCCTCAGGGGTCAACCTTATAATAATCACCCAGTTGGCTTAGAAGCCCGATTTGACAAATAACAATTAATTAATTATTCTGAAATCCGAAACTAAACAATTATATAATTGTGTACAAGCAACAAATAAAAGCCATACATCGTTCTGTTTATGAATTAGTGGATATACAACGGGGCACACACATACACATATATATATACAAAGAGCTAGAAAAGGGAGTAGAAGTAATCATATGCAGTACGTAAGTAATGGATGACTTATATTTTCCAACCAATAGTGCATCTCGATGCAATAAGCCTATGATCCAAAATTGCATTATTGGTCAAAATCTTAAATACGCATTATCTTGTGTAATTAAATTCGTGTCTCACAGTTAAGCTCATCGTATGATTCCTTGAATAATAAAAATATAAATTTTAAATTTAAATTTAATAAGCGAACTTTGAAATATTTTGAAATATATTGTCTTTGCCATGCTTCTCACAAGCACAAGGTTCGAAATTAATTATATATACGACAAAAGCGGTTCTAGATGTTTTTCAACCCATCACACACACACACACACACACACACACACACACACACACATATTAATATAAATTGTATTTAATTTATTTTTAAAGTAAGTTTTTAGGCCTATCAAATTTAACATTACAAAACAAGGGACGATTTGGGGTTTTTCAGATCGAATAATGTGTATCTTCAATAACAAATCTGAACCATTTGGACGGTAAGGTCGTTAAACAGTCTACCCTTGGGCCAGCACACACAATACAATATATATATATATATATATATATATATATATATATATATATACAGTGCCGAACAATTCAATTCAGTTTTCTGTGAAAAATAAATTTAAGATACAGACCATATCTTGCTCGCCCATCTTTTTTCGGAAAAATCATTGTCATGCTTTGGAAGATAAACAATGCCTTCATGACCAACCGCCTTTCTCAAATCTAAAATAAAAATTTTGTGACCATATGACCTAAATATGACCGCAATGGAATGCCCACTTTTCGCAGAAAAATAAAATGTATTGTCAGGGAAATAAACAAAGGTATTTCAGGAAAACAAAATCACGCAGGTATTTTTGGTCTCAAATCTAAAATAAAAATTTGCATCGGAACAGATAACCCGCCCAGATCTGAGGCGGGCTGCCAATCACAGATCCATGCACAGATCTCGTCTGGTTCCAAGCAAGCCTATAGCTGTACTACCCCCAAAACTCATGCCCAACTTTCATGGAACAGCCAATGATTGTCTTTGGAAAGGGGGCATGCTCACGGATTGGTCGAAAATGCAGGCATAGGCGGCATAGGAAGCTAAGGTTCGCGCTTGTAGTAGAAGCAGCATTGTACCTCTTCAATGTTGCAGACCGGGGGGCTATCCTCTCAACACAGAATGTTATGGAGATTTGCGACGATATGCAAGAAACAATCAACGAAAATGTTATTGAAATGTGAGTACTGTTTCTCGTTTCGCGTCTTGTTTCTGTTTCCAATTCATATTATGTTTAACTTATCGTAGGTTTTTATTTATTGTCTATTCCCTCATTTATATATATATATATATATATATATATATATATATATATATATATATGGTGAAGCTTTAAGAATATTTTCTCAATAATTTCCTGCTGCAGTAGGAAATTACCAAAATTGCAATAGCTGCGCTTTGAAATTTTTTAAATATTATCTGATTCTTTCGTAGGTTATCAAAAACCAATTTAAAAAATGAAATGGTCATAAAATAATAAATTCTTAACATAGTGAGTTTTGAAAATATGCTTAAGCCATGCCTATGACTCATATATATATATATATATATATATATATATATATTGTGGACACACTCCTTCATCGTTATATCTGTTTATGCTTACAATTTCATGCATCTGTTTTAATTACAGGAGCGACACGGAGTTAGACCGTGTAATTGCAACTTTTGATGAAAGGACGGCTTCTCCCCCACCCCACCCAACGATGAACAGATAGTGGTATTGGCGCGGGACGGCGAGCGTCAGGCTGTTGAGGAAATAATGTAGGTGTTTTGAAACTATATAGTTTTTTTTTACATTTCTTTTGGGTTTTAACAATTTGCAGTAAGGATGTTTTGAAAAATGTGCTTAATCATCGCCTATGGCTCATATATATACACACACACATACATATATATATATATATATATATATATATATGTAAAAATGAACAATGAATAATCCATATTCATTTTTACATGAGAAACCAAATTCGCCTAAGCGAGTTTTGGATAGAATTTCGATTTGTACTTCTTTATTCATTACTGTATTTCTCTAATTTATCTTTTCTAATAATGACTTATACACTATGACGTCATAAAATAACTCAATTCTCTTTACGTTTCCCATACCTTGTACACTGAATCATGTGCTTAGTATTTGGACATCTTCCGTATTCAATGTATGGTAAATTCTTTAATAATAATGTTGTGGTGTTATGTAGTATAAATATTATTATTCAACCATATTCATCTATACGTCATTAATTTCCCTTGATCATTATCCTATATAAATTTTATTAAATATTCATTTTTACTCGTGTCAATCTATGAAACGCAAAACTTCATGCATTCGTTCGAAAACGCATAAATACGTTCTCGTATTATTTTTTTAATTTTTTATTTTTAATTATATCATCTCCCGCATTGAACTCGAAAATGCTTAGTTAAGTTATCAAATTCCGCGAACTATGGCAGAATTGAACGCTTCAAAGATAAAAATATCTCCTCTAGCTCTGATTTCAAATTTATAACATGTTATAACATATTATAACATATTATGTTGTATATAAATCCATACCGTATGTGCCCATGTACTTTGTATTATATTTCTAACATCTTAATTGTCTATTAATATGAAACACTGTAAAAAAAAAACAAAGTTATAGTGACTGTTTAATTGTAATTAACTGTAATACTTTAATTTAATATAACGTAATGTACTTTAATGAAAATGTAATTAATAATAAGTTGTAATGTACTTCATTGAAACTGTAATTAAATGTAATGATTTAATATATAATGTAAGAATGTACTTTAAATGAAAATGTAATTAAACAATAAGTGAATATGAATTAATTGGTAATTGTAATCGTAATTGTAATGAACCAAAATTAATACGTACTCAGTCATGTACTCAAATTGTACTTATGTACTACTATGAAATTATATCGCCTTCATAAATGTAGACTCGGCGAAAAATACAAATTAGTTTTTATTTTTATTTTTTTTATTATTTTTATTTGGAATTTTTCAAACATCTGATCATGTGTTTAAAAGGGGGGAACTTAACCTTCAACTGCCGTCCCCCAACATTTAGGCTTATATTATACATGTATTTGTAAAATGAACGGCACTTCATTATGGAACTTCATTACGGCACTTCATTACGGCACTTCATTACGAGACTCTGTTTTGGTCACTGTTAGCAGCCTCGCTGCGAGGAGGGGGCTGAGGCCCCTTGCCTCCTTAACTTTTTAGATTCCGGCCTGAGCCATGGTCGAAAGAGGTCGAACCTCTACCCCTGTAAATTCAGAGCACTACCTGTACATTTTTAGAAGTAAACTACAGTGAGAAACACTTTTTATTTTCCCCTTCGAGCCGTGCTCTCTTCAGAAGAACTTAGTCAGTAAAGTCGATAAGTTATAAAAGAAAAGTCGATAATTTTAGTATCAGAGAAAGTATCAGAGTATTATAGAAAGAGAAGAATTAAAAACTGGCGACCCTTTGCCCAAATTAAGAAAGAGACAACCCAAGCACCATAGAAGATATTGGCATAACAGTCTGGCGAGTCTGTAGCGAAGAGTTTAACAGAGTGGCGACCCACCATTTGACCGGCGGAAAAGAATTAGAATGTTATAGAAGAAATATCTGTAACAGCCTCACAACAAGAACGCCCCGTCGACTACGAGACACCCCAGAGGGACATAGAAGAAGAGTATTTTAAAAGACTGGCGACCATATAGCCAGGATAAACATTTGGAGACCCTACTACCAAGATTAGAAGAATATTTTAAGAAGAGGATTTTAACAAGTGGCCACTCTTTGGCCAGGATAGAAATTACCCTGCATCAGGATAAAACCAGTTGACCGGCGTGTCACGACTTCTTGTTCGTAACATCCACACTTGAACCGGTGTGTCACGACTCCAAGTTCTCCACGCCTAGTTTTCATCCAAGAAGAAGTAGCCAGCAAGACGTCTTCAGGACACGTCTCTGAGGATTTCGCCCGTAGAAATTTTGTTAAGTAGTTTTTTTTTTTAAGAAAATTTATAAACACTTGAAAAGTCAGTATTATTAACAGTTAATAATGAGTATAAAGTCAGAATTTACAAGAAACACAGTGAACATTTCAGACACCAGTGATACATTTTTTTAGTGAAACTAATTTTCACAGAAGTTAAAAGTCACAGAAGTTAAAAGTCACAGAAGTTAAAAGTCACAGAAGTTAAATGTCACAGAAGTTAAATGTCACAGAAGTTAAATGTCACAGAAGTTAATTTCAAGAGTTAATTTCAAGAGAGTTAATTTCAGAGAGCTAATTTCAGAGAGCTAATTTCAGAGAGCTAATTTCAGAGAGTTAATTTCAGTTATTTTCAGTTATCAGTATAGAATAATTTTATTTTATGTACCAAACATAATAGTACAGTACCTTCGCGTACATTAGAGTGAAATGTTGTTTACATTTTTTATTTTTGTTTGCAAATTTTTTCAAATTATTGAATTGAATTGACTTGCAAATTAAGAAAGAGAGAGTTTACAGAGAGTTTATAGAGTTATAGAGATACTTGATTGTATTTCAAGTAGTGATGTAGGTCACATCCGCATCCGCATCCGCATCCGCGGAACATCCGCACATTTCCTCGCATCCGCATCCGCACCCGCATCCGCACTTTGGACTGCGGATGTCGTGCGGATGTGGACCGTTGAGATAAAATGTCATTAATAAGCGGAAATTATCAAATTCTACTATATTAATAGAACTAGTTCATTGTGCGCAAAAGTGATGCAAGCGACAAGACGAGAGGCTGTTCTTGTATGAAGTTACTCTCTTGCAACCTACTTAGATCCACGTTACAAAGCTAAGTTATTTTCACCTAGTACATTAGAACGAGTTAAATCATCACTTGGCAAAGCAGTTGAAGAGCTTCAATCTCTTGAATCTGTCGCTTCGCCACCCACCAAAAGAATAAAAGTTTCAGTGACAGAACCAACACCTTCAACAAGCAAATCTATCACAGAATCTGTCTCTCAGTTTCTTGAGTCAAGCAGCAATGACGAGACCTACGCGATGTCAAAAGATGTAGTAAAAATGATCGAGAGCTATCACCAAGAAAAACGCCTGGCTGCATGTGACAATCCTATTAGTTGGTGGAAAAATACGCAGAATATCTATCCATACTTGAGTAAACTTGCAAGGAAACATTTAGCCTGTCCTCCAACAAACGTACCAAGCGAGAGATTATTTAGCAGTGCTGGATTAATATATGATGAAAAGAGAAACAGACTGGCAGCAGAAAAGGCAGAAAAATTAATGTTCCTTAAGCATAACCTTCCTATAATTAAGTTTGAACATTAAACGATGAACATCTTAGTTTACTTTATTTTAATTACTCATTTATAAATATGCCTAATAAAACTTTAAACTTAATATAAATAGTTATCAAGCTAATTAAAGATCTCTTTCTATAAGGGTGGAGGTTGGGGAAAGAGGTCGGTGGGGTGCATTTGAGTTGGGTTCACGTCCCGCATCCTGGTAACACAATTATGGTTTCTAATTGTGGCTGAAACTCAACAAAATATAACGAATTTTTTGCAGACTAATTCACTAATTGATTTCTATATTAGTTAGATGCTTGATATTATTTTATATGTTCAGAGAAAAGTACAGCAATTATTGTACAATTAATCAATTATACTACATTATAGCTACAGCTCTCTCTATATAATAACTTATTATATACGTTAAACACAACAAATCTCGAATATATCCTAAAAAATAACGAAAATGTAGACATCCGCATCCGCATCCGCATCCGCGGATGTTGAAATCAAACATCCTCATCTGCATCCGCATCCGCGGATGTGAAAAAAATGACATCCGCTACATCACTAATTTCAAGTAAGTCCAGAGGATAATAGTCTCCACTTGATTGAGATCAAGTGCAGTCATTTTCCGTTTTCAGTTAATCTTCACTTGATAGCAGTTCAAGTGCAAGTCAGTTTCGTTTTCAGTTAATCTTCACTTGATAGCAGTTCAAGTGCAAGTCAGTTTCGTTTTCAGTAGACTCCACTTGATAGAGTTCAAGTGCAGTCAATTTTAGTCAAGTTAGTTTCAGAATACTTGATAGAGTTCAAGTTAGTTTCAGAATACTTGATAGAGTTCAAGTCAGACAGTTTTATTCCAAGTCAGTTTTATTCCAAGTCAGTTTTATTCCAAGTCAGTTTTATTCCAAGTCAGTTTTATTCCAAGTTAGTTTTCAAGTCCCCAGTCATTTCAATGCAGTCAATTGAATTCAACTTTTTCTTTGTAATTTAAGAGAATTTAATTTAAGAAAATGTAATTTAAGAATTTAATTCAACCTTTTTTTTTTGTAAAAGAGAATTTAATTCAACCTGAATTGACCGGGTTGCGTCTTTAGTTTAACCTTTTTTTTGGTTTGTAAGAAGGAAATTCACCGATTTGTCTTTTCCTTTTCATGCATTGTTGCGTATATAAATATATAGTTATGTATTTTATTGTTTGTAACCAAAACAGTTTTTACAATTGTTTGTAATGACTTTGATAATCATTGTAATGTATATGTGATAATAATAGTTGTGTAATAATTAATTAATCGATCTTGTCCCAATGACTCCTTTTAAATTACTATGCTGAGGAACATGCCGTCCCTCCGTTTTGTTTCAACTCTCTTAATTTTTGTTCTAAGTAGTGTGACAAGCAATCTTTAAAAAAAAAAAAAAAAAAAGAGCAAAGTGCTCACGAAAGACGTATTGTCAATTTCAGACTTATACCCCCGCTTAGTCAATTCCCCCGAATGTAGTACTCCAAACTTTGTCTTTTTATTTTATTTTATTTTAACACCCCCAACCCCAGTTGAACTGTGTCAACCAGAGAAATGGTTCAACCATGGTTAATTCCTCTTTGGTACGATGGAACATAACCTCAATTTATGTTAAGTTGTGTTTTTATATTTTTTAGAATATTATAAAATTATGTTTAGCTTATTGAAATGCATAATTGATTTATATTTTTAATTTGTATTCTTAATTTTCTTAATTCAATTATCGTACCGATACTTCTGGTTAATGTTAATGGTTATATAGTTCATATATAGCTAGGAATGTTACTAGTCGAATTTGATTCCATCTTCAAAATTTAATTTTTAATACCGCTAGATTTACTTTCATTAATTGTAAGGTCCTCTAAGTTCGTTTTTTTAATTACCTTATACGTGTAACTGATTAATTATGTAAAATCTATAATCCTAATTGAATTTTATTACTTTTGACACATTCGAATTCATTTTCTTTCCGTACCTCAAGTCACTTTCACATTAAACTCATATGCATACACCATCATTAATACTACCTGTAATTTAGAATTTTTTAATAATTGACCTTGAGCTTAAAGGATTTTATAATAATAATAATAATGATAATAATAATAACAATAACTGATTTAAACTTAAAAGATTTTATAACCCTAAACCCATCTTAAATTATTATACATTATTTTTAAAACTTTGTTAATTCAAAAACCTTCCAAATCCCTACTCATACACACGCATGTATGCACACTATATATACTGTATAGACAAACCTTATGCTAAAATCATTGGATATCACAATAAACTTTATTTAATTACGTGTAAATGCTAACTATGTAATTTAATCTTAATCATTTTTGCTTTCTAACATATCTTGCTCATGCATTTATTCAGTTAATTGAACAATCCTCTCAACTAATCTGTCCCTCGAAATTGTAAGATACACACTTTGTACCTAGTACACCCAAATACACACTTGACCACAGGTCTATACATCATCCATTACGTAATTCTATTTTTACCTACAATAGTCAATAAAATTAGTTATGAATTGTACTATCATGGTAACCTTGAAAATCCATGAACTTTAAAATTTATATTTTTCCCTTTTATCTACTATTCATTATGTATGTAATTTATCCCACAGAAAAAATAAAATTTGGTAAAAAATTTTAACCATATCATTGTTTGTCTAACTTAAATGTTTGTCTAAATTAAAGTATTAATCTTTGAATTTTTTTTATATTATATAATAACTCACTTGTTCTGTACAAAAATTTGTAATGGAAAGAAAAATTCGTCATCATCTAATTTGAATTCGTTAGATGTTATTTTCTCAATTGTATTGTATTAATTGTATTATTATTGTGTTAATATCATTTTAGAGGGGGAACACTGTAAAAATGAACAATGACTAATCCATATTCATTTTTACATGATAAACCAAAATCGCCTAAGCGAGTTTTGGATAGAATTTCGATTTGTACTTCTTTATTCATTACTGTATTTCTCTAATTTATCTTTTCTAATAATGACTTATACACTATGACGTCATAAAATAACTTAATTCTCTTTACGTTTCCCATACCTTGTACACTGAATCATGTGCTTAGTATTTGGACATCTTCCGTATTCAATGTATGGTAAATTCTTTAATAATAATGTTGTGGTGTTATGTAGTATAAATATTATTATTCAACCATATTCATCTATACGTCATTAATTTCCCTTGATCATTATCCTATATAAATTTTATTAAATATTCATTTTTACTCGTGTCAATCTATCAAACGCAAAACTTCATGCATTCGTTCGAAAACGCATAAATACGTTCTCGTATTATTTTTTTATTTTTTATTTTTAATTATATCACCTCCCGCATTGAACTCGAAAATGCTTAGTTAAGTTATCAAATTCCGCGAACTATGGCAGAATTGAACGCTTCAAAGATAAAAATATCTCCTCTCGCTCTGATTTCAAATTTATAACATGTTATAACATATTATAACATATTATGTTGTATATAAATCCATACCGTATGTGCCCATGTACTTTGTATTATATTTCTAACATCTTAATTGTCTATTAATATGAAACACTGTAAAAAAAAAACAAAGTTATAGTGACTATTTAATTGTAATTAACTGTAATACTTTAATTTAATATAACGTAATGTACTTTAATGAAAATGTAATTAATAATAAGTTGTAATGTACTTCATTGAAACTGTAATTAAATGTAATGATTTAATATATAATGTAAGAATGTACTTTAAATGGAAGTGTAATTAAACAATAAGTGAATATGAATTAATTGGTAATTGTAATCGTAATTGTAATGAACCAAAATTAATACGTACTCAATCATGTACTCAAATTGTACTTATGTACTACTATGAAATTATATCGCTTTCATAAATGTAGACTCGGCGAAAAATACAAATTAGTTTTTGTTATTTTTATTTTTTTATTATTTTTATTTGGAATTTTTCAAACATCTGATCATGTGTTTAAAAGGGGGGAACTTAACCTTCAACTGCCGTCCCCCAACATTTAGGCTTATATTATACATGTATTTGTAAAATGAACGGCACTTCATTATGGCACTTCATTACGGCACTTCATTACGGCACTTCATTACGAGACTCTGTTTTGGTCACTGTTAGCAGCCTCGCTGCGAGGAGGGGGCAGAGGCCCCTTGCCTCCTTAACTTTTTAGATTCCGGCCTGAGCCATGGTCGAAAGAGGTCGAACCTCTACCCCTGTAAATTCAGAGCACTACCTGTACATTTTTAGAAGTAAACTACAGTGAGAAACACTTTTTATTTTCCCCTTCGAGCCGTGCTCTCTTCAGAAGAACTTAGTTAGTAAAGTCGATAAGTTATAAAAGAAAAGTCGATAATTTTAGTATCAGAGAAAGTATCAGAGTATTATAGAAAGAGAAGAATTAAAAACTGGTGACCCTTTGCCCAAATTAAGAAAGAGACAACCCAAGCACCATAGAAGATATTGGCATAACAGTCTGGCGAGTCTGGAGCCAAGAGTTTAACAGAGTGGCGACCCACCATTTGACCGGCGGAAAAGAATTAGAATGTTATAAAAGAAATATCCGTTGCTGCCTCCTAACTAGAACCCCCGTCGATCCGAACCACCCCAGGGCCATAGACGGAGGGGTTAACATATATATATATATATATACACATATATTTACCGCCATACACAGCACTTTTAGCCGCATCCATTACTTTTAGCAACACCCAGTTTCATACATCTAGTTTAATTACAGGAGTGATACGGAGCTAGACGAAATTATAAGCACGTTTGGGGAGAGGGTGATAAATGAAGTGGTAACCGCCCCGTCGAGCGAACCAGAAGTCGTGGTACTGGCACACATCCGGTCAAGCGAGTGCGCTGTCATCGATGAGCTTATGTAAGTATTTTTTGAGGATATTAACAAAACGTAATATATTTTCATTTTATTAAACAGTAGAAAAACATGTACAAAAAGGGTCAGCGCCCAATTCTTAATGGATACAAATGTATATACAGGTTTACACAATATAGATCTTACACATTACAGGGGGGTACTAACATATGGGAACCTTTTTTTATCTTTCTGCATACATATTTATAATTCATATTTGGGTCGCATAAATCGATTAATTTAAAAAATTCATAAATCCCTTCCTACGTGACATATGTATGAGAAACAAAATGCAATACAATCCACACGTTTCAGTATGAAGTCCTTGGAAACGATATGGATTCCAAATAATCTCTGTCACGCCTAGCTGTGCGATAAAATTTACGATTGCCGAGTCATTCCACGGTGGAAATCCGAGTGGATCGAAATAGTACAATCTTTCCTTAGTTTTAAAATAGATCGCGAGCCAAAGAATCCCCTCACCCCCCACAATGTCGGTGTTAACGATAATCCCGCACCAGTTTCCAGTGCTACGCATCTTCAATATTTCATTTTTCGCATACACACCGATAAATTTTGATCGCGCGAAACAGCCACTTTTCATCACTCACTGGAGTGTATTCGCGTCCATTTTTAAAAATCTGTGGTTATGTTCCGGAAACGGTCAAGTTCTATTAGAGCTTGCGACTCTAGGTATACTAGTACACTAATAGGAGCGTCTGTAGGCTTAGCGAACTCCAATCTCACTGAAATGGTGCCAGTCTGCTGGGGGTTTAAGTGGGTATTTACACCGGCAGTTAAATCAGGCGTAACGTCAAATGAGTAAATGTTAAACTGCTCCACAAATTCTTTCTGTGTTATGCCGAATCCAAGTTCATCAGATGCTCGCGTATTATGAGCTAAACTACTATAAGCTCTCGCGCAGAGCGGGAATACCCCAGTTGCTGAGTAATCCATATCCATCACTCCACCCAGGGCGATACCATTTATGAATAGAGTAATATTTTTAAGCCCGAAATTCTCGAATTTTTAGGCACTCTTTTTATAATTTCCATTTGTCGAGGCGTGGTCTTGCAGGCCAATTAAAATCCTTTTAGGTAGGACTCCAAGAGCAATGTTTTCTATCTGTTTCGAAGCCAGGCCTGCCGGGATCGTGCACAATTTTGTCTGTACCTTGTTAATTGGATATTTCACTGTGGCGTGTACAAGCTCTTTCTCGATTTCTATTTGCTTCGGGGAGCTTAATTCCACTCGGCGTATACGCAAATACGTTTCCATGATGTGTATCACAACGGGTTTCGCGCCTTCTTTTTGATCAGCCCCCAGATTTATGCAGATCTCAGGGCTCGTGCGGGTAAGCTTCAATTTCATATCTACCCCGTTCATAAGCAACTTCTCCTGGAAAGTAAAGTCTGTATGTAGGCGTCCAAAACATTCGTATATCTTTTTTTTAGAATTTTTAAATTTATCCTTTATTCCATCTTCATTTTTAGTGTGGTAATAACCCTCGGCGGTTAAAAAGGTGTCCTTCGCTTCGTTTGAAAAGTTGAGGACATTTTCCAGATACGAACGTAGGTGGTAGTACCCCGTGCCTGCCGAGATGTTAGTCTGATTTAAATATACGTCACACTGACTGAATATGGAGTGCAGAAAGTTGGTTTCGGGGTATGCAGCATAACTATCATCGCAATCCGTTCCGTCAGAATGGGCAATGCGTAGTTTAGCATACATGTGCATACAACTCGGTAAAAAACTAAGGGCTTGAGCTGGGTATCACGAATTCTATAGGGGCACTGGGTGAACTAATTGTGTTTAACGGGTTAATTGTAATAAAGTCGCTATTTTCAATAGAGACCTGTGTAGAAGGCATATCATAGAAGGACAGTTCCGATTTACAACATTGTGAAAACTACACGGATGAATGAAACGCGCCATGATGAGTCAGAAATAGTGCCACCTTCCCTGGACGAGTATTAGGCAATCTATGGTTCGTGAGAGTAGCGTCCTCAGCTTATATCAGTTAAAAAAAATGATCAGCCATAGGTTTCATACGCTTTGAACACTTCTTTTTTGGTACCCGTTTACGTTTAATGCCATATGATGGTAAACCCTTTTTCCCAACAGTTCTCTTCTTCTTTCCGCCACGTGATGGTAATCCCTTCTTCCTAACAGTTCTCTTCTTCTTTCCACCACGTGTTGGTAACCCCCTTCTTCCTAACAGTTCTCTTCTTTCCACCACCACGCATTTTTCTCTTCGCGTCTTTGATGATTTCATCCCGCGTACGCCTTAAATGTTTTTTTAGAGCTTCTTTAGGCACAGTTCCACCCAATATGTCCTCTGCCGCCTTGAAACCTGTTTGTAACGCCTTCCTTCCTAGGTATCTGGCCCCCCTCCTCAACAGTGGGACAGCGGTGCGTAGTATGGATGAAAAAATAGATCCACGTCCACTACCACTCTGGTATCTCACCCCTCGGTATACCGTGAAAGGCTTTCTGGCCATTATAACCGAATGGGTAATTTTTGCCCTCAATCGTTCTTATATATATTGAGATATTAGTTATTAGATTAATTGCGACATTCACATAATGGAGTAGGTCATATGTAATACTCAAGCTCCTTCCTCTATGGTTTGGGATGTGCGCTACGCGTAGCAGGCGTGCCTGGGTATCCCCAACAAACTGGTGTTCCGCTATATTGCTGTAAATATACACATGTCTGGAGGCTGAGAGCTTACATCCAATTTCTCCATCTAGTGATACACTAAGCTGGACAAGTCATGTGTACCTCGTGAAAGGTGTCTCTTTGGAAGGCTGCTCGATAACGCCCCTCGGTTATAATTTTGAACACTCTTCCGTCTTTAAGATTTCTGTTAACCTTTGATTTTAGATTAGAGTATATGCAGGGTTCCTTGTTTACGATTTCGTATATAATCATTCGTAAGTGAGTTTTTTAAACACATGTTTAAGTCTCTCACAACATCCTCACCGAACCATAACGACCCGGTCCTAGTGTCACTGTTGTACTGAAAAACTGTGCAACCTTAGTCCGGGCGATACGTATAGTTTCATCCCGAGTTAACCGGCTTTTCACACTCATCATTTCTAAGAATCGTAAAACGGTATCTTTATAATCAATATTTAAAAAGAGGGTGTCCAGCTGAATTCACATATCCCCACCTCATACGAATCACGACCCAATTCAATGGGCCCATGGAGTTCTGTTACAAAGTTAGCTAGGTGTGTTGTTAGGGTGTACAGACAGGGATGAGGAGGAGGGAGTGTGACGTAGAAATGGTTGGGTGTCATGCTGCATACTAATTAAGCTTCATTATTGCATCAGCTTTTATATAGGTATTGAAGCTTTCTGGGTAACCTAGCCACTTCACCAGGTACATTTTTCTCTTTCCTGTACCTTTGCTTCCTAAAATTTTCTCAATTTTAAACACATTTTTTCCTAAATTAAATGCCACTTTCTGCAATTCCTCGCGGTAAAAACCTCCCGAGATCTCTTCTCCATTCAAATCTTCAACGTAATACATCATTATCTCACCTTTAGGCATCATAGCTCTAACTTTAAAAATCTCGTGTCCATCCTTGCTCAAAACCTTCGCGAATTTATTTCCCGAACGTGACAGCCTTACATAGTCATTGATTTTGAAACGCGCAGAGTGTGGTGGTGGTGGTAGCGGCATCCATCTCTTCTCGGGCGCTTGCCTCTTTCTAAAACATCGTTAGGCGTTGT
Organism: Bathynomus jamesi; assembly: GCA_023014485.1. Lineage (NCBI taxonomy): Eukaryota > Metazoa > Arthropoda > Malacostraca > Isopoda > Cirolanidae > Bathynomus > Bathynomus jamesi. The sequence continues at coordinate 145,022 of JAJOZX010003188.1, read as the reverse complement.
ACCGATCGTACGATGGTGTGAGCGGTTGTAGGATGAAGCCAATGAATCGAGAACGTTTATATATCTGTACGTGTTTTTATGTGTAAAATATCGGTGCATGCGTTCCTTTATGGTACGTTGAACTCTTTCAGCTAAAGAAGCCTTATGTATAGAATTGGATGTGTAATAGCTGATTTAAACTCTGACAGCATGTTCTGAAAAGCTCGTCCTATAAATTCTTTTCCCATATCCGTAAAAAATAGCCAGGAATCCTGTTTTCTTTCAACATCAGTGTTTTGGCGCTTTAGCAACTGTTTCAGGCGATTTATTTTTCAGGGGAATTAGCCACAGGTATCTAGAGAATACATCTATTATGAATAGGAGCGGTAGCCGTCGTTGTACACTGAATATCTTTGCATGTCTGTTAAATCTGCCTGCCAAATAGAGTCAATCGAGGCGGCTGTTGTCTTGGCTGTTTTAAACCTTTTTCTCACGGTTTATGAAGTGTATAAGCATCCTGGTACGCAAAAATCTCTCAACATCTTTTTTCCTTACACCATAAGTACCTCTGTACAATCTATTAACACCACCATAGGATGCTGGGTTAGAAATGTCATAATAGTGCTTACTTAATACGTTAGCCATTTGCGTATTTTAGAGGCACGTGGATAAGGTTGGCCGTCTTCTCTTCTTTCTCCTCTTCAGAGCACTGCAGCTGCTGGGGGCGAAGGTGTACTCAGTTGTGACACGTGCGATGCATGTTCCAAGTCTTTTAACCTATTCAGATTACCTATCAATGTTTTGGGGACATTTATTTGTTGTAGTCTTGCTTTAATATGTCTCCATCCTGCTGGTGAGGGCCTATCCCACTTTCTCACCAGATCATGAACAATATCAACGATATTGGATCCTTGTACCCTTGTTCCATCAACAATGACCTCGCCTGTGTCGGTCCACTGTATGATGGGGTCCTCACTCAATAGATTATAAAGACTTAGCCCTTTATTCCTCAATGTATGGGGGAGGCTGTTTTTTAGCACATGTTCGATGTGCTGTGTTCCGCTACTCTTTGGTTGCTCAGGCCCTGTGTCGCTATGCTCAGCGCTACTCGAGCTGCGCCTCACGGGAGCTCTGTAGGATGCTTATAATCTTCGTACTCATGAAGAAATTTCTGCAAAGCCTCTTGGTACAAGATCCTTTTCTCATCAGGTGCCTTTTCACTGTTTAATAGGTTAGCAACTCACTTTCCATTCTTTTAAGTCTACTTTTACGGGGTTCTAGAACCGCATCTGGACTCCTTTGTAATGAAGCACACACCTGTGGATCACAACCACTTCTTCATTATATTAATCTAGTCAGTAAAGGGCCCAAAATTGAAAATAAGATGGGGAGGAACGAACCGCCTCTTTGTACAATAATACGCTTTTTCTTACCCACAGTCTGATTTATGGGCGAGCGTCCGTATTATGTTCTTGTAACGACGTAAGCGAGTTCTGAGGGATTTCATTGGAACATTACATTTTATAACATTAAGGCAGATTTCACAGATGCATTTTAAAAAGTCAGAGTCGATATTTTTAACAAACATCTGCTGCAATGCTCGAGGCAGTCGTTGATAGATTTTTATTAATTCGCGGTATTTCTTTAGCCTATTCGTCATTCTGGAATATACACGGTTTCAGGCTCGTTTGGAAATATATTCGTTCTTAGAAGCACCCTGAACGTGTTTCGCGGGAGGTCACAAAGCAAATATCTGTAACGTTGCTTTGTGACCTCTTTATAAACCTCCAAAAACTCCTTACGCTGATTCGGGAACATTTGACTGGCTAATACCCCAATTTGTGACACATCTCTACGTTGCGCGAATAAGACTGGATATTGCGTATTTGGCGACACATCGCGCATATATCTATTTTTGAAAAATAGAATCTGATTGATGAAGAACACGCTTACAGTATGTTAAGGTGGTGGGAGAATACTGTAAATGCCTCGGCAAAAGTTTTATCCATCTCCAAAATGAGGTCGTCAATTACGATGACTGTATGGTCATTTCACTTTAGCGAATTAACGTCATAGATCCCCTTGTGGAACAAAACGTCATCTTGGTACTCGTTGAACACTGATTGGTATGTCGAATAGCACCATACAACTTTATGCACAAATTTTGAGAACATTTCCCCCTTTTCTTTAATGATTTTAAGCATAAACACCGTTTTACCACAACCTGTCGGTCCAGATATAATACATGTGGACGGGCTCGTGAATCTGAATTTTTCTATAGAATCCATTCCTAACTCGTCACACCCCTAAGTGGGTCATTTACAAAATATTACAAATAGCGAGTTCTGCTCCTTATATTTTGTTTTCTTCTTCCACAGAACCGTGAATGACGACGATGTACAGCCCCCATCATCGATATCACGGATGAGCCCATTGACCGTGCATTTACAATGCCCATACCCGCCGATGAATCCTCAGCAGCGACACCTGTTGCTCGTTCAAAGCGGAGACATGATTAAGAGTCCTCCACGTCAGGTATAAAGCGCGTCAGGAACGCGCCGGTTGTTAGACCACCAGTAGTAGAGCCCCAACCCCACATCAGTTTCTTCAGCCAATATACCCCCTTGTTCATTCTCCAACAGTGGGAATGGGACAACTGGCCGCGGCCAACTAGCCGCAGCTCAACTCACCACAGCCAACTCGCCGTAGCCAATTGGCCGCGGTGGCAAGATTTTATAATTTATAATTTTATAATTTTAAATTTTTTATTTTAAATATAATTTTAGAGGCTGTACACCTCGGTGTTGAATGCCCGGTTAGGTCAACCGTACACCCTTGACGATTGGTTAGGTTAGGTCGTGATATTTTCGTTAGCTTTAACGAAAATATCACGACTCAACATAACCAATCGTCAAGGACGTACAATTAACCTAATCGGGCATTCAATTAACGTACCCAGGTATTCAATTAATCTAATCGGGCATTCAGTTGACCTAACCGGGCATATACTGTGTGTACACACACACACACACACACACACACACACATATATATATATATATAGCGTTCAACATCCACCTGCAACGCCGGGTCGCTCCGCTAATATATATATATATATATGTATATATATATATGTATATATATGTATGTGTATTTCCACAGGAAATGTGGAATGTTTATCAACGCTGCTTGAATGACGAAGACAGGACTAACAATCACGCAGAAGCTGCGCACCGAAGACTGCAAAATGAACTTGGAATGCAACATCCTACGATTTGGAAATTTATTGATGGTTTGAAAAAAGTTCAACGAGGAAGAGATCTATATTACGAGCAGCTGATTGCAGGGCAAAATCCTCCAGTCAAGTTAAAAAAATTCAGAGAAGCAGATGCAAGAATAAAATCAATTGTCAGTAAATTTGACAGTCGAAATTTTGTTGAATACCTTAGGGGAATTGCCCATAACTTTTCATAGATATTTGCATTTTTATCCTTATTTTATTTTTTTTACTCCAATAAAGTACTTTCATAAAGCAATTTTAACACACTTGTTTTATTACACACAATTTTCATAAAAAAAAAAAAATTTCTATATCACTGCGAGTTGGCCGCGGCGAGTTGTCTTATTCCCTATATCTGCGGCCAGTTGGCTACGGCGAGTTGGCCGTGGTGAGTTGGGCTGCGACTAGTTGGCCGCGGCCAGTTGCCGTAGACCCCTCCACAGTTGCGCCCCGTTCTGTTGAGTTTGTAATAATAGACTCCCAACCCTCAACGTCTAACGCAACCAGCCCCACATCAGCTTCTTCAGCCAATATAACCCCTTATTCATCCTCCACAGCTGCTCCACGTTCTGTTGAGGATGGTATAACGTTCGAGTTGGTGCGCACCGCAACCCCGACCCCAGCCTTGACTAGAAATCGGTATATAGTAAGGGTTGATCTTAGAGCCATGTATAGCAACGGTATTGAACACGGCCTACGTCGCATTCTAGAGCGTGTTGTAGAGTTTGCCCTTCAGAACCGCGACGAGCGCGAAGTTAGGACGAGGCTGTCCTTCGGATGCGGGTCAGATGATGGCTCTGTAGATGATTTTTGGGTAGTAGTACCATTCAGACGTTTGGCCGCTGGAGATGTAGAGTATATATTAGGTCGTATAATGCAGGCCTCCCAAAGTAGTATAGCCTTCAATATGGACAATTCACGGTGAATATTGACCGTGTATTCCGTGTTGCGGGTCATAGTGCCACACCGTATACTCTTAACTTCAATCCTGAGGCTATTTTTAGACGGCATATAAACATCGATCGTGGTTGCGGCTTTATAGCAATAGTCTTAGCTCGTATGTTTACTGTACTAAATACACAGACCACAAAAATTTGGTTGCCTACGGTCGTGGAGCGTGCCTGTAAACTAGCTGTAGACTGTGAACTTGAGTTTGACTGTAACATGGGTCCTGAGGAGCTGAGAAGGGTAGAACAGGAAATGATATTGTTGTATTTGGACTGGATGAACGTCGTAGAACTGTGTATGTTTTTAAAAGCTGTGTGAGAGATCGTACAAGGCCCCTACTTATTTTAGGACTGTCAGGTACAACATATCTCCACATCCGTAATAAAAGGTGCCTTTACGCGAGTTATGATAAAAGCCGAAAATATGGACGACATCATGATTTGTGTAAGGGGTGTCTGGAGTTTGCGGATGATATAGTGAAACATTGTAAAGAATGTCACATGGTATGTGAGCAGTGTAAAAGCCCCAAATGTGAAAGCCGTGTAGTTGATGCTGAGAAGAGGGACTGTAATGTGTGTAGACGCACATTTTTCAATAATAGCTGTTTTGAGCTCCATAAATCAATTGGTACGTGCAGAAAAATGAGAATCTGTGAATGTGGTATGCTTCACACCTTGAATGGTAGCGGGGAGTTCAAGCACAAATGTGACGAAATTCACTGCTCTACATGCCATGAGAAATATAAGGCGGATGGTGTAAAGCATGTATGTTATATGAAACACGCTAAGCCTAAAAACAACCCTTGTATAACTGTGTACTACGATATAGAAACATACACGAACGCTAAAACCAAAGAGGTCATTACACATTTACTTGTGAGCCAGACTATCTGTGATGAGTGCATAGAGATCGAGTGTGATGAGTGTCACAAATTCGGTAAACGGACAAACGTTTTTAAAACGAATGTCCACGATAGTCCTGTGAAACTATTAGTGTCCTATATTGTCAAGTTAGCGGACAAGTTAAAAAAAATGACTGTATATTCTCGCCCATAACGGGGCAAAATTTGACACACAGTTCCTTTATAAGGAGTTGCTTGAGCACGAGTCATCTGAGATATTTACAGGTGATCTATTGAAAAGAGGCAACAAATTAATACAGACGCAAATAAGAAGTAATGTACAATTTAAAGACACTTTATTATTCACACTTTGTAAATTAGCAAAGCTACCCAAGGTGATGGGCGTAGCAACTGAAGTTTCAAAAGGATACTTCCCTTACAGATTCCTCACTAGCGATACTTTAAATTACGTAGGTCTACCTCCACCCAAACATTACTTTAACTATGATTGTATGAGTACAGATGATCGTGAAGATTCTGATCGATACTACAACAGTTTTAATGAACGTAATCCTTATAATATAGCTGATGAATGTGAGCGTTATTGCGTGAATGATGTGTGCGTGCTTAGAGTATGTTTCCAGGCCTTTAGAAGGATGTACATATGCCGTTTCAAATGCGATCCGCTGCAAGTCGCAACCACCATCGCATCATTATGTTTTACGGTGTTCAAGAATAACTTCATGCCTAAAAGCACCTTAGCCATTATCCACAGAAACAACCCCCGCAGTTATGGGCACAAGGCTATTTACTGGCTCATACACCTACAGAAACAGACAGGTGTATACATAAAGTATGCCCGCAACACGGGGGAAGTGCCCATTAGGGTTAATGGCCATGTGTTTTGGGTTGATGGTCTGTGAAAACCGTGTCACGGGCGTGAAGACTGTGTACTCCTTTAATGGTTGCTGGTGGCATGGATGTCCCCGTCCTGAGTGTGGAATCGTGGGAGATATCCACGGTAGATCTCCTGCCGACTGTCTTGCGTGGACGCGTACCCGCGATCAGCTTATAAGCTCCCAGTTCACTCACAAAGTCTTGTGGGAGCATGAATATGATGCACGGATGGTGGCAGACGTGGCGTACCGTGAAGAAATAAACGCGATCAAGCGTTCAATGGTATTGGATCCTCTCAAATGCGGCGATAGCTTGTTCGGTGGGCGTACAAATCCCTTCAAGCTATACTTTCCACCTACGGAGGGTGTGAAGCTTCACTACTACGATTTCTGTTCTTTATACCCCTACGTGATGAAGAACAATCCGTACCCCGTGGATGCGCCTGAAAAAATAGTGGGCCCTAACCTACTCTCCATCAACGAATTTTCAAGAAATTTGAACGGATACTATTTCGGCCTTTCTTTCGTAGACGTGCTCCCCACTAACGATTTATGGATGCCGATCTTACCCGTTGTTATAGATCACAAACTTATGTTTCCCCTGTGCGTGAAGTGTGCAGAAGAGAACAATGGTGATTGTGACCATACACCCCACAAGCATAAGATCAAAGGTGTATATACACAAGCCCTGAGCTGGCCCTAGCCGTTCGCCATGGGTATAGAATAATGAAGATACATGAGGTGTGGAGGTTTCAGAAGGATAAGTTTGAGGCATCAGGATACCCGCGAGGGGTTGAATCCGAAGACGAAAAAACGTTTTATATTCAGCGTTACCGCGACCACGAAGGTATACAACTTGATCGTACCCAAATTGCAAAGAATCCTGGCAAGCACTTTAGTGCAAAATTGTGCCTAAACAGCCTTTGGGGAAAGTTTGCGCAGAATATCGGTAAAGGGAACGTTCATTTGGCGCAAAGTTATAGTGAAGTCTGGGATTACCCGACCGTACCCGATAAAGAAGTCATGGAGATTGTGAATGTAGGTAATACTTACACAGTAAAGTACAACAACACTGAATTGGCCACAGAAACATCACGGGTTACAAACATTCCTGTAGCCAGCTTCACAACAGCCTATGCACGCATCAAACTTTGGGGTCTATTGCATTCTCTTGGGCGGAGAGTATTGTACGCCGATACAGATAGCGTGATATTCACAGCAAGGAGGGGCGAATACATGCCTGCTATTGGGGAGTTCCTCGGTGAGTTAACTGACGAGATCAAGGATGAGTATGGGGACAACGCATACGCCGACTCGTTTGTGTCAATAGGGCCAAAGACCTATGGGGTACGGGTGAGGATAGGGAATGAAACGAAGTATATCGTGAAGGCTAAGGGTATCACGCTTAACCAAGCGAATCGGCGGGTCGTCAACTGTGATTCGCTGAAGGAGTTAGTGTGCTTAGATGAAGAGGGTGATCGGCCGCCCCAACTGACTATAGGCACCCACAATTTTCGGGCGCAGAAGCTGGGGGGCGTGAAGGAACTTAGGGGTACAAAGGTATGCCGTAACACCTACAGGAAACGCTACCAGGTGCCTGGTACCTGTGACACCGTACCCTTTGGATACCATAATTTTTGATATGTCTATTGCTAACTTAATTATTACACGTATTTGTAAATATATACATCTTGATTATTTCGTTTATTAAATAAATCATGTTTCAACTAGCGTTTTACTTTGCGTGTGTGCGTGTGTACAGTAAAAGTTAAGCTCCGCCCACTGTAAGACCGGCGACGTGAATCACGCCGCAACCTGAGCAGACCTCTACCATTCCGTACTCAGTTGACCTCTGTATACCCTTGAGCTCAGACGTGTATTCTCTCGCATAAAAGAAATTGACCACCTTTAATATCGCTTGTTCAGCATTTATGAAGTGGTATTCTGCCAAGTGCGTAGATGTAGTGGATGCTGAAAAACTTCCTATACCCGCCTCCTTTGCATCTTTTAAGGCTGCATTGAATCGTGCGAAGGGCCAGGCTATTCAAATACTCTACGGATATTCTGGCGAGGGGATTGTAGGATTTCGCAGTACAGACGATGTACTGAAGTACAGTGTGTCCCTAAAGTCATGGTGGGATTTTAAATAGCTATATTATTGCAACGAAACATGATAATGAGATGAAAAAAAGGCAAATTGAAGAACAACTCTAAAAGAATAACTTTATTTAACGTAGTTCGATATGGGCTCCTCTGGTAGCCCTGCAGACATCTAGGCGGTGATTCAATTCCAGCCACACACGCCCAAGAACATCAGGAGTGACGGATGCGATAGCTTCTGTGATTCGCTCGTGCAAGTGATGAATATCCCTAATGGGTACACTGTACACGCTTTGCTTGACGTAACCCCACAAATAAAAGTCCAAAGGTGTCAGGTCCGGAGAGCATGGAGGCCATGGCTTCCATCCTCCTCTTCCTATCCATCTCTGTGGAAATTTTTCATTAAGGAATTCTCGAACAACGTTGGCATAGTGCGGAGGAGCACCATCTTGCTGAAAGATGACATTATTGTCAATAAATTGGGGTACTGCAAAATGTTCCAACATAGCGAGGTAGTTGTGTGACGTCACAGTGGGTTCCGCGAAGAAAAATGGGCCAATCACTCGATCTCGTGCTAGAGCACACCACACATTAACTTTCGGGCTATTACGCTCATGTTCAACATAGGCATGTGGACAGCCTAGACTAACTACGAGATAAAGGTTAAGCTTAGCCTAGACTAACTACAAGATACAACTTTGAGAGTTGTTCTTAAATTTGGCATTGTTTCATCTCATTATCATGTTTCGTTGCAATAATATAGCTATTTAAAATCCCACCATGACTTTACGGACACACATCACCGCCTAGATGTCTGCAGGGCTACCAGAGGAACCCATATCGAACTACGTTAAATAAAGTTATTCTTTTAGAGTTATTCTTCAATTTGCCTTTTTTTCATCTCATTATCATGTTTCGTTGCAATAATATAGCTATTTAAAATCCCACCATGACTTTACGGACACACTGTATGTTATAGAACTAAGATTTATAAAGGCTCACGTGCATCGCATGGTAGAAGAAGCAACACGATCAGAAGATAAACAACAGTTATGGATAGTGAGTCTTGTGGATGAGTGGTATGATAAGAGGTATTATATCATGTTACACCACACCGACTACTCGTACCCTACGGTTGAAAATGTAAATCTTGTCATCATGGACAATCTTAAGTATTTTTACCACTATATTAATATATATCATGATGAGGTTTGTAGTGAGGTTGTGGCTAATGGGTTGTGTGAATTTTTAACAGATTTTAGAGATGAGTATCGTCTGTTACACAAAAAGGATAAATATGAACATATGTTTCTCTCTAATAGCGCCCCGCAACCGCAATGTGAAGATGTTTAGGAGAGATAAAACATTATAAAATGTGTTTAGTTCGTGAAATTTACCCTGAAGGAAACTGTCTGGTGCGTATTCGGGGAAGTGGTAGTGATAAAACACTAAAACCGAAATTAATTCTTGTATCGGAAAATTTCTCAAAACACCTGCCCAATATAATGGGATACAACGATTCATGTTGGGTCAGCGCCGTACACGTTTCATTAGATTATGGTGTAACTCACTCCTCACGGAGCATACGAGTTCGAACAAGCCCATTCACGTTTCATCAGGGTGATTCACCCCGCCCGTCGAACCGATCCTGCCCGCCTGCCTCCTGTGGCTCATAGTCATCTCAGAGCTTGCGCTGAGTGGTTGTGTCATCTCGATCTGTGTGAACGTGCGAATACGATGGAACTCCCTTTGAGAAGCATTCTCAACGCCTCGTACGACGTCTCCGTGACGGTCATTGCGCGTATTCAGGCGAGAAACCGGCACCATTAACTGTGTTTGAAACGATCTGCAGGCATGCAAGCAAACGTAACGTTATTTATTTAAGTCTTGAGGAGATGCATAAAATCTTCGTGGTGGTTGAGAGGTGGGTTGAGGACCGTTATAAAATACCAGCTGACGTAGGTATAATAAGAGAGGTGATTAGTGACGCCTCCTCATATACCATTGTTTGTACATTGAGTGTAAATAACGAACAACCACGCATTGATATACGACTGATGTGGAAGAACACAGCTGATAATGACGTTCTTGTTCCTACACGAAACCGTTTCATCCTCGACAGAATGTTTGAGATCGTCGGATTCCGTAAGCTGAAGCCTATATTAGATGCGCGTGTTACAGACATGGTTTATTTTGACAAGGTACTTGAATACGCTTACACCGCTGTGCTCGACGGATTTGTTGAATGTAGGAATGAACAGGGGGAGAACGGTCTAGATATGGATGCATATTTAAAAGGTTTAGATTCTTCCAAATATCCTGAGCTTTGGTACAAAGCACTTGAGAGGTACAGAGCTGAGCTCGCCTACACTGTTCATCCTGAAAAACTGTACCTCTATATAGTGGATAGGTGTCGTTACGATTTGGTAGAATATTTCGATCACCGTTATGCTGAGTGAAGAAGAGTTCACGATTGAAAAGTTCGGGGCGATAAGAAAAAGTCCCCGATTGGAAAGGTATGATTATAAACTTGTATTTAATGTAACGGTCAACGATGACGTTTTTGTGCGTGCTTTTGAATGTGTTCTAGCTGCGCTTAAAGACAACTTGCCTGCCGAGTGTAAAGTAGGTACAAAAATAGTATTGAACGATATAAAAGCCATTTGTATCGAGTATAGATCATCATATCAGTTAAACGGTGAGGTGATGCTTGGACGGTTTAACCACATCGTGCAGAGTAATGGCGATTTTGATATAGCCTCAATCACCGTTGAATTTAGCGTTTTGCACAGTAGGCCGTAAAGATAATATATATATATATATTTCCTGTAATACTATGATTATACGAATTGTATATATTTTCCTGTACTAATATTTGATAGTATAACTTTTGATAATATAACTATATATTTTTCTAATATTTTGTTAATACTAAGTTTTGTATGATTATGTATAATTAATATAACTATATATTTTTCCTGTACTAATATTTGATAATATAACTTATGATAATATAACTATATATTTTTCTAATAGTTTGTTAATACTATGTTTTGTATGATTATATATAATTAATATAACTATATATTTTTCTAATATTTTGTTAATACTATGCTTTGCATGATTATATTTTTTCCGTTCTATTATTTGATCATATATATTATATATATATATATATATATATATATATATATATATGTCCCATTGAATATCCATTAATTCATAAACAGAACGTTGTATTGGTGTTTTATTTATTCCTTGAACACTATTATATCCATAATATAAATAAAAAATTAAAACAAATGGTGGTACCTGACAACTATCCTCATATAAATAAATATATATGGTGGTACCTGACAACTATCCTCAAATAAATTAAAATAAATGGCGGTATTTAGCAACCCCCCATAATACAAATTAAAATAATGGCGGTATTTAGCAACTCTCCCTAATAAGGTATACTTGAACAATTAAAATGCTATCTGGCTACTCAGCAGCCAAATGGCTGAATAATATAAGGAAAAATTAAAAAATAAAGAATCTGGCAACTCAACCTTCTAAGCCAACATTAATATATGCTTTAGTTAAATGATTATTGCTATCTGGCAACTCAGCAGCCAAATGGTTGTGGCGCCCGCTGGCTGATTAATATATGAATTAAATTAATAAATAACGAATATGGCAACTCAGCAGCCAAATGGCTGAATAATATAAGGAATAATTAAACACATGGCGCTATCTGGCAACTCAGCATGGCTGATTAATATATCATTAATTAAAATACATGGCGCTCTCTGGCAACTCAGCGTGGCTGATTAATATATGCTTAATTAAAATACATGGCGCTGTCTGGTAACTCAGCAGCCAACTGGCTGTGGCGCCTGCTGGCTGTGGCGCCTGCTGGCTGTGGCGCCTGCTGGCTGATTAATATATGAATTAAATTAATAAATAACGAATCTGGCAACCAAGCCAACTGGCTGATTGGGGGCACTACAAGTAGCGGCGGGCGGATGAAGAACCCCATATGAGCTTGGCAATCAGCCAAGCAAAGACCCTCCTCTGGGTCTCTCTCTTTTTCTCTTTCTGCTCCTTTGGGGGGTGAGGCCGTCCCACGTTCTCCCCCAAAGAGGCTTTGCAACAAAGGGGGTGGGGGTTGGCTCCCTTAGGTTAGGTATGCCCCTTTGGGGGGTTAGGCACTCCCACCTTCTCCCCCAAAGAGGCTTTGCAACAAATGGGGGTGGGGGTTGGCAATAAAGGGGCGGGTGGGGGTTGGCACTCTTGCAACAAAGGGGGTGGGGTTGACATTCTTGCAACATTACGTAACATTATGCAATATTGCAATGCAATTGCACTCACACATTTTGCCACCATACTACTGCTTTGATGACACCTTTCTAGTTTTTCACAATTCCAACCACGCCCCCCCTTTTCCTTAACTATCTTAATTCCCAACACAAAAACATTAAGTTCACCAAAGAAGACGAATCCAACAACACCCTACCCTTCTTAGATATAACAATAACAAAACAAAACAATAAATTCAGCACCTCCATATATCGAAAACCCATATACACGGGTCTAGGCGCTAATTACCTAAGCCACACCTCTTTGCCATATAAAATTAACAGCATCAAAATCTTAATCCACCGCGCCTATCAATTTTGCTCTTCGTACTTATTCCCACAACGAAATAGAACTCATTCATAATTTCGGCATTAACAACTCCTTCCCAAAACATCTACAATTTTTAACCAGAAATTTTCTTAATAATATTTATCAACCTTCCCCTCCCACCCGTTAAAGTCCTCACCGTTAAAAAAGACAATACTTTTCCTTTCCCTATTACGACCATATCAGCCACAAAATACTCTCAGAACTTCGCTTCCTACTCACCCCTCTTTACCCCAAAATTAACTTTCAATTTGTTTTCACCAACAATAACAGCATCAAATCATACCTTCGTCCATTATCTACGTTTTCAACTGTGTTCACTGCAAAGAGAACTATATTGGCAGCACCATTCGCCAATATCAAACAAGAGTGGAGGAGCATCGCGATATTTCTACCAGACCATCGCAGCCCTTAAATAAATCTTCCAAATCAGCATCAGCATAAAACTGCCACCTTCACAACCACCCACTACTTCCCTCCAACTTCAAAATTATTAACTCAACTAACCAACTAACCGACTTCCGCATTCTAGAGTCCCTATACAGCCTCAGTATTAAACCAACCCTCAACGATTATAGTTTCGCCTTTAACTTACACATAGCCAGATAAACTCTCATACTGGAAAGAAATCTACCATCACTCTCTGGCTCCAACTTTTCTAACCTCTTTTGGACCACTGGGTCGAATATGTACCGTTTCCCATACACGTACTCATAACTTAACCCTACAAAAACTTTGGTCGTTAAGAGGCTAATATGGATTCTTCCAACAACCAATCATTCCCAACCTTCTGTTCAATTAGCCCCTCACCCTGATAATAACCTGGTAAGCCACTTCTCGATTTTGTTCACCTTTTCACTTTTTATATTTTGACTATTAATCACTCTCCTATATTCTATATTATTTTATTTTTAATTTTAATTACTTAAATATACAGTATACTGTAAATATACTATTAATATTGCAAGTTTATTTAAATATATTGTATAAGTTTCTGTTCATCATATTTATTCATTCCTTATATTTGATTTTAAATTTTTAGCACTGATGATAGAAATTGAAATTTCCAAAACGTCTGTAAATAAAGATGTACCATCTCCTCGTCATCTTATTCCTTACTATATATATATATATGAATGCGCCTCGGTGGTGTAGTGGTTAGCGTCGCTGACTACGAATCCATCGGCCCCGGGTTCGAGACCCGACGGCAGTCGGCGCGCAGCAAAACCCAGCTGTTCATCCTTCCACACAATAAAGAAAGTGGTTGGTAGATAAATGGGTACCCTAGGTGGCCTAGTGGTTAAGACGCTGGGCTGCTGATGGGGCGTGGTTCGGATTCCACGTTAAACTGTAGGTCTAAGGTGGAGTGAAAAGCTTGACCTTCTTCAGCATGAACAATTCGGGCGGAAGCTAACCAAAGGTTACTAAAGGTATATACGTTTCAACCTTCAAATGTTCCGTGCGATGAGTCCTCATTTCACGAAGGTCAAGTTTGTATATAATATTATATATAATATTAGTTGCCTCCGTAATTATTCGTTTTACCCCTGTGGGTCGATTTTGATATGAGAATAGGTTTTTCTGGTGTATTCAGGGCCGGCTTAAGGGGCGAGCCAACCTGGCAGTGGCTCTGGGCGCCGAAGTTTAGGGGGCGCCAAAAATTGTAAGAGCAACAGAAAAAAAGGACAAAATATCGCTATCAATCAACAAGAAACAAGTGAACAGTTTAAAAAAGGAATTCTACATAGAAAATTAGGGTGAGGGAGGAGAGAGGTGTGGCCGTGGGAGGAGGACAATGTAAACAATGGCCAGCTGTTTCTCACGCGTCGCCGACTCCCACCAGACCGCTGCAATTATTCTTAATTTTTTAACCATATTATAAGTAAGTTATCAGCACTGCTACATCAGAAAATATATAATAAGGGTGTGTTCCTGTTTTAGTGTACATTCCCTTACGCCAAATTTTGCTGATGAATGTTTTCCTGCCAGCGAAAATATGTTTAGCTCATATTTTAGCTCTGTTCTTTTGTTGAAATGTAGAATCTTGCATTAGTGGTAGCTATAGGAGGATATCAACATATGAAGTAATGTCGACACCTTGTGTTCTAGAAGGTGTTTGAATGATATGAATAGGTGTGGTTCAAAACTTAAATATAACTACAAAATTATGGAAACAAATATGTGACGTTTGCTCAAAAATTTAGTGATGACCGAGTGTTAGCCTAGTAGCCTACTGCCACTTTCTTGCAATTTTCCATTTGTTTTTACTATAGTACAGTAATAGGCCAAATTCATCAAAATACGCAAGTAAAATGTGTTTATATCTGGTCGTGTACATTTTAGTGATAAGTAGTGGAAAATTAGGTTGAATGGAATAAAAGTAACTTTTATGTAGTGAATTTTTACTTGAAAGGCCTATCTCATTGATATTATCCTTAATTATGTATACTTCTCTATTAGGCCTGGATAATATTTTTAAATTTTCTAAATATTGATTTTTCACCACTGACAATAAGATATTAAAAATATTTACTTTTCTGCGTAAATCAGATATTTTCAAGAATATAATTTAAAAAATTAGCTGTTTTTATTTATTTTAAAATTTTTCCAGCAATGTATGGGAAAAAGAAACTATCAGGAGCAGAATATTGGAAGAGAAAAGCCGAAAAGGAATTGTCCATGGCAAAAGGTAAAGGCAGCCTCAAAATTTTTTAAGAGATCAACCGAAGCTGAAGCATCCACCAGTCAAACAGCAATTAACTTAAACATTGTGTTAAACGACAATGGAAACAGTCCAGAAAGATTAGCTGTCGAATGTGAAAAGGCTATTGAGAATGTCTCCAGCGAAAACACTTCAGATGAAAGCAGTGATGCATCTCACTGGAATTATGATATCGCAAAGTGGCCTGAAAATACGTAGTCTATAACCAATTTGCTGATAAGAATTGGTCCCCTGCAAGTAACAGATCATGAATTTCCCATAACCATCCAAACTGGTAGAAATAGAAAATTTAATGCAATAAACTACCATCGAACGCTTCCAAACGAGGAAAAGTACAAGCGCGATCGGCTTGTATATTCGAAATCTAAAGATCCCGTGTTTTGTTTCTGTTGTAAATTGTTTTCCAAAAAAATTAATTGTACTGAATCATGACGGCGTTAACGAATGGTAAAACGTAAATATAGATTAAAAGTACATGAAACAAGTGCCGAACAATTGAGTTGCTTTAGAGCATGGAATGATTTCATCAAACGACTGAATTACAATTCAACATTAGATTCAATTCAGCAAAAGCAAATTAACGAAAATACCAAGCATTGGAGGAACGTTCCAGAACGTCTTTTTTCTATAATAAAATTAAACGGTTCTCAAAATATTGCATTCCGAGGAAATTCAGATCAATTACACTGGTATGCATCAATTTTGCTGTCAAGGGTTTTGTAAGTGATTCTTATAGAGTTTTTCCTACTGATTTCGAATCTGCAATCCCTTTTTCTCAATCAGCTCAGGTTATCCGGCTATGGCCTCATAAGTAAAATAGAATTTTTCGTGATTTTGTCAAAGCGGAATTGGAACAGTAACATCTATCATCACTTGTTTCACTTGTATAATATCTTTTTTTTACTTTTCAGGCATATAGATAAAATATTTCATAATGAATAGAGCGTGTAAAAATGATCCCAATAGATTCTGCTACATATGTGGGACGGTTACCATGCCAAATAACCAGTCCCAAATCACTAAATTTGTGAAGACAATGTATAGAGCATACTTTGGAATTAAGCTAGGGGACCAGGACAAAAATTTCGCCCCTCATATGTGCTGCAAGACGTGCATTGAAAATTTGAGAAGATGGAGCAAAGGCAGAGCGAAATCTTTGCCTTTTGGAATTCCCATGATTTGGAGAGAAGGAAAGGATCACGTGACAGATTGCTATTTCTGCATGACAAACCTCCAAGGTGGGCTTATAAATTTATTTTTCTTAAATATTTTGAAATCCTCGTATGAAACTTGACATAATATTCACCATAATGTAATATTCACCATATATAGCATAATATTCACCATAATGGTAATCATACATTTACATATACATATTGTTATAGAAAATACATTTACACATACATATTGTTATACAAGTTACATTTACATATACAATGATTGTATATTTTCTTTCTTTTTCATTCATATTGTCCCCGAAGGGACAATATGAATGAAAAAGAAAGACAATATACAGACTCCATCGACCTATTTCATATCTTACAGACCGCAGCCTTCCCTCACGAGCCGCCACTGTCTGAATGCTTCTTCTATTTCATATGCAAGTTTTATATCCATGTTTCTGTGTTTCTATTTTCAGGAGTTAACAAGAAGAATAAACACATTGTTGTATACCCTGACATTCCTTCTGCTATGAGACCTGTACCCCATGGTCCTGGAATTCCAATACCCGACCCACCTCAAACCCTGGACTTCGATGATTCTGATGATGAATCAATGACCAATGCCAATGACCAGTCCCAGTCGTATATACCTCAAAATACCGCTTCAAATGAGCCGAGGCCTCTCAACCAGGCCAAACTTAATGATCTTACCAGGGATTTAGGACTTTCCAAATTAGCTGCCGAGATCTTGGGCTCACGTGGCTCCGGGAACAACATTCTCCTGGTATAGGAAACGAGAGGAAGAATTCCGCAAGTTTTTTGCAGTGCACGAAAATACCTCTTCCTTAGTGTACTGCTGCAATGTTGAGGGGCTAATCGAATCCTTGGGCCTGCCATATAACGCATCAGAATGGAGGCTATTTATAGACTCGTCTAAACGAAGTTTGAAAGCAGTACTTCTCAACATTGGGAATAGGGTTGCATCAGTCCCTGTAGCACATTCCATACAACTTACTGAGAGCTACGATAACATGAAAATTTTACTGGATGCTCTCGTATACGACCAACATAACTGGAGGATCTGTGGAGATTTGAAGGTAATACTAATATCATAAGTAAACTATTGCTATTGACTATGTTGTTTTTCCAAAGGTTATTTGAGAGCGTATAAGAACACTTAACTTCCCCACAGAAGTGATACAGTCCAATGCATAGATTTTTTTATCTGATAGAACAAATTCTCTAAATTCTTTAAATATTTTCATTTTTTTCAGATTGTGGCATTTGTATTGGGAATGCAAGGGGGATACACGAAATACCCATGTTTCCTCTGCAAATGGGATAGCCGAGCGGATGAGAAGCACTATGCACAGCGTGAATGGGCATCCAGAGAGAATTTTGAACCTGGGTCGCATAATGTCGTTTCAGTGCCCCTTGTACCACCAACAAAAATTTTGCTCCCACCACTTCATATTAAGCTGGGCTTGATGAAAAATTTCATCAAATCAATGAATAAGGAGGGTTCAGCATTCCGATATCTCGAGAGTAAATTTCCTCATATATCTGATGGTCCTCAAATTCGAACTTTGATCAAGGATACTCAGTTCGAAAACGCAATGACTCCAACTGAGAAGAATGCTTGGCAGGCATTCAAATCAGTTGTCACTGATTTTCTTGGCAAGCGTAGAAGTCCAGAATACGAGTCCGTTGTCGAAAACTTGATGGAAGCTTTCAAAGCTCATGGGTCGCGCATGTCCATAAAAATGCACTTTTTGTGGTCCCACTTGGACTATTTTCCTGAAAATTGTGGGGATTATAGTGAGGAACAGGGTGAACGATTTCACCAAGATATCAAAATAATGGAAGAGAGGTACCAGGGAAACTGGGATATCAATATGCTGGCGGACTATTGCTGGTGTTTGAAGCGAGACGTGCCCGAAGAAAAACACAGACGGAAAGCCAAAAAAACTTCATTCCTTCCTCAATAAACTTTTTTCCATATTCATTGTATGAATAAAAGTATTTATTCACACAATGTTTTCATTTTTCACGAGTGTTCTTATAATATTACTCGTATCTACAGTGTTTAAGCTAAAAAAATCAATAAATTTGGGGATAAAATTGGACTTATAAATGGCCAATAGAGAAAAAACCTGACCTGATTGAGGAAAACCAATGTCATTTTCGAATTCAGCATGGTCGAATTATATAATATGAGTTGAAAAAACCCTCACAGCAGACAAAAAAATTTCATATGCATACCAGTGTTATACAAGGACGACAATAGAAATTTTTTGAAAATCGTGGAGCTATTTGTAATGTTTGATCTAGTAATGAAAGAACACGTAAGAAGAATTACAAATAAAGAAATTTACTAGCACTACTTGGGGAAAAAACATACAAAATGAAATGATCGTTAAAGAAAAAATTGTAAAACAATTGAAAGCTAGCAAATATTATTCTCTAATTGTCGATTCTACTCCAGACCTCTCGCACACTGAACAGATGACATTGGTAGTACGTTTTGTTTCTGTTGTGCCTATCCCAGATAAAGATGGAAATCGTGTGAAAATCTGTCAGCATTTTTTGGGATTCGTCGATATCGACAATAGTACTGGCCCTAGAATGACAAAGAAAATTCGAGAAATTTTACAAGAAAATGAAATATCGTTGTCTGATTCAAGAGGACAAGGATATGACAGTGGATCCAGTATGCGAGACAAACACAATGCGGTGCAAAGCCGAATTTTAACATTATATCCACGAGCGTTTTTTCGTTCCTTGTTCCTCAAATACAATAAATTTGGTAGTGAACTATGCAGCCAGATGTTGCATGAAGCTCCAATAAACCTTAGGCCCCCCGCCCATAGCCTAAACCATTAGAGGTACAGTAAAACTAAACATACCTTACAAAAGAGAATTTAATCCTGCACTTAATGAGAAACAATTAAAACTTGGTGTTCCCGCCATTGGTTTCCAAGACAGCCTGAATTCGCTTTGGGTAGCTTGCCGAAAGTGACGTGAATAGATCTTGATCGTTACCCAAATTTGCTAAAACAGTTTCAAGGTGTTGCGTCATTGTATCCTTCGAAAATCGATTTGCTGCAGGTTCTTGAAACAAGAGACATTCAACCTTGTCCTTTATAACTGATCCAATTTGTTCACAGACGTTCAGGTCAGGAGAATTTCCTGGCCATTCTTCATTTCCAAAGAAATCGATCTCATGGTTCCGCAACAACTGTTGAGTGGCTAATACCTTAAAGCAGGGGGCCTTATCGTGCAGAAGTGTGACCTGATCGACATCCATAACATTGTTTGGGTTTCTTAGAAAAGGAATGACATGCTGGGATAGAATAATATCACGAAAATACTGTCCATCCCAACTCTGACCATTTGGCTTCAGCACCCCACATGAGCTTCTTTGCAGTGAACAAAACAAACACACCAACACAGTCTGGACTTTTTAATAATTCGCGATAATGTTCATTGTCATCGATTTCATCTGGTGTTGTGGCCTACACTCGATCACTTTGGTAGTTAGGCCGACGTGTTACGTAAACAAAAGATTCATCGGAGACAGCTAAATGCATGAAATCATCCACATCCCGATCTTCAAGATAATGGGCAAACCACATTCTGTCATCGATGTTAAGTTGAGTTTTTCTTGGCTTTGGAAGTTCATGCCAAGGCTTTAAACCTTGCCTATGACGGTACAGTCGAATGATCTCACCACTAACGATCTTTCCTCTCAACACTTCGATCGCTCTAGAAAGTTTAACACAGCTGTTTTTCCGCTTACGCGTACCGCTTTCAATGATGTCCTTTGTTTCCTGAGAGAGTGGCAAATTTGGGCGCCCAGATTTGGTTGTATCCATTTCACATTCATCCAAAGTTTTATTCCAATTTCTTTTGACGAAGTCCTCACTTCTTCGCAACTTTTTGGCAACCCATGAACGTGTTATAACGGTGGCTCCAGCATCACGAGCTTCCCGAAATGTTATTGCTCGTATGCGATCTACTGTATCACACGTTGCCTCTCCGAATCACCAATTAATTGAGAAGCCATTATATTATCACTTTATCAGCATGAGTAATTTTAATACCTGCAATAAATAAAGAATTTTATATATTTTTATAATCACTAAAAACTATTTCGATATAAGTAAACATGTAAGCTGCAAATGGGGGGCTAAGGTTTTTTGGAACCCCTTACAACAGCTTTACGTTTTTTGCTCGTCGTCTACACAACGATGGGACATACTTAGACAAAATGTAAAAGGCTTGACATTGAAGGGACTTAGCGAAACCAGATGGGCCAGTCGCATAGATGCGTTGATACCGATGAGACATCAACTTAAGGAAATTATACAGGCATTAAACAGTTTTTGGGACGAACAAATTAATGTAACGTCAATAACAGCTGCAAGAAACAGATCGGAGGCGAGTGCTCTATTAAAAAATTGGAAGTTTCAAATTTATCTGCTGCCTGATTGTTTGGTACGACATTTTGAGCCAAATAAACATCACAAGCAAAGCCCTTCAAGAGGTTCTAGACGATGCAAAAAAAAGTTGGCAATCGAATTGGAAATTGAACCTGAATTTGAGCAAACAAGAATTCGCTGTCGAAAAATAATGTTTGATTATGAACACAAAGACGAAGTTGGAACGACAGAGAAGGAAAATTTTAGTATCAACTTTTTCAACAACATTTTAGACAACACAATCCAGTCATTGAGAGACAGGTTTGAGTTGATCGCAAAGCATAACGATCACTTCCAATTTCTATACAATTTGAATAATGCCACAGAAATGAGTGACAACGAGCTGCGTAAGAATTGTATGGATTTAGAAATTCTGTTTACAGATGGTGATTAGAAAGGCATCTTCGGCATTGATTTATACAAAGAATTAAAATATTTGCGAAACCATTTCGAAGGCAGTTATTCTCCAACGAAAATCTTGCAATTCATGTGCTCAAAAAATTTGACGGCATCATTGCCAAACCTTTTTGTGGCAGTGAGAATTCTTGTAACATTGCTAATATCAGTGGCCAGCGCAGAACAGAGCTTTTCAAAGATGAAATTAATCAAAACTTATCTCCGTTCCACGATGAAACAAGATCGGTTGGATGGGTTGGCAACCTTATCAACTGAACATGCCATCGCCAAGGATTTAGATCTGGATGAAATAATCCAAAGATTTGCAGCTGCTAAGGCCCGAAAAGTTAATCTTTGAAGCCGAAATTTTAACGAGTATGTGTTATTAATGCTACTTGGTTATTGAATTCAAATTAATAAAATATATTTTTTATTTTAAGATTTTAATAAAATGTACTAAATGAAATAACCAATAAAATTACATCAAAAAATTTGTTATTTTTTAACTAAAAAAACTTTATATAAAAAATGGGATGGGGGCGGGCGCCAAAACAAAATTGGCTCATGGCGCCACAACCCTTTGAGCCGGCCCTGGGTGTATTTTGGTGTTTTATTCAAATGTTACCTACATTTCTTGTGCAAATGAGCGAATTTTTAATCCAAATACACCTGTTTTCATAATATAACCAACCTAACCAAAACCTAACTTAACCTAACCTAACCTATGTCCAGACCGAAAATATATCTGCACACACGCTACTGCGTTCATCCAGTACCTAACGTATACATTAAAAAAAAAAAAAAATCGCAAGCTTACGTGTAGTTACTGCTGTGGTGGTGGATAGAGATCCTTGACTTGAAGTAGGAAATGATGTAAAATAGTTTTGGGATCCTTAAACGATGCTTGAAATAAGTACCTAACGAAATATTGTTTGTAATGTTCCTTTTTATTACCATCGCAACGGATCCAACTCTTAATGTCTTTCCATAGGCGTTCAATGTTCTGTGTATGGACGCCAGTGTGTGGATCCACAAAATTTTCACTATGATTAACAACTTTATGGGTTCACAGGCACCACAGGCACAGGCTTCCACAGGTACTACAAATTTTCGCTTGCTTACAGATTCTATTCCTCCTAGTACCCAGACACCATTTATTGCATGTCCTCTGGCGTATTTTGATTTTCCAAACTTTGATTCGTCCAGTTCCACCACAATCCCAGGCCCACCAATAGGCTGTTGGTTATTAAGCCAATGTTCACAAACTTCTGAATAGTACGATTTCCAATTTACAGCAGCCACGGACACCAGACCTATATTTGTTTTTACGTAGGCCTGGGAAAACTGTTTTCGCACAAAAATATTGCAAAACAGTAAATTTTGGTTAGGAGAAATGCGTGAGATCTAGCCAAGTGCCTTTGAATCCTGAAATTTCGACAGAGCACCGACTTACACGTTTGGACTTTTTGTTTGTGGTCTGACGGTTACAGACGAAGGCATGTCTCTCTTTCCTATAAATTAAAAGGTTTCCACACTCAGGACACACTAGGGAATTGGGCAAAATACCGTGTGCCCTGAAAATACTAATTGCCTCGTCGTCATTAGTATGCACCCGGCGAATTACGTCGAAATACGATAACTCACAACCAGAGCACGTACCGGGTTCCATTTCGAATTTGTCACTGATTGGCGTGAAAGAAATTTGAAATCAACGCATGCGCGAAATAGTTCCTATCATCTGCGCATGTGCTGAACATGTTACGTCACGGCAGACACAGATGACGTCAGGATTTCCACATGCACCAGTATCGGTGAACACATCGCGCAATTGAAAGTAGTACTACCTTTGAGAGTAAATAACTGAAAAACTAAGAATTTGCACAAGAAACGGCTGTTATATTTGGAATCGGTATAAAAAACGGATTATTTATATGATACGCAAATAGTTGGAAGCTCCCGCAGGGGAAAATGTAATATTAACCGTTGCTTCTGTATATAAATTAATATATTAATTAAGCGGTTGCCATGGTAAATTAGAATAAAATAGATAACTAGAGACTAGAAAAGTCTGTAACAGTAGCGAGCCAAGTGACCAGCAGCCTGATGCATAAGTGAGTGACGACTGACGAAAATTGTGGAGCCCAAAAGCCCAGAATGAAACTCATCTGAAACACGTCTGGTTTTGGTTCTGGCGTCTCAGTCAAGTTCCGAACTTCAATGCCAGTGCCCAGTAAACTTTTTTTTAAGTTACATTTAGGAACATATAAAAAACATTAGTTTAATTATTTTGTGGGATACTAGTGTTTTATTTAGAAGCAGATTTTTTGTTGAGAATCCGGGAGATTAGGTAAGCGTTCCCGGAGCCGGGAGAATATACACAATTTCGGGAGACTCCCTGCGAATCCGGAAGGGTTGGCAAGCCTAGTAGTAGGCTACATTGAAAAGTTTCCGGCCTCGTACTCTGAGGGTATTTTCCATCCTCGTTTCCATGGCCCCCTGTCCCACCGCCGTCTCATTCCAGTGTGTTTCTATTTCATTTCTAAGGTTTGGAACACAACCCTCGAATATTTTCCATACGTATATTATTGTGTACCGCTCGCGTTTTCTTTCCAGATAATAGAGTTTCAAGAATTGTAGTCGAGACTAGAAGTCTTCGTTTTTCGTTTCTTCTGTCTCAGACGCAAAAGTCCTTTGTAGGGCTTCTATGTTTGCAAATGTCTCGCGTTTTGTGTGTGATTGTGAGTACTTGACAATATTCAATTATTGGTTGGACTAGACTTTTCCACAATTTTAGCAGGGTTTTTGCTTTTCTGCCGTGGAAGCTCCTCTAAATAATTCCCATTATTTTTCAGCTATTCTAATTTTAAAGTTATAGTGCTCTCTGAATTCTGCATCCGATGACATTATTACTCCAAGACTTATGGTTTGGTGTTATCTGTTTAGCTTGTAGAGTTTTGCATATCTTTGTGTCATCTGTGAAACATGATACAATACTGTCATTAATATCTGCATCAATGTCTGCAATCACTATTATGAACAGCAACCTTCTATGATCACATTTATCGAGGGCTTCAGCAAAGTCAGTATATATTACATCTATGTTTTGCCCTCGACACAATGTTTCCAGTATATTCTCCTGGTGGTCTAATAGCTCTGATTGAATAAAGTCTTTTCTTTTAGTTAGTAAGTATTTTGCCTCTGATTATATGTTCAAAGCACTTTATAAGGTGGGAGGTGAGATCTGCTGGCCGATAATTCTTAAGCATTACTCTGTTCCTCCTTTAAATAAGGGGGCAATATTTGCGTTTTTTAAGAGAAGTGGAATTTGTTCTGTGTCGAGTGATTTTCTTCATAGTAAGTATAGAGGCTTGGCAATACCCTCTTTATATTTCTTCAGAAACGTATTACTCAATGTGTCTGGTCTTGGTGCCGAATTTTCTCGTAGCGTTAATTACATCTCTTTCGAGAAATCTAAATGTTCTTGTCCTTGGCTGGTTTGTATCTGTGAAAAAATTCAACTGGATTTTTTACTTTTTTCCCGGACTTAACCTCTTTTGGACCACTGGGTCGAATTTGTACAGTTTCCAGTTAAAAGGTTAAGGGTGCTAAACAGAGTTAAATTGTTCCTTAAACAGTTCGCTCATTTTTCCTGGGTCATTTGTTTCATCTAGCAACGAACCAATACTCTCTTCACACTACATTTTTTTTCGTAAAGGTGTAGAAGTATTTTGGTTATATATATATATATATATATTAATATATAATATATATATATACATTTCAACTGCAAAGAACACGCACTATAAGTAACGTAAAGAACGACGCTTGTTTAGGAGACATTCCGCGCAAGATGAGGAAGGAGAACGAGCAAATGAAAAAAAAAAAATATATTAATATATATTATATATAATATATATATATATATATATAATATTTAGGAGAAATCCAATGACAAGGAGAAATGTAAATGCCATGAAAAGTCTTCTTTAATGCGCAACGTTTCGAGCAATACGCTCATCTTCAGGCTGTTTAATAACAATGTGAAATTAAAATCAATATTGAATGAAAAACAAAACAGAAAATTTCTATAACCTATTCATAAAGACAAATTTTAAAGACTGAGAAAAGAGGGTTAAATTCTAAGTTATACAGATTTACATATAAAAATTAAGAAGCTATTTTTAAGTACATATAGTAAATGTGAAATTAATACACTGGAAAAATTAACAATAGTACACTGGAATAATGAGACTAACTAACCTTACACTGCAGTTTCCGAGGCTAACTGATTGAGCCGAGGCAATACGGGAAAAAACAAGAGATGGCGAGGGCGATTGGGGAAGGGGGATTATAAGGAATTGGGGAAGGAGGAGGGATCATAGCAAATTGAGGGGGACGGCAGATGAGTCAACATTCAGACTAGGGGACAATGTTTTGATGAAAAGCGATTCCAAAATTCTTAGTGAGTTGGGACAAGTATTACAACCAAGAATTTTAAAATTGTCTAAAGTGACATCAATTTTGCATTTTATGCTGTGTTCGCGAATACTGGAAGCTTCTTTAGTTTTTAAAATTTTACCTGTTCGGCCACTTATTCCCATATGCGAATAAAATCTAGCCCTGAGAGAGTGAACAGTGCTGCCAATGTAATTCCCAAGGAGACACCTAGGGCAGGTAAATAAATATACAACACCGCTACGCAACGAGTCAGGGGTTCGATCCTTCGCTGAGAAAAAGCTACCTAAAGACGTTTTATTAATAAATATGATGCGGAAATCAGTATGATAAAAAAATTTCCTTAAAAATTTTGTAAATTTAAGCTTAAATTCCTTATTCAAAGGACCCATTTCAGGTACCAAGAAATATTTTATATCCTTCGGCACTGTAATACATGGAAGTTGAGGGCTATAAACATTATTTAAGAAGGATCTAATTAGTTTGTCTACATATTGAACAGGAAAACTATTATTGGTAAAGTATGATCTTAGATTATTAAATTCATCATTAAGTAAGGTAAAACTAGAGGTCAAATTATATCCTCTGAACAGGAGAGTTTTAATACAAGACATCTTATAGTTGAAATCAGTAAAACTAAAAAAATTCATGCCCAAACCAGTGAAAGTGGGTTTCCTGTAAACTGATGTAGTAATAGAATCACCGTTTTTCGAAATTAAAAGATCTAAGAAGGGGAGGGAGCCATTTTGCTCAGTTTCCATTGTATACGTTATATTGGGGTGCAAAGAATTTAGGAAGTTGAAGAATTGTTGCGCTTGTACCGCATTATCAAAGACTGCTATCGAATCATCAACGAAGCGTCGATAGAAAATTGGCTTGAGATGAGTGGGAGATTGTCTAAAAATTACACTTTCTAAATGAGTCATAAAAAAATCAGCTGCTAACGGTCCGACAGGTGATCCCATCCCTACTCCATCAATTTGTTGGTAAACCTTATTGTTGAAAGTGAAATAGCATTGTTTGAAGACCAATTCTAAAAGTTCCTTAAAATGAGACAATGAAAAACCATGAAAATTATCGACTGAGCTAAAAACCCTATCTAAAATAATGGCAATAGTTTCAGATACAGGTACATTTGTGAAAAGCGACTTTACATCAAAACTGACAAAAAACTTTTTTGAATCGAAGTTTTTACCAAGGAGGTCTTTTTGGAATTCAAACGAGTTATTTATAGTGTAATTTTTAGACAATCTCCCACTCATCTCAAGCCAATTTTCTATCGACGCTTCGTTGATGATTCGATAGCAGTCTTTGATAATGCGGTACAAGCGCAACAATTCTTCAACTTCCTAAATTCTTTGCACCCCAATATAACGTATACAATGGAAACTGAGCAAAATGGCTCCCTCCCCTTCTTAGATCTTTTAATTTCGAAAAACGGTGATTCTATTACTACATCAGTTTACAGGAAACCCACTTTCACTGGTTTGGGCATGAATTTCTTTAGTTTTACTGATTTCAACTATAAGATGTCTTGTATTAAAACTCTCCTGTTCAGAGGATATAATTTGACCTCTAGTTTTACCTTACTTAATGATGAATTTAATAATCTAAGATCATACTTTACCAATAATAGTTTTCCTGTTCAATATGTAGACAAACTAATTAGATCCTTCTTAAATAATGTTTATAGCCCTCAACTTCCATGTATTACAGTGCCGAAGGATATAAAATATTTCTTGGTACCTGAAATGGGTCCTTTGAATAAGGAATTTAAGCTTAAATTTACAAAATTGTTAAGGAAATTTTTTTATCATACTGATTTCCGCATCATATTTATTAATAAAACGTCTTTAGGTAGCTTTTTCTCAGCGAAGGATCGAACCCCTGACTCGTTGCGTAGCGGTGTTGTATATTTATTTACCTGCCCTAGGTGTCTCCTTGGGAATTACATTGGCAGCACTGTTCGCTCTCTCAGGGCTAGATTTTATTCGCATATGGGAATAAGTGGCCGAACAGGTAAAATTTTAAAAACTAAAGAAGCTTCCAGTATTCGCGAACACAGCATAAAATGCAAAATTGATGTCACTTTAGACAATTTTAAAATTCTTGGTTGTAATACTTGTCCCAACTCACTAAGAATTTTGGAATCGCTTTTCATCAAAACATTGTCCCCTAGTCTGAATGTTGACTCATCTGCCGTCCCCCTCAATTTGCTATGATCCCTCCTCCTTCCCCAATTCCTTATAATCCCCCCTTCCCCAATCGCCCTCGCCATCTCTTGTTTTTCCCGTATTGCCTCGGCTCAATCAGTTAGCCTCGGAAACTGCAGTGTAAGGTTAGTTAGTCTCATTATTCCAGTGTACTATTGTTAATTTTTCCAGTGTATTAATTTCACATTTACTATATGTATTTAAAAATAGCTTCTTAATTTTTATATGTAAATCTGTATAACTTAGAATTTAACCCTCTTTTCTCAGTCTTTAAAATTTGTCTTTATGAATAGGTTATAGAAATTTTCTGTTTTGTTTTTCATTCAATATTGATTTTAATTTCACATTGTTATTAAACAGCCTGAAGATGAGCGTATTGCTCGAAACGTTGCGCATTAAAGAAGACTTTTCATGGCATTTACATTTCTCCTTGTCATTGGATTTCTCCTAAATATTAAATTGAAGCTCTGTAGAAGCAACCCGCATGATTATATATATATATATATATTTTTTTTTATGTGAGTTTGAACGAGGGTTCAGGATCGACCTGCGGTCAACCCCTCTGCAGCATCCCGCCTCATTTGCAGGATTTGGTGAAGGAGGGAATTGTTGTCTGATCTCCTGCTGCCCTCGTAGCCAGCCACGCATGGCTGGTCATGGACTGCACAGGAATCTGTCCAGCTGGTTCTCGAAGTTATTCAGGTCGGTGTGCTGGAGGTTCCTCACGTCTTTTGGTAGAGCATTAAAAAGCTTTGGGGGCCTCGTATTCTGAGGTATTTTCCATCCTCGTTTTGTTCTCGACACAGTGTTTCCAATATTTTCTCCTGGTGGTCTAATAGCTGTGATAAGCATGATCTTCCATCCCTGAAGCTATGTTGATTTCGCCTGTATAAGTTCTTTTTTTGTCGGTAGTAGGTAGTTTTGCCTCCGATTACACGTTCAAAACACTTTATAAAGTGGGAGGTGAGAGCTACCGCCGATAATTCTTGGGCATTGCTCTGTTACCACCTTTAAATAAAGGGGCAATGTTCGCATTTTTTAATTGAAGTGGAATTTGTCCTGGGTCGAGTGATTTCTTTCATAGTAAGTATAGCGGTTTGGCAATACTATCTTTGCATTTCTTCAAAAAACATATACAGTGTATATATATATATATATATATATATATATATATATATATATATATATATATATTAAAAGTGTGTAAATGAGTAGCCGGGGGGGTCGGGGGTCGAACAACCCCTCCACCCTGAGAGAAAAGGTCCACTTTTGTAACCATAGTTATCATATAACTTATGTTTTGTTATTATAATATATATAACATCATTCAGTAAATAAACACTTTTTTTTGCATTTTTTAAAAATTTCACAAACTACTCTGAACTACTCTAAACTTAACTACTCTGAACCCCCTCCACAATGACTAGGTCGTTGCACCAAAAGGTCCGCCTTTCTACAATTTCGAATCCCCTTTGGGAAGTCCTGGCTACGGGACTGTATTATATATATATATATATACAGGGTGAGTCAAAAGTCTCCATACATAGGCAAAATGGTCATTTTATTATGCAATCACTTGTAAGTCACAAAATATGCTCTATGTGAGTACCATTACACTGAATGCACATACGGATGCATTCCTCCTAGTCATGGCAAACGCGCGTTAACACGTCTGGTGTTATGCGTGCACACGTATCACGAATGCGTTCCTTTAGGTGGTCCGTGTTTTGTATTTTCACCTGGTACACCATGGCCTTTAAGTTCCCACACAAGTAAAAATCAAGGGGGGAGAGGTCTGGGGACCTCGGAGGCGACTCCACGGGACCACGGCGGCCAATCCAGTGACCCGGAAACTGCTGATCCAGCCACTGGCGCACGCAGATACCGTAATGGGGTGGCACCCCGTCTTGCTGAAAGTACGCTGGAAATCCCCCGTCCTCGTTCAGTAGGGACGGCATGATTGTGTCTTGCAGCATGTTTAGATACATTTCGGCATTCAGATTGGTGTCAATGAAAAAAGAGCCAACAATTGTGTTGCCCCATATCCCGCACCACACCATCACTTTTCCAGCGCCTTGCGTCTTTGAGGGACTCATCCAGTGCGGGTTGTCATCACTCCAATAACGTACGTTTTGACGATTAACCTCTCCATGAACATAAAAGTTGGCTTCATCTGAAAACAGGATGCCAGCCGAGAACTCTGTGTCTTCGTCCACTTTTGTTCTTGCCCATTCACAGAATTCCAGCCGCCTGTCCGGGTCGTCTTCGCTAAGATACTGCAACATTTGCATTTTGTATGGATGCCATCTGTGCTCTTTCATAATGCGGACGATACTCCTTTGGCTGACACCGCATTCTACAGACATCCGTCGAGTGCTTTTTTGGGGACTCTTTGCGAACGCTGCCAGCACCATGGTCGCTGTGCCTTCATCGGTGGCTGTTCGTGGACGGCCACTTCTCGGTTGGTCTGCAACACTTCCAGTCTTCTTGAACTTCTCAATGAGTTTGGCAACGGTGTCGTGTGTGATGTGCGTGCCGGGAGCGTGTCTCCTGTTGTAATCCTCGGTAACCTTGCGACAGCTTCCTGATCCTGCCAGAAGAATGATCTGTATATGCTCTTCTTGGGTCAAAGGCATCTCAGCACATCACCTGCAAAAAAATAAAAAATAAATAATCATTTATTTATCATGACCATTTTGCCTATGTATGGAGACTTTTGACTCACCCTATATATATATATATATATATATATATATATATATATATATATATATATATATATATATAGAGAGAG
Organism: Bathynomus jamesi; assembly: GCA_023014485.1. NCBI lineage: Eukaryota > Metazoa > Arthropoda > Malacostraca > Isopoda > Cirolanidae > Bathynomus > Bathynomus jamesi. The sequence continues at coordinate 114,083 of JAJOZX010003188.1, read as the reverse complement.
AGAGAGAGAGAGAGAGAGAGAGAGAGAGGAGAGAGAGAGAGAGAGAGAGAGGCCCAACATTCTGGATGTATTTCTTACCTCTTTCTCACCTGTCTGTCAAACTTTTTTCTCCGTTAGGCTCCTCTGACCACAATCATATATCTGTTTCCTCTCCTATCACTCCAATTCGGCCTTTGGATCCTCCCAAGAGGAGGCGCTTTTGGTACTTTGGCGCCGCTGATTGGGAGGCCCTTCGGCAGTACTTCTGTGATTTCCCATGGAATGATTACTGCTTCCGTGGCAGGGGCCCTTCCGAAAGTGCTATGCGCATTACGGAGGTGATTCTCTCGCGTATGGAGGCGTATATTCCATATTCTATTTCTACTACTAATGCAAAAAACCTTGGTTTAACTTTACTTGTTCTAATGCTATCCTCAGCAGAGAAGAGGCTTTCAGAAGGTACCGTCGCTATCCAACTCCTGACTATCACTCAGCTTATATTTCTTCCCGGAATCGTGCAAAATCTGTTCTTCGACTCTCCAAAAATTCCTTCATCCGGCAAAAACGTGAAAACCTATCCAATTCTAATTCTTCTCGCTCTTTCTGGCATCTAGCTAAGAACCTCTTCAACAACTTTACTTCCTCTTCTTTCCCTCTTCTTTTCCATTCTGACGGCTCATTTGCCGTTTCTTCTCCTGACAAAGCTGAACTCTTCGCTCAAACTTTCGCCTCCAACTCAACCCTAGACGATTCTGGTGCTGTCCCGCCGTCTCCTCCTCCTTCTGACTTTATTAAGTGTGAAATTAGAATATCTTCTAAAGATGTCTTCAATCTCTCTCGCCGCAATGTTGCCTCAATCTCTCTTTACTATCGCTATTATAACGGAAACTGCTCTTCTGAACTCTCGAGCTGCATGACTCTTCCTTTAAGGAGCACGCAGTACCAGACTTTCTACACTTTCTCATTCCTTTTCTGTCCAACTCTCTAACGCAAAAGTTAATCAGTATTTCCAGTGTTTCATCTACTCAGCCGGTCAACTCTGGAACAATCTTCCTCAATCCATCTTTTCCCCTGTGTCTGACTTCCAATTTTTCAAACGCAGGGTGCCTAGGCATTTCAAAAACAGTGGACCTTGATTTTGGTTATTCTTCTTCTATGGGGGGGGGGGCACTTTTGCGGGCGTTCGCCCTTGGCCCCCCCTTTTTGCATTATTATATATATATATATAATATATATATATATAGAGAGAGAGAGAGAGAGAGAGAGAGAGAGAGAGACCAACCGGAAATTCCTTTCCTCACGTCCGCAAACATCCGGGAATCATCAGAAATAACAAAACACACGTTTGTCTTCTCCGAAAAGACCCGCGAAAAGTTAGCGTCTTCCGAGCCTAAATAAGCCATAGTTCAATGAGCTCGCTCTCACTTTGCTCGTTACTCCTCGTGAATCTCCTCTTTCACGTAGCGCCGTTCGACCTCAGCCGGCCTCAGTTCCTCAAGCAACACCTCAACAATACACGAAGCGAATCAACGCTTGAGGCGACCTACAATTTCATCACTCTACCGGCGTCATCCTTCTAGCCCTAGCTTCACTCATCCTTCACCACAATTCGATCGGCGCCCGTTCAACAAGTATCTCAACAGGCCCTCAGCACATCCTCCTGCCGGTAGGCCAACACGTCTTCAGAGTTATCTACGGCGAAACGCAATACGGTCAAACTTCACGCGGCCCTCGTCAGGGAATGAGAGGAGGCAAGATGCCCGTAAATATGTACAACGTAGCGGAAACCAAAGCAATTAGCACATGCTTAACAAGAGTTAATGAGAGCCAAAAGGAATTTTAACAAGATATTGTCAATTTTATACCTTCCCGCACTGTTATTGAAATTGTTTTTAAAATGAATAAATGCACATTCTAGAATATTTCTTTCTATTATATCTGTTTTCAACAAGCGCGAGTATATATACGAGTGTATATATATATATATTATATATATTATATATATATATATATATATATATATAATATATATATATATATATATATTTAGGGTGATGCAAAAGTGGGGGAGTAAAATTTTTTTGTTTCAAATTTTTGAGATACCCTCTCATTTGGTTTAATTTGGTGGAAAAATGATCCTGGGGAAATTTCGGGTCAAAATTCGAATATTTGGAGGTCGCGCCCGCCATTTGAAAATTTGCTGATTTCCATGACACCCAGGAGGTACAGCAAGCGTCACGTTACTTTTTTTTTGAGTGGAAGTTCCCCACGAGGCCTATCATACCACCTTCCTCTTTTCCATTTGTTCATAAAACAGATACAATACAATAGATATTTACAATAGATACAGAGAATGGATATACTCGTAAATTTTACTGTTGCGTCAAAGATACGAGAGTTTTCTTAGTTTTGTCCGGAAGCTTCTTCCGATAATTTGATACAACTTGCAGTAGATATTGCTTCTGTTGTTCATCATTGGTAATTAATTTGTTATAATCTTCAATCAATTTCACTCCTCTTTCAGCAATATCATTAACAACTTTCATGTGATTCACTACGTTCTTTGCAACCCAATAACTCTCATCGAGAAGCCAATCTTCTACTGGTTTGCTCAAGAACGTTGAAGACAATCCGAGTATACTGAAGAAGGACTTTGTGTTAGCAGTTACAAAATCTTCAAGCTGCTTATTGTCAATAGTTTTGATGTCTATTTGTGTCTTCTTTGGAGGATCTGGCTCCGAAGATTTTGTAAGAGCCTCCTTCATTTTTCTTTTGGTGTCAAAGCTGATTTTATCATCAAAGAAAGCCAATGCGATCAACTCTTCTGAGAGATACCACAAATGATTCTTGAATTTTTCTAAAGCAGCATTTGCTAGTTGTTCATTTGTGCTTTTGTAGCTGTGAAGATTCTTGAGAAGACTCAGATCATTTCGTGGAGCACTTGCTGCGCAGGGTGCTGAAAACCAATGCTTAATATAAATTGAAACAGAAAACCAACAAATTTCTTTTAGATTTCTTTCTTCTATTGCTGTTATTTTGAACTGACTTTTGAACATAAAGATTTTCATTGAATAAATGACTTTCGCCATCCAACGGGCTCTATGATAAGCCCCAGGCTTCCTGAATTTTATTCCAGTCGTTGGAGTACCGCCAAGCAAGATGATTATCAGTTCCAATAACTCTCTGTAATCGTCGCGAGGTTGATCTTCATTGATTTTTCTTGCTGCAAAGTTGATGATTTCCTCTTTTTCCTTTTGTGGATAATTTTCTAATTTATCGTATGAAGTTAGATTAATCTTATTCCAGTTTGTTTTGAATCTTTTGAATAACTGAATGTCAGGGCCTGATGAAGCCTGTAATGCAGGGGATACCACTGCTTCCAACATGATTTCAAGGATATGGTGTCGACAAGGACACCACAACAAATCTTTCTCCATTTTCTGTTCAATTAGGACACAAGCTCCGTTTTTACGACCTGTGTTCGATGCAGTTGTATCGAAACACATGCCTTTTACCTTATCTATTAGATTCCAATCAATGATCGCCTGATGTACTGCATTTGCAGTATCCTTTCCTGTGCCATGATCTATATTTGGCACTCCAAGCAGTTGATCTTCTCCACTGCCAGAGATTAGGACTGGCAACCGATCAACAACCTCATTCCCGGTAATGTCTTCGAGGAGTTTGCCATCCCAATGAACAATCAAGGGTTTGTCAGCTTGAAATTCTTCTTTCAAGTTTTCACTGAACTTCTTTCTTGATTTCTGTCTTGCCCTGCGAATCGATGAGTAGCTAACATTGTAATTCTCTGGATCTTTTCCAACATTTGCGATCGTTGGAATAATTATTAAAGAGGCTGATCGGTCGCTGATCTTAGCAACATCCAATGAGGAAAGCAGATTTTCATTCATAATCTTGAATTTTTTTCTTGGAAGGCCTCTTTTGGATGTTGAGGGCACTTCCAGATCTACTTCTTCTTCCGTAGATGCAGGTGAATCACTGCAGGAACTGCTGCTGCTTGCAAGAACAACTGTTTCATCAAATGCACTTGATTCATGTAACCTTTTCTTATCCATTTTTTCATGTCTCTTCGCAGCTTCCTTTCGACGTTTTTCTTCATCCTTATCAACTGCCATCATTTTACCCTTTCGACCTTCCCTTTGTAGCCGTAGAAACTCTCTATCTTCCTCAATAGTTAATAACTCGTTAGCATTTGCATGCGCAATATCAAAGAGTCCATCCAATTTTTCTTTCCATGTATTCTCTTTCTCTATTGAAAACTTCGATTTTTTTCCTTTGCTCTTCTTCAGCCCTTGCCACTCATCATACAGTTTATTTAATTTCTTCACAACATTACATTTCTGGGTTGTTGGTATTCCTGCTCTCTGCCACACTTCCAATACATCATTAACGGTTGAAGTTAATGCTTCTCTGACAGTTTCATTCTTGATATGTTTATAATTCATGAATAATGAAATTACTTCTTTCTTTGATGGAAGCTTACTTTGATTCAATTTATCTATTTGTTGACCGATCAGCAAGATATCTGTTGAGCTTCTTGATCTCATTTTTGTCACAATTAAGATAGAGGAAATAGAAGAGAAATTGAGGCGGAGAGACTCACTGATATAGCACCTCTCCTGGACACTGCCACAAGCACACTGCGATACCGATTTCCTTGAACGCTATTTGCTCATATACGCATCACCTACCACTCTGCCTGCAGCAAACCTGCACAAAACCTGCAACCTGCAACAAACCTGCAACAAAAATAAGAACAAATTCAAAAAATTTGATTTTACTCTAATTTTTTGTAATTTTCAAATTTTCAATTGGCGGGCGCGACCTCTGAATGTTATTTGTTTGACCTGGAATTTCTCACAGGGTGTTTTTGTGACAAATTGGAACAAATGAGGGGGTATCCCTAAAAATCCACGATGGTCATGATTTGTGCATCACCCTAATAATATATATATATACAGGGTGGGCCGAAAGTCTGGATCCATAGGAAAATATTTATTTTAATACATAAATTACAACAAATGGTAAATACTTAAAATGAATATCAACTTTAACTCGTAAATGCGTATCCGTGATACTGTACAGTGGTTCGTACTCCAGTATAAACAAATTATAACAAATGCTCAAATTGGCGGCCTCTGACATCGAGACACTTAGGGATGGAATTTATGATTTTTGATAATTCTTCGAATTGAAGTTCTCGAGATGCGCGTTTCATTTAATAATCTTCTTGTTGACTTTACTGGACTATTCGTTAAAGTTTCACATACCAATGCAGAGGTATTTTCATCAGTTGCAGTTTTTGGACGACCAGAACGCCGTCGATCATGTACAGTACACTTCCTGTTTCTTTGAAACGTTTAAACAACTTGCCAACAGTCGCATGTGTTACTGGATGCTTATCAGGATGATATCTATTGAATTCGGTAGCAACTTCTCTGTGTGTAGCGCCCTGTCTTGCGTACATGAGCACAAGTTCTACCCGGTCTTCTGTTGTTAGATTCGAAGCCATTTCTGGGCTGAAATAAAAAAAGTATTTGAGTATTTATACTGGAGTACGAACTACTGTACAGTATCACGGATACGCATTTACGAGTTAAAGTTGATATTCATTTTAAGTATTTACCATTTGTTGTAATTTATGTATTAAAATAAATATTTTCCTATGGATCCAGACTTTTGCACACCCTGTATATATATACCCTCTCCACTAGGTATTCCGGCTTGCCGGACCGAGGGGGCTCGCACACCTCGTGGGTTGTTGGGGTCTCCTCAACTCCTTGCGGGGTGTGGGCAGAGATTTACCTAGTTGCGTTTTTTTTTTTTTCCCTTTTTTTTTTGCTCCCCTTTTTTCCGTATCTTACGGAATTTCTCTTGTCTTGACTCGGTCTTGGGCCTCTGTCAATTGTAGTATCCCCCCCCGTTTGTTTTGCAGTCTTGGGGTCATCGGGTGCACCCGCTGGGGGGCATCGCTCCGTGGCTGAGCCGTGCTCTGGGGATGGTATGGGCGCCCGGACCGCTGCTGTCTGGATTGGGTTTTGCTAGGCCCTTAACGGACAAACTCCAGGAGAGCCAATCTGCTGTTTTTAAAACGACAGTAGGTTGGGGGCGGGCTACCCGGGACGTTGGGCCTGCGCCTTGAAGGATGCAGTGGCGGATTGGTGCATTGCCTTGGGTCCGAGGCTGTCCTTATAATTATATTGTTTATGGTAAATTTCTCAAACTCAATCCCCTCCTGTTAACGACTCTGGCCCGTCCTTGGATTTGGATAAGACTTCTACTTCTGGTCGTTCAGCGGCCTCTGCCTCCGCTGGATTGACCTTAAAGCCGTATGGCCCCCTCTCGTCCTCTGCGGCGTCTGGCTCTCGTGGCCGGCTCGTGGTGGCCGTAGGGCGGGGTCTTCGCGGCCCTCGTTCTCTCGCCCACTCTCGGTTACCGTCACACATGGACCTGTCTCTGCTGTCAATTTCTGTCCGGTGGACAGGTTCCTTGTTCTCCGCCCTTCCGCTGGCTCCCTTCCGGGCAACTCGGAACGGGTGTTTCAGCGTCTTAAGACGGTGGGGGTTCCCTGCCGTTATGATATCCGCCCTCTGAAGGATGGGTCTCTTCTTCTGAAGTCCCGTTCTTCGGGGGTGACTGAGTCCCTTCTACAGTTGCAGGATGTTCTGGGTTGCAGAGTTTCTGTGACTCCCCATCCGCAACTGATTAGCTGTCATGGCACCATTTTCTTCCCGTCTGCTGTCAATCCCGGTTGGCGAGTTGCAGGAGGATCTTGCCTCCAAAGGGGTCACGAAGGTCTTCCGCTTTTCGTCGCGCCGGGATGATGCTCTTACCCCGTCCGCTCGTCTGCTCCTGACCTTTGACTCCCTTGTGCCTCCGGCCCAGGTGTTCTGGGGCATGGGTGATCGACGGTTGTGTGAGTTTTTGGTGCGACCGTATGTGCCTGACCCGGTTCGCTGCTTTGGCTGCAACCGGTTCGGCCATGTTAGCTCTGCGTGCCGCCGTGAGGGTAAGCTATGTGTCAGCTGCGGTGGGCCTGCGCACCCTCCCCCATGCACGAAGCCCCCGCGGTGCTCGAACTGCTCGGGGTCCCACCCTTCCTCCTCTCGGGACTGCCCCGTTTTCAAGTTTGAATTCGAGGTGCGGTCCTTAAGGACTACCGAATTCCTTAGTGTGCGGGAGGTGCGCGATAGGGTTCATGACCGGGAGCCGCGGCGGGGGTTGTTCTATGCTGCGGCTCTTGGCTCCGGCGGATCCTCGGGCCCCTCCCGTGCTACCCTGGCGCCTACCGGAGTGGTGTCCCCCCTGAAAGTTCTGGGGGTTGGTGTTCCTCCTGGCACGCGGGACCTTCTTGTCCCCCTGCCTCACTTTCAGTCACCACGTCTGATTCCCTGCCTACAAGTGCCCCTTCTCCCTCTCCGGCCTTGGGGTCTGGATCCTTGCCTACCCGTCTCTCGGGTGGGGAAGGTGATGCCCCGAAGGGGAGGAGGAAGCGTCACCGTGGTCGGAGTCCTCCAGACCCGTCCATGACCACTGCTCGCCCTGCTTCCCCTTCTTCACCGGAGGGGAAGCGGCGCGCCGCTCCTAATCCGCTCGGGACTCCCTCCCCTCTACGGAGGGCTGGTGGGGCGTCACCTCCCGGTGCCCCAACTAGTGTCCGGGTGTCGGTTGAGGTACACCGCCCCATGACACCCTCGATTACTGACTCGGTTCCCACGGTGGACCCGGTCGAGAGGGGCCTGGCCCTTATTCATGGAGTCTCTCTCCATTCGGCTCCTGCCGAGAGTGGTCGGGTCTCTCTCCTGGATCTACCTTTCCCACCTGTGGTGGATCTTTCCTCCCCCCCGTCAGCACTTGTCTGGTGTGACGAGCCCTCGAACATCTGGTTCTCCCTGCCCCACCTCTGGTGGGGAGTCGGGGGTTTCGGCTGGGCCCGTCTCGTCGTCTCCTCTCCCCCCTCAGGGGAGCCCCCTCTGAACTCCCTGTTCCACTTTCCCACCCTCGTTCTACTACGGGTGAGCAGCTGCGGAGTCTGTGGCCTCCGTAATCGGGATCCTCGTCTCCGGGCTTGCCCCCTGTGGCCCCTACTCTCCCCGTCGGGGTGAGTCGGGGAAGCCGATTCCGTCCCTGGTTACGGACCGTTGAGTTTGCTGCTCAGCTTGGTCCGTGGCTATTTCTCTTTTTCTCTGCTCTTATTCTGCCTCTTCCCCTTACAGTTCCATTTTGCATTGGAACTGTAGGGGGCTTTTAGCTAACTGGGAGAACCTTGCCTCCCTGCTGGAGAGCGAGCGGCCTTCCTGCGTTTGTCTCCAGGAGACTATCCTGGCTGCGCGGGGGCTCCCTCGTCTCTCTGGATATGTTGGTTTCCCTTGCACCCCGGATGAGCACACACGCCGGCGGGGTGCGGCGATTTATGTTCACCATTCGTTACCCTCGCGAGGTGTGCCTCTTCGTACTTCCTTGCAGGCTGTGGCTGTGCGGCTCTTTTTAGATCGCCAGTACACTGCCTGCTCGATTTATATTCCTCCCCATGACCCTCCTTCTCGCGACGCGGTTCGCGAGTTGGTGTTGCAACTGCCTCGCCGTTTCTCCTCCTCGGGGACTTTAACAGTCGCGACCCGGCTTGGGGAGATGTCCGGTCGACAAATGTTGCTGGTATGTTGCTCTCCTTAATGGAGGAACTTTCCTTCGCGTGCCTCAATTCTGGCGAACCTACCTATTTCCACGAACCCACGGGTTCATCTACCTGTATTGATCTCTCCTTGGTGTCCCTCGATGCCTTACTCGATTTTTCGTGGAGGGTGTTGGGGGACTCTTATGGCAGTGATCATTACCCAGTCTGTCTTGAGCCGGTCGGACCGCAGCCGGGTGTCTCGTCTCGACCGAGGTGGTGCCTGGCGCGGGCTGACTGGCCATCCTTCAGAGCTCGTTCCGTCATTGCCCGTTCGGTTTGGACTTTGGCTCTGTGGATGAGAGCTTGGAGTTCTTCGAGCGGGTGGTGATGGGCGTAGCGGAGGACTGTATTCCTCGATCTTCCGGTACCCGCGGACGCGTAGCGTCCCGTGGTGGACTCCAGCATGTCACCAGGCGGTGTGTGAGAGGAAGAGGGCAACGCGCCGCTTCCACCGCACCCGGCGCCCAGACACTTGATTGAGATGCGGCGGGCGAAGGCTTTCGCCCGCCGGACTCTCAAGTTGGCCCGTCGGGCCTCTTGGCGTTTTGTGTCTGGCATTTCCTCGTCTACCCCTTCTGCTGTGTGTGGCGGAAGGTACGTAGTATCGAGGGGAGCCGGTCCCTGCTCGTCGCCCTGTCCTTCGGGACGGGGAGCTTCCTTCGGATCCTACTGCTGTGGCCGATCGGCTGGCCGGGGCTTTTGCTGCGGTTTCGTTCGCCTTCAGCTGCGGATCGTCCGTTGTCGGTGTTACGTTCCCCCACCTGGGAACGAGCCCTATAACCGTCTCTTTACGATGCGGGAACTTCGGGCTGCCTGGCAACCCGTCGTTCTTCCGCCCCTGGCCCTGATGACATTCCTTATGACTTTTCCGGAATCTGCACCCGATGGCCTGCACTTCTTGCTGGATCTTTTCAACCGGATGTGGGTTGAGGGGTCGTTCCCTTCCCGTTGGAGGGAGGCGATTGTGGTCCCGATACCTAAACCGGGGAAGGATCCGGCGGAGGTGGCGGGCTATCGGCCTATTGCCTGACGAGCTGCTTATGCAAGCTCCTTGAAAATGGTGGCCGTCCGACTTTCATTTACACTGGAGTCGCTTGGGTTATACCCCCGACCCAGTATGGCTTTTCGGTTTCGGGGTACTCTGGACCCTCTCTCCTCCTTGGTCATGATGTACAGGAGGCCTTTTCCCGCCGGAATCTTGTTCTGGCCGTCTTTTTCGATGTCCAAAAGGCCTATGACACGACCCGTCGGGGAGTTGTCATGGACCGTTTGAAGTCTCTTGGTTTCGTGGGCTTTTTGCCCACGTTTATTCGTAACTTCCTCTGTCGCACTTTCCGCGTCCGTAATGGGGCGGCCCTATCTGACCTGTATGTTCAGGAGGAGGGGGTGCCTCAGGGGTGTGTCTTGAGCGTCTCCTGCTTCAATCTGGTCATGTCTGCGCTACCGGGGGCCCTCCCGCCCTCGGTGCGTTGTTCCATCTACGCCGATGATCTGGCTGTCTATGCCGCGGGGACGAGTCCCCCCTCGTGGAGAGGCAAGTCCAACTCGCGGTCAATCGGGTTGAACGTTGGGCGTCGTCGGTGGGCCTTACGCTGTCTTCCCCGAAGACTTCGTGTGTGGCCTTCCTTCCGTCGAGGAGACGGGGCTCCGGCGCCGTCCCGGCCTTTAATCTTACACTCGGGGGTCAGCCTCTGGCCCTCGTTCAATCAGTACGTTTCCTGGGTATGGTCTTCGATAGCCGTTTGAGCTGGGTTCCCCATTCGCAGGCTGCGCGAGACTGTAAGACGTACCCTGGATTTGCTGGAACATTTGTCTCATACTACATGGGGCGCGGATAGGCGGACACTCCTCCGTTTGTATGTGTCCCTGGTACAATCAAAATTAGACTATGGGAGTGTGGTGTATGGCTCCGCCTCCCGTACGGCCATTCGGATACTGGAACCGGTCCTCTCTAGAGGACTGCGCATGTCATCTGGCGCCTTCCGCTCCTCTCCGGTTGATAGTTTGCAGGTTGAGTGCGACATCCCTCCCTTGGAGGATCGGAGGTCGTTCCTCATTGCCAAGCACTATCTCCGGATTTTCCGTCTTCCCAACCCTCCTCTGTTCCAGGTGGTTGAGAGGGCGTTCTGCCGGGATGGAGGTTGGTATTTCCCCGACACGGTGACCTCCCTCCTCGATGGTATGGGCGCTCCTCCTCCATCCGTGATACCGGTCTCTTTCGAGGGTGTTGCACCTTGGGAGAGCACCTCTGTTACATGCTGTAAGGAGTTGCGCCCCGTTCGCAGGGCCGATTCTGACTCTGCCTTGCTTCGGTCTCTGTTCCTTCAGCATACAGCTTGTCACTCTGCATTTGTTGCGGTCTTCACAGATGGCTCGAGGTCGGCGGGGGGCGTTGAGGCTGTTCCCCAGTCCTCTACCCTTGCTCCCCGATGTACCCGCCTCCCTGATGAGGCTTCCGTTTTCACGACGGATCTCTATGCCATTCTGAGCGCTCTGGAGGTAGTGCGGGAGCATCCGGATGGGTCGTCTGTTATCTATTCGGATTCTCGCAGTGCCCTGGATGGCTTGGAGTGTTTCGACCCCGTTCACCCACTGGTTCGACGTATCCAGTTACTGTGGCACATCCTTGTCACTTCAGATTATATCCCTGGTTTCCGTAGTTTTTTGCGCTCCCCGTGGCAGAGTCGCTGGGATGGCGCTACAAATAACAAACTCTGCAAGATTAAACCCAAATTTGGATGTTGGGCCTCTTCCTTCCATCGGTCGCGCCATAAGGAGGTGGCTCTGGCCCGCCTCCGTATTGGCCACACCCACCTGACCCATGGCTATTTGATGGCAGGGGATCGGGTGCCCCGATGTCCCAGTTGTAACGTTCCACTTACAGTTGCCCACCTCCTGGTGGAGTGTCCGCTTTACTCTGCGCTGCGCGCAGAGTATTTTCCCTTTTTGTTGAGCTTCGGGCCTTGTGATAGGCTTGACGCTACTCTATCTGAAGGTCCCTACTTTTCGATGACCGGGTTGTTCTCCGTTCTCTCTCGTTCCCGAATTCTTTACCGGCTGTGATTCTACTGATTTTTCTATATCTGTCCCCCCCCCCCTTTTTTTTCCAGTCTATTATTCATTTCCGCTGGCTGTTTCATAGTTTTCGTTTTATGTTCGCTCTGCTATTCACCTTTCTTTTGGTGGCCATGAGCGGTCATACTTTGGAAAAAAAAATATATATACTATATATATATATATATTTTACAACTCAGAATGGTCTCCTGAGAAACTTTTATATTACATACAGACCGTGCATGGAACAAGGAACTCTTCTGGGAAAATTAAATCCACTATAGTCCGAATAAGTAATAGTAAATGACTAGCAAAAGATCGGCGCTACGCGCCGATTTTGCTAGATCTGCGGTGCTTGGACCTTCGACCCAAACCGAATTGTGGGCCTACGGCGTATTTTATTTTGAACATCAATAGCCCTTTATCTGGATATCGTTCCCATTCCCCTCACCTTGGGCCTCAGTAATTGGGGTGCCTGTGGCCCTCCAATTACTGGCGAGCCAATTATTCGGTCAATAAAACTACAGAAAAGAACGCAGCCATGAAAATCTAAAACTTCACAAATCTTGATACGATGAACTTAGATGTGAAGCTCAAGATTTTCATGACTGCGTTCTTTTCTATAGTTTTATTGACCAAATAATTGAACCGACAGTAATTGGGGGGTCGCAGGCCCCTAATTACTGGGGGTTCAATTATTTGGTCAATAAAACTATAGTCATGAAAATCTTAAGCTTCACAAATATTGACACAATGTGAAGCTCAAGATTTTCATTGCTGCGTTCTTTTCTATAGTTTTATCGCGGTGATGGGGGCCCTCGGGCCCAGTAATTGGTGGTGGTGGGGGGGTCACACATATATTTTCGTTCATTACTCATCACCCCCATCCACCATACGAAGTTTGGTCGAAATCGGTTCAGAAACGTAAAAGTTTTTTCTGCGGACAGACAGGCAGACACATTTTTGCTAAATTATAATAGTAATGATGCCCGATTAGGTTAATTAAATGGCCGGTTAGGTCAACTGAATGCCCGATTAGATTAATTGAATGCCCGGGTACGTTAATTGAATGCCCGGTTAGGTTAATTGTACCCTTGATGATTGGTTAGGTTAAGTCATGATATTTTCGTTAAAGCCAACGAAAATATTACGACTTAACCTAACCAATCGTCAAGGGCGTACAGATGACCTAACCTGGCATTCAATAAACCTAACCGTGTATTCAATAATAGCGGAGCGACCCGGCGTTGCCGGGGTGGATGTTGAACGCTATATATATATATATATATATATGCCCGGTTAGGTAAACTGAATGCCCGATTAGGTTAATTAAATGGCCGGTTAGGTCAACTGAATGCCCGATTAGATTAATTGAATGCCCGGGTACGTTAATTGAATGCCCGGTTAGGTTAATTGTACATCCTTGACGATTGCTTAGGTTAAGTCGTGATATTTTCGTTAAAGCCAACGAAAATATCACGACTTAACCTAACCAATCGTCAAGGGCGTACAGATGACCTAACCTGGCATTCAATGAACCTAACCGGGTATTCAATAATTTTACCATAGGTTTCGTAATGATCTTGATGACGTCATTTAATGTTTTAAAATTAATTATTTAATTGCTATTTTCTTACTTACAGCGACAGGCATAATGATATTAGGATACCTAATAGAAATTTTGTAATATTTTAAAGTGGAGAAAATAAATAATTTTCTAAAAATGATCTTCAACTATAAAAGCGCTTCTAATCAGATAACTTAATTAACGTATTTCTATGACAACTAAAAAATAGAATGATAAATCAATATCCTATCAAATTGTTTGTGCATACGTAAAATTATTTGTACAAAAGCCACAGTAATAAAACGCACAAAAGTCACGGTAAATAATTTCAAGTGTGGCTCGTTTAACTTTAAACTCGTGTTTATTTAAATTGCCCGTTTTAATTATGTAATTTTTTGTATTGAATCGATAAAGAAATCTTTTGTGAATCGAAAAATGTTAAAATTATAACAAATATCAAAATATTTTGTATAAAAATCATTGAATTTTAAAAATGCATGTTTGTTTTAAGTTTTTTGCAAAAAGTTCTTTATGAATTTTAAAAATATATACTTTTTTAAATTGAATCGATAAATAAATCTTTTGTGAATCGAATGATATTAAATGTTTAGTAAATATTGACTTATTTTGTGCCAAAATTATGATTAAAAATGAAAAATTAAAAAAATGCTTGTACAGGCATGGGAAGAACTGTACCCCTAAAAGGGGGGAAGGAATTATGTTAGGGAATTTTTTTTAGCATGGGCACTGCACAATAAAAAGACGCATCGAATGGTGAAAACCGCATTAATCTACACCAATTGTAGCGACCTGTAGGTGTGCGCAAAAAAACTGTTACATATATATATATATATACACAAACTCAGAATGGTCCCCTGAAAAACTTATATGTTAAACACAGACCGTGCATGGAACAAGGAACTCTTCTGGGAAAATTAAATCCACTATAGTCCGAATAAGTAATGGTAAATGACAAATACCATAGTTTTTCTTTTTCATGATGCTAGCCCGACGTGGGCAACGGGTCTCTCGCAAAGAGGTCCCATAAATATAGCTTCCCTCACCAGCTATCTGCAAAGCAGACAGGATCCAGCTTTGGGACATGTCCCAAAGCTGGATCCTGTCTGCTTTGCAGATAGCTGGTGAGGGAAGCTATATTTATGGGACCTCTTTGCGAGAGACCCGTTGCCCACGTCGGGCTAGCATCATGAAAAAGAAAAACTATGGTATTTGTCATTTACCATTACTTATTCGGACTATAGTGGATTTAATTTTCCCAGAAGAGTTCCTTGTTCCATGCACGGTCTGTGTTTAACATATATATATATATATAATATATATATATATATATAATATATATATATAAGGCTTCATTTCTGAAATTGTATATTAGATAAATACTATAGTTTTCCTTTTTCATGATGGAAACTCAACGCGGGCAATGAATCACTCGCATAGAGGCCCCAAAATATAGCTTCCTTCACCATCGATTTGCCAAGCAGATACGATCCAGCTTTGGGACATGATCTAGGGTTTAAAGCCACCTAGCCCACTCACTGGCCCAATTTGTGGCGGTGCAAGGGGGACAGTTGCCTCCCCCAAGACTGTTTGTCACCTCCAATGCTACATGTGCCCCTTCCAAGAAATCTCATGGTGATGCACTTGAATTCACATTGGGATTTTATCACCTACGCAGCCATTTGCGCTTAGTTCTTGATTCCTGAAAAAAAGACCAGGTTCAACCAGGTCGTACAGATTTTTTGGGCTAAAAATAATTCTATTCGACACTGTTCATTATTTTTCGCCCAAATCTTGCTTGCTGTTTTTGTCAGATTACATATTTTAAGCAATAACCTCAGTATAGGATAGTTCTTTTTAATTTTACTGTAGGTATGTATACCAGTGTGGAGCGAAAACCTTTTTTCATATGTGCACTTTATTATAGTGTGAAAATATTGCCAACTGGGGCAAACAATATTCATGCCAAATGTCATTTTATTCTGAAGTTATTTAGGTCTGCCACAGAGGGTGTATATATTTCAAAGAAATTGCCAGTTTCATTAAGTCATCACTTTTGCGTATGTGTTACGCTGAGGCGTGGTGTATGGTAAATTTGGCTTTTGTTATAGCTTTATGCACGTTTAATATGTATTCTCTATAATTTACTGTAACTATGCATTTTATATAGGCTAACTAATGCTATAATTTTTTTCAGATATTTCAGAAGCATTGTGTGTAATATTAATTGATCTGATAAATAACTCCAAGTTTCTAAGCAAAGTTTAGGTCTTCATTGTTTGAAAACAACTTTAAAATGTCCACACAAAAACTTTTGAAGACGAGATTAGATTTGGAGTGTCCGGTTTTCTGTGCTCCAAAGGATTTAAATTCAAATGTATTGCCTACCTTTTCAGAAATTATGAGATACTACAACTTTCTGCGTCATGAACTACATCTTTCTATACATTCAAAAACCAATCCATCTGTATTCAAAGTTACTGGAGAAATAGACTTAAAACTACAGGAAGTATGGCAGAAGGCATCTATCCCAACTGCTTCTCATAATAGAGTGCAACAGATGATTATAAGCCACTACAACGAATATAGAAACCTTCTGAAACCCTACAAGCAAAGGAAATCGAATGTTACATACGAGTACATTGCTAAAATAGAGAAATTTAAAGGCCAGTCAAATAAATTATTTGACATTGCAGAATGCAACTGCAAATATTTCTATAATTGTCACTGCAAAAGAGAATCAAAGGTTCCACCAATTGAAAGATTGTTCCTCAGTGATCAACAAAATGAAAGAAAAATGTTCATGGATATAACTGACAGAGTTGAATCTGATAAAATTGAAAAGAGAGAAGAGAAAGCTACTTCGATTCATACAAGCTGATAAAGGAATGAAAAGAGATATAAATTTTTCATCTAGTAAGGAATCTATAGAAGATATCTCCTCTGAAGAGGAAGCATTACTGACTGAATGCTTAAGTAAGCCATCTTGCAGCAATACTCAAATGAGAGCGCCACATAAGGCAGTAGGGAGAGTTTGCGACCGCTATAACGACCGCTATAAGGCCAAAGCTATATTATCGAATAATGACGAAAGAACATTGCATTTGTGAATGAACCAGGTTCATATTGAGCTGCAATCGGGAAATGCTAAAAATATAGCAGATAGACTAAAAGATTTTTTTAAAATACATGAAATCAACCAAACCCATTTAATCGTAATTGGTTGTGATGGCACAAATGTTAACACTGGGGCTAAAGGAGGGTGGCCTGAATAAGATATCACTTGCAAAGAAATACATGATATTGAATGCAAGTGACACTGAATGCAAGTGCAGTGTTTTCCAGTCAAAGTGATATCTCATGGAAGTGGTGAGATTTGAAGGTGTATGTGTTTGCAAGTGCGTGGGGTAACAATGCAAGTGCTACACGCAAAATTATGCAGGACTCTCAAACCCTGTCGACAGTGTTTGCAAGTGATGCGTAATTCAGTGCGCGCAGACTTGAAAACTGCATTACTCTCAAACATTGTCGACATAGTCCGGTTGCACGGGGTGGGAACCCTGCATTGTTTGTTATAAAGCAAATCTTGACATATTTTAGAAAGCTTATACCACCCCATTCAAGAATCCATCGGGTGTACACCTGACCCCCGCTTGGCTTTTTCAATATGGCCGCCATTTTCCAAGATGGCCGGCGAAACTGAAAAATCCCATATCCTGGTCAATACTTGATGGATTTTGATGATCTTGGTGTCATTTCTAGGGTTTTTTAGGATGATGAGTCGATCTGGAGGGGTTGCAGATACTTTGGGAGTCGTTTTGACCCACATTCGTCAATACTCAAGGTCATTGGAGGTCAAACGCCCCCCGAAATAAGGAATATCCCATATCCCGGGCAGTCGTGGAGATATTTTGGTGATCTTACTGTCATTTTTATGGTTTTGGGCGAGACTGAGTAGTTCTATAGGCACATGATAACAGTAGGATATCATTTTGGAACTCCATGGGTCAAGTCAAGGTCATTTGAGGTTAAAGTTTGGCTTTGAAATATGATAATGCCACAGTTGACATCACTGTATTTGCTTTATTTCAGTGGTAATTTCTACAATCTAGCTAACTGCTGAGCACTTAACATCTTTTCTGTAGATAAAACCAGATCATAATGCTTAAATGACATAACCCACATTATATGGATATGGATATTGTGATATAAACCACAATTTATGCTGAAGTGCAGGGCACACGCATTCTATGGAAGGTTGCAAAGCTACAAGATATGACCTCGTAAGCAAAACAAAGCTCACACCTAGCTGGGGGATTGGCATTGACAACTTTGATGCAGTTATTCACATTAGGTAACCATTTATTGGGGGCAAATATCAAAAGACATGGTTGTGTCAGGATCGTCAGGATCATCAGTCTGCTCTTCGTTTGCGTTTTTGGGTCAATGGATTGTTGCAATCCAAGCCGCTGCCACATGCACAGAACATTGTGCAACGGATTCCGCGTCCCATGCAGCCGCAGCGACTACCCCTGCATGCTGATTGTGATTCACACCCACATCTGATTAGCTTCAGAACTTCATCTGGTGCTAAGCACACTCTTTCACCAACTGTTTTTGGGATGAGAACTCTGTTTGTTTCGTTTCTCTCCCACCCATAATGCACAGGATCAAGTTGTGGTGGGTCACACTTTAGTACATCGAACCAGTTCGCCACAGTGTAGTGGGCTTTGAGCACATTTTGATGGAAAGCTTCAGTTGTTGGTGGTAGAGAACATAGTTTGGGTGCAACAGTTCCCGACTTCCTTGTCTTCTGAGCCCATACTCGCTGACGACACTCAGTAAGAGATGAGAATTTCTTATCCCCATAGCATGCAACAATGAACGCTGTTGCCTCTTTCTCGATATGGTCAAAGCATGCATCAAGGGACCCCAGCTTGTCTAGCTTCCGACCCTTCTTGGCTGTGGCAATGGCAGTGGCTTTGCCGATGCCATGTATTGCTGCAACTGTGTCGCAACCACTCAAAGCGTGTAGTTTGAGGATTTGTGGGATGATGTCTTTGTGCTGGGTTACAGTTGCTCGGATGTCCACTGATTTTCTGCCACGCACTGGAGACTCCATAATCATAAGACAGCCTAGTTTCTTAAATTCATAGAGGTGAGTCAGCATGGCAAACACGTCTGTGTCATCACAAATGATGGAGATGCAGGGATCAGAATCTTTCTCAGCTTGTGCGATAGCGTGTTGTGTTATTATCACGTCACCCTCTTCATGAGATGATGAGAGCTCCAATGCTGCTCGACTCCTGCCTCGACCCTATAGAACTACTCAGTCTCGCCCAAAACCATAAAAAAGACAGTAAGATCACCAAAATATCTCAACGACTCCCCGGGATGTGGGATATTCCTTATTTCGTGGGGGGCGTTTGACCTCCAATGACCTTGAGTATTGACGAATGTGGGTCAAAACGACTCCCAAAGTATCTGCAACCCATCCAGATCGACTCCTCATCCTAAAAAACCCAAGAAATGACACCAAGATCATCAAAATCCATCAAGTATTGACCAGGATATGGGATTTTTCAGTTTCGCCGGCCATCTTGGAAAATGGCGGCCATATTGAAAAAGCCAAGCGGGGGTCAGGTGTACACCCGATGGATTCTTGAATGGGGTGGTATAAGCTTTCAAAATATGTTAAGATTTGCTTTATAACAAACAATGCAGGGTTCCAGTAAAATCAGGGTCTGTGCTACAGGACTAACAGGGTTTGAGAGTCCTACATAATTTCTACGTGCAGACTCTCAAACTGTGTCACTTGCATTCAAATCGGGGTTTTCGTTTTCTATGACTGAAGAACGGTGACATTTACATTTCGATCGCACGAACAAAATCTCTGGAGTTTCGTATAAATTTTAATGTTATATATATGTTACAGTCAAAGTGTGTAACCAGCCATTTCGCGTAATGGCTGAAACTTTTAGCCATTTCGCGAAATGGCTGTTTCACTTGGTCATTTCGCGAAATGATTAAATTCTTCAGCCATTACGCCATTATAATAATTATATATATAAAATATAATTATTATATTATATATATAAAATTATATATATATATATATATATGCAAACAACTGCAATGACCGCGCAGTATATAAATGAATAGAAACGACATAAGTATTAAGGAACGTTTCTGCACAGTATATATATATATAGTACGTATATATATATATATTATATATATATATATATATACACACATTAGGGTGGTCCAAAACAAAATTTTGTAATTTTTTACCTCCACATGGCTGCTCCTTTTCCTAAATCTATCAAACATTTCCATGCCAAATTTCAGCCTAAATGAATGATATTTACTGGTCGCTATGAATTTCATTTTACTACTCATTTTCTAGTAGATTGATCTTCTGGGTTAAAAACTGAAAAAACAAGGGCAAATACTAGTTTATTTGTTTGAAAACAGATTAAATCTCAAAGAAAACAGCTTATTTTTTTTTTAAGAAAACAGAATAACTCTTAAAGAAAACAGATTAATTTTTAAAGAACAAAAATTATATTTTTGATAGAAAATTACATTTATCTTTTGTTTATAATATATATCGTTACTGTTACTTTGATTAACGCTTCATCAGTGACTCCTTCGAAGACGATGAGTAGCCTTGGCGATGTTTTGCTACTAATCGGAGGATGAATTGTTTTTGTTCTTCATCCTTCGTCAAAGATGTATTATATGCCTTGATAAGGGCGATACCCTTCTAGTCCAGTCAATTTAGCAGGAAAAAAGAGTCAACCTAGAACTAATTGCAAAAGATTATATTTTCACTGTGTTACATTGATGAATACGTCAGGAACATTATATCCAAAATGGAGAGAAAAGGATCTGGTACAACATGAGTAAAATGAACTTTCACTACAGGTAGACTGCGCGCATTTACACCCTCGCCCGGAAGTATGAATGAATACAGCACTTTGTTACACAACAAGTGATATGCTTAATTATGCAGATACAGTTATAAAAATTGGTGAACTATAAGAAAAATATTATATATATATATATACACACACACACACACACACACACACACAGGGTGTTTCAGGAGGAAAGGTCAATACTTCGGGAGGTGATAGTATCGGTCATTGTGAGAAAAAAGTTCATATGAACATGTGTCTAATTCTGAATGGTTACGGAGATAGAGCTGTTTGAATCTGATGCGCGCGCAGCTCTTCCTCCGCCCGCGGTGGTCCCATTCAATGGCCACCAAGGTCTCCAGACCTCTCTCCGTTAGATTATTGTTTGTGGGGGTGGATGAAAAGTCAAGTTTACAAAAGAAAGGTGGATACACGAGACGAATTGCTCGCGCGCATTTTGGATGCTGCTGCCCGCATAAAGGAACGTCAAGATCAACTCAGACGAACAACACGCGATCTTCGCCCACGAGTTGCAAAGTGCATTGAGGTTGACGGTGGGATTTTCGAAAACGTATTGTAAACTGAAACAAATTTGTCATTTCTGTATCTGATACCATTCAAAATGCCAATGTTTAAACATTAAATGTTTGAAACAGTAATTGGTTTCTCTTTCTTGATTACCATTAACAATGCTTTTGTATTTGTAGATTCAAACAGCTCTATCTTCGTAACCACTCAGAATTAGACACATGTTCATATGAACTTTTTTCTCACAATGACCGATACTATCACCTCCCGAAGTATTGACCTTTCCTCCTGAAACACCCTGTGTATATATATATATTACAGTCATTTGCACTACATATATTATGACATTTCACAGTTCCTCATCCATGTTCTCCATAGAAGGTGAGGGTGATTTTGCACAACTATCTCCCTTGCACTCACGACATGCTATTGAGCATTCCAGACCATGTTTATGGCAGTTGCACCTCTTTGTATTACAGTCCGTCTTGCAGGTGCATCTGATAACCTTCAGTAGAGGATCTGGAGCTGGTGGTAAATCTGTTGTTCGTGGTTGAAGTCGACCATGAACGAATACCCATCCATAATCTTCTGGATCCAAAAGCTTGCCCATCCACTGCTGAACCTGCAAATACACACGGGCGTTGTGATATTGTGCTGCTGCTGCTGTTGGTAGCAGAGTGTGAACCTGTACAGAAAAGATACTTGCAGAAACCTTCTCTCGAAATCGTCGGTAGCGCAGTGCATCCAGTCTTTCACCTGGGGTACCATTGTACAGGCAGACAAGCACCTCTTCTCCAGCTGAGGTGACTTCATCTGTGGATGCTACTCGGCAGAATACTTCTGCCTGCTCCTTGAAATGAGTATTACTCTTCAGCTTCTTCAAAGCAACCCTTTTTCCAATGCCAAACAAGCCTGACGTTGTGTCACAGCCACTGACTGCATGCACAAATGGAAGCAAGTTGCATGTCTCTGGACCCAAAGCACTCTGCAGCCAATGAATGTTCCACATTTTCTGAGTCTTGTTGGAGTTCTTTTTCTCTGACCTAAGGAAAAGATCAAAGGAAGATGAGTCAGCATGGAAGCAGAGCAATATCAAGAGGTCCGTGTCCTCTCCGATGACAGTTGTGGCACAGGTGGAAGCAGATTCTACTGTTGTTTGGACAATTAACAAATCGGCATCACTCTCTGCATGAACAGTCTTGCACCCTTTTTCTTGCAGCTTCTCACTGAGCATGATAATGAACCTCTGTTTGTTTGTGATGTTGGCCAAAAAGTGTTCTTAATTTTGATGGGCATACCCCCGACAAAGTTGACTTGGATACCGGTAGTACCTCCTGATCGAAGATGTGTTATATTCTTCGTAGATGGACCTGCTCCATATCCATCAAAAACTATGATGGGAGACTTGTATGTTCTTGTAACATAGTCAACGTACATCTTACAGACAGAGTCAAATGTAGCATCACGTGGCCATGACAGTCGTTGGAGTAGTGAGCCACTGTCAAGGACGTACTTCATTTCTCCATCCGATGGCGGAGGCATGTCAGCACCTCTTCCTGCAGTCCAAATTGCGTCAGCTAGTGCTGACTTCTTTGCCTGACGAAGAAGTCCCGAGGACTCAAATAAAGATGAAGGTTGGCTGCACAGCTCATATTTGAATATATCCGTTATATTGTCGGTGACTTCAGTAGCAGCTGTTACCATTCGCTGGAAAAGTAACTGTGGATCCACATGGATGGGTTCACTATCGATTTTAACAGAAACCTTATTGTCCATTGTGACAACTTGTCCCTTTTTCTTGAACGTATAGTTCACAACTTCGTTCCTCACCATTGAATCTAGGATTTTACAACCGATTTCTTTTGCTGTGTCCGCGTTTACAGTTTTGTCAGCTGTGACACTAGTGGCGATGTTGCGGAGATTCGCATCTGCAGAGAATGGATTCTTATCCAGAAGAAACTGAAGGAGACAAGTTGTATCCTTGTTGTCTCTTGCCTGCCTTGCTTTAGTCATATCTTTGTGTTGCTCGCTTGTCACATATTCTGTATTCGTAACCTCCTGCATGGCACTATTCAAATCAGTACATGCTGGCAAACACAGGAGCCATTGTGTGCGTACAGAATCCACCATTCCCCGACCATGTGTCAGTCCTCCTGTCGTTTTCATGGTTCTCATTAGTGCATGTTCAATAACCAAATCTGATGGTAACCCAGCCCAATATCGGTCACTCCGTCGAATAACATGGTGTCCAGTTTGGAAGAATGCAAACACATCTGGATGCTAGCTTTCTAGTTGGAGCATCTTCTGTAGGTAAATGTGCACAGATTTTGCATACAAATTGTGGCCAGCAGCTGCAAAATACGGCAGCATTTCATGAAAAGACTGGAGATGACCTTTCCAGTATCCCATTCTTTCTGACTTTATGAATTGGCGAAGATCAATCATCTCCATGTACTGCAACCAGAGACGTCCAGTACGATGACCAAATATTGCAGCCTTTTCATGATCTAGTTTTTGTCGGACCTTGTCAAGGGATACTTCTGAACAGACCGCATCTACTAAAAGTTCACCAGCCATAAGTTTGTCATATAGCTGGACTACTGTGATAAAGCCCTCGTTGATGTCTTCTGCTGAAACTGGAACATATTCTGGATTCAACTCTGAGACTGAGAAGTCTGTCATAGCAAGTATATTCCGTCTCTCTCCAGGACTTTCCTCAGCTGCCAACCGATCCTCAGCTAGATTGGTAGTTACTGGCGTATTTCTTACTTGAGTAGTTTCAGTCATGTATGACACCAAAAGGGGGAAATTGAATGCTTTTGCTGCGATCATCGCATTCAGAGCACTGTCGACAAGGAAATGGCCAATTACTGCTCTCGCCACAGCTTTGCCACTCATCATGTGTCCCACTGTGTTTGAAGCATAGACACATGCTCCAGCAGCTCTTGAAGGCCTGACCCTAACATCAGATGGCCTATGCAACCTAGGAAGCTCATTTCGGTGTGGAAAGCACCTAAGCGAAGCACAATCGAGCAACTCACTGTCAGATGGTTCACTTGCCATAATGGTCATAGCTTTCCACCATAATGGCTGATCAAAGGTGAGGATAGGTGTTACACGGTGGCGTTTGGCCTCTGCACACACAAATCGTATTGTTGAGTAGACACAACTTATGTCACTAGCATTCATGTCTATTATTGGTAGATATGTATTAGATGATTGTCATAGGTGACTTCCTTGACTGACAGCCTGCATCATTCCTGACCAACCAGGCTTAGTCGAACGCATTGGCCATGCAATTTTCCAGAGAAGATCTAGTTTCCATGTCGGGTCATCATAGCAGAGAATCGGCAGTTTTTCATAGACCAGCGATGTGTCACTTTTAGATGGTGTTTTGAAAAAGTTAATATTAATCTTCCCGAGTGTCGATACATCTGTAAGAGAACATCTTGGCACTGTTTTTTTTTGTTTTGTTCCAGGTATCACTGCTGCTATGATTCCCATTCCATGGAATGTGTTGAATCCATCCAGTGTTCTTATGTTGTGGTCAACGTTGTCTGCCACGAACTACACAAAGTGATTAGGTGTGATACCTGGGATGGTTGTACTTTGTGATCTTGCTGCACTGAATTCAAACCTCTTCACTTCTGAGTAGGATGAACAGAATCCATGGCTGCTTAATGAATCAATCAGGAATTTCGAGCGAAAATGGTGATGCATCTGAACGGCCAAACCGATCTGAAGTGGTGCGATGAGGACTCTAGGTCGAGTAGCTTGAACTATGGTCTGGCCCACTGATGCAATCTTTACGTCTGGCTTCTTTTCACTAAATAATGTTCTTAAAAGGAATTGTAATGTCTCTGGTAAGAAGAGGATGTTCTCTTTCAAAGATGAAATTTTGTCGAAAGTGGGGTACATTTCTTTTGAAGTGTTCATACACTTAATATAATTTTTTATGAGAGCTACCGCTGTCTTCACAATCCTCATTTTTGTCCGCGTCAGAGTCTGTCAGCTTAGGTGCCTCGTAAAAAGTGTTCAGGATAATTGATGCTGTGCACTTGAAAGTTGCCACATTGACCTTCCAATTTATGCTAGTAATGACGATCTTGTTGCCGAAGTGTTCTTCGATCTTAGTCTTCATCTATTTGACACTGTAGGCGTCATCACCGCAGTATTATCTCATCTTCTGCACAAGATCACTAATGGTTTCCTGTTCATCATCATTTTCTGTCAAACAGTCCGCCACTTTCTTGAATGCTTCTTCTCTACAAGAGTCGATGCGTCGACCGCATTTAGATTTTTTAGCATGGCTTGAGGAATGGTAGGTTAGGAGAACTTGTTTTCCTGTTCCGAAGTTAATATTGCAGACTTGATGGTAAATAGCAGTGGTATGGGCGCAAAATGGACAAGTGCAGGAATGTTGCAGAGATAATGATCAATGTCGAAAAGGGGGTGGGGGGTATGTTGCAAAGGGGTGGGTGGGGGTATGCTGCAAATGGGGAGGGGGTATGCAATGAAGGGGGAGGGGTTATGCAACAACTCAATGTTGCCAAGGGGGAGAGGGGAGGGAGCTTCGGGGGGAGAAGGGAGGATGACCTCCCCCCAAAGGGGTAGCCTTAACCTACGAGAGGAAGAGAAAGGAGAGACGGAGGAGGTCTTTCGGGGGAGAAGGTGGAATGTCCTCCCCCCCCCCCCCCCCCAAAGGGAAACCTAACCTAAGTCTTAACCTAGGAAGGAAGGAGAGAGAGTTCTTTATTCCACCGGAGTCCGCAGCATTATGAGCGTCCAGGGGCTAATCAGGTCTTATATAAAGGATGGTGAGTTGCCAGATATCATTTATTTATATATTGGAGGGGGTCACCAAATACCACCATTTATTTTAATTGTTCAGGTATAACTTATTAGGGTGAGTTGCTAGATACCACCATTTATTTTAATTTTTTATTTATATGAGGATAGTTGGCAGATACCACCATTTATCTTAATTCACACGAGTTTCAAATAATGTTTATATTTATTAAAAGCAAGAGCGACTTTCTCCTTAAAGTTATTCAGAAAGAGAACTAATTATTTAAACGAAACCCAATATTAACAATAAAAGAAATACATTTAAACAGAAATAAATAAAACACCATTGCATCCTTCTGTTTATTCAGACGATTTATTGGAAATATATAGAAGATAAATATACACTCCTATACATACGATGGAATGATCAAAAAATAAAATAAAAAATAATATAAGAAATACGAAACGTATAATCATCAAAATAATAGTTCAGGCGAAATATATACACACAATTGTATTAAATAATGACCGACTTTCTCCTAAAAATTGTTCCGTAAAAGAAGTAATTTATTGAAACGTCGTTCTGTCAATTTACTTTTGACAATCCTTTCTATATAATGTCTATATTCCTATATAATCTTTTCTATATAATGTCTTTTCATTTTCGTACAATTTTTTTGTTGGGGTGAGTAATCAGTAATATATATATATATATATATATATATATATATATATATATATATATAAGCACACCGGACAAAAAATTAGTCACCCCTCTCAGAATGTACCTAATAACGTGTGACGGCGCCTCTGGCCTTGATAACCGCATGAATCCGGCGAGGCAGACACTCTACGAGGTTGTGCATGTACTGAACATCGATTTGCTGCCACTCGTTCATCAGCCGGTCCCGAAGTTCCGCCAGAGTCCGTGGGTGTCTATTCCTGCGCTTCACTTTCTGTTCCAAATAATCCCACAGATTTTCAATAGGATTTAAATCATGGGATTTGGCGGGCCATTCGAGGTGAGACAGTGTTGCAGAATGTTCGTCGTGCCACTCAGACACACTTCTCGCCCTGTGCACACAGCAATTGTCGTCTTGGAAGACAGGAGTGGCAATGTGATGCTGCTCCTGGAGATGTAGGGCAAAGGGTACCAATTCATCATTTAGTATGCGGAGGTACGCCTGCTGGTTCAAATTCATCGTCATTGGAACGAGAGGGCCCATTTCGTGGTACGAAAAACATCCCCAGAACATCACGGAACCACCTCCAGCCTGAACAACACCTTCGACGCATTCAGGATTAAAGGCTTCATTGGACCTGCGATGTACTCATCGCCTCCCATCATTGAAGAACAAACAAAAACGGGACTCATCGGACCAAATTACACGTTTCCAATCTGCCGCAGTCCAGTTTTTGTGCCTCTGAGCCCATTTATAACGTGCCAATTTGTGACTTGCTGTTAACAGCGGCCTCTTCCGTGGTACCCTGCTCCAGATGTCCATCGCATGCAGTTCTCGTCGCAATGTCCGTTCGGAAATTGGTCGCTGGAGAACCTCATTGGTTTCTTGGAGCAATTGTTCTCTGGTTTGAAAACGATTTGCAGTTACTAGACGAGAAACATGGCGGCGGTCCCTATTGTCGAGAATTGTTTTCCGGCCAGTTACGCCGTCGATTTTCAGTTGATTGCGAACTACACCACTCTTTGTAAACTCGCTGAACAGTACGCGTTGACACACCAACAAATTGGGCTACTTCAGACATTTTGTGTCCGTGGGCTCTGCCAAACACGATGGCTCCTTTTTGCCACTGAGTAACGTCTGCCTCACGACCCATTTTGCAGACTATATCCAACACACACTTTGTTCTTCACCACCTCACGAAACAGATCTGATCCTGTGTGCTACGTCACCACTACTTGTCACTTACCAATGCTACATCAGCGCCCTCTGTGTGACCTTGAACTTCCTACTATCGGTGCTATTAGGGGGTGACTAATTTTTTGTCCGGTGTGCAGCACACCGGACAAAAAATTAGTCACCCCTCTCAGAATGTACCTAATAACGTGTGACGGCGCCTCTGGCCTTGATAACCGCAGGAATCCGGCGAGGCAGAGACTCTACGAGGTTGTGCATGTACTGAACATCGATTTGCTGCCACTCGTTCATCAGCCGGTCCCGAAGTTCCGCCAGTGTCCGTGGGTGTCTATTCCTGCGCTTCACTTTCTGTTTCCAGCCTGAACAACACCTTCGACGCATTCAGGATTAAAGGCTTCATTGGACCTGCGATGTACTCGTCGCCTCCCATCATTGGAGAACAAACAAAAACGGGACTCATCGGACCAAATTACACGTTTCCAATCTGCCGCAGTCCAGTTTTTGTGCCTCTGAGCCCATTTATAACGTGCCAATTTGTGACTTGCTGTTAACAGCGGCCTCTTCCGTGGTACCCTGCTCCAGATGTCCATCGCATGCAGTTCTCGTCGCAATGTCCGTTCGGAAATTGGTCGCTGGAGAACCTCATTGGTTTCTTGGAGCAATTGTTCTCTGGTTTGAAAACGATTTGCAGTTACTAGACGAGAAACATGGCGGCGGCCTCTATTGTCGAGAATTGTTTTCCGGCCACAGTTACGCCGTCGATTGTCAGTTGATTGCGAACTACACCACTCTTTGTAAACTCGCTGGACAGTGCGCGTTGACACACCAACAAATTGGGCTACTTCAGACATTTTGTGTCCGTGGGCTCTGCCAAACACGATGGCTCCTTTTTGCCACTGAGTAACGTCTGCCTCACGACCCATTTTGCAGACTATATCCAACACACACTTTGTTCTTCACCACCTCACGAAACAGATCTGATCCTGTGTGCTACGTCACCGCTACTTGTCACTTACCAATGCTACATCAGCGCCCTCTGTGTGACCTTGAACTTCCTACTATCGGTGCTATTAGGGGTGACTAATTATTTGTCCAGTGTGCTTATAAATCTATATTATAAATAGTGATGGGACGATTAATCGGAATCGGAATCGAGAATCGGAAGAATCGAGTGTTTTTCAGGAATCGGCATCGGCATCGGAATCGTAAGAATTTGGTTACGACTTTCGATTCTTACAACGATTCTTTGTCATTTAGTGACAAAAATGAACTAATTATTAATTAAATTATCTTTTTCTTTTCAGAGCACAAATTTAATTTTCATTTGCAATTTGATTACTGATATTCTGATATTCAATATTCAAGACTTAAATTTAGTATTTTTATTTATAGCAATTTTTTATAAGAACCTTATACTTGCAACCTATCTTGATCCACGCTTTAAACATACATTCCTTGAAGATGAATATAATAACCAAAATGTTGAAGAAATTCTTAAGCAGTGGATGATTGAAGATATATACTCTGCAAATAATAGCAAATCTGTTACTACTCCCATGTCTCAGGTTTCAGACTCTTCTGATATATCAGCAGATGATAAAAGTCAATTAAGTGATGCTGAAAATGATATTAACTTTAGTTTTACAAGTTGTTTTTCAGAGTTTAAAGAGAAAAAGAAATTGGTGAAAGGACACAAAGAACCCAATCCCAAAGCAAAAAAGGACTCTTTAGGTGAAAAGGTTAGAGATGCCATAAAAGCAGAAATGATTCGATACCAAGACTTAAAAATGATTAAAAATAAAGAAAGTCCATTACAGTGGTGGATGGCAAATAAAGATAGCTTTCCAAATATGACTGTTCTTGCTAGGAAATATTTATGTGCACCACCTTCTTCTGTGGAGAGTGAAAGACTATTTAGTGTTGGAGGTACAATTTATTCTCCAAAAAGAAACAGAATGCATGCAGAAACAGGAGAAATGTTAATGTTTTTACATTATAATTTAAGGGTGATGACTTTTGATTATAAATAATTTATAACTTAGTTTTCATTATTCATTTGCTTTTGTAGCCTTCTAAAATTGTTTTAAATAAGGTGGGAAATTTGTTTAAATAATGTAAGAATTGCATTGTAAGCTTAGAAAGAATAAAGGATTACAAATTATAGTTCAATTGTAATTATTAAAGGACAAATTTTAAAATGTTTCTTTAATAAGATTAAATCTAACAGATATATTTGTTTCTTATATTTACAACCTAATCAATCAGATTGTAAGGTGATATTACCATACTATTACTTTATATAGTTAGTCTTACAAATAAATAAAATAGGACTACATAGGTATAGTTTTCCGAAGAGCACCAAGTAAACTCTTATCTATAAAAATACTGAGAATCGGAATCGGAATCGGAATCGGCATCGGGACATTTTATTGGCATCGGAATCGGAATCGGCATCGATTGAAATTTAGGTATCGTCCCATCACTGATTATAAAACCAATGGTTATCACCTAGTTAGCATTAGTTAGGATGTTATATTATCGTAGTAATATCATTCTAGAGGGAAGAGCCCTGTAAAAATGAACAATGAATAATTCCTATGTAATCTTTGTATTCAATTATTAATTTTTACATAAGGACCAAACTCGCATAACGCAAGTTATCTGTTATTCAATTCATACGTCCATATCCTTTCTTGACCTTTATCTTGTGTTATTTTTTTTAATTGTTCCCTCGCAAGATACTAGTAATGCTGACGCACGTGTTCGAATTTCGCTGACCAACACGGCAGGCGGGCATCTAATTACGAAATCTCCTCTCTTGCTTAGTTCTAATTCAAAAGCATGATTATGTTATATATCGTTATGCGTGTTATGTATATATACTATATATGTGCCCATGTACTTTGTGTTAAATCTTAAAATAATAGTTATCCTAATGTAAATATGAAACACTGTAAACTATAGTTAACTGTGGTCAATTGTAATTAACTATAATGATTTAATATGATGTAATTAATGTACTTTAATGAAACTGTAGTTAGCGATAATAAATGAATGTGAATTAATTGGTAATTATAATCAAAGTTATAGTAAACCAAAATTACAATGTACTCAATGTCCGACCCGACATTATGTCGCCATTAGGAATGTATACGCGGCGATATTATTATTATTTTTTATTATTATTTTTTCGTTTGGATAAATTTTGGATATGCTTTCGACTTTGCCAAATAATCGGTGACTTGTTCTTTTTAAAATTTCTTAATAATTTTTTAGATTTAGCTTAATGAATCCTGATTAAAAGTTGCAGTGTTCATGTTTTGTATACATTCTCTCTTCGTTATAAAAGATGAAGTCATGTCTTCCCTAAGTATTTAATTGTAAATCTTAAACCTTTAATTTTTGCTCATATGCATATCTTAGTATAAGGATGCATAGTTCAATTTCCGCTTGTAATTAACTCGGCGGATCAGGAAAACAGCAGATCTGAAAATACGCGGTTTAAGATAAAAATATGGCTTCCTCTTCCTATATCCTGTTTATCTGTTTAACCATTGTCACAACAAAAAATTTACTTTACTTTTAACTATTGTGCAAAAATGATACAGCCTTTTCAAAATTTAATAATGATGATGTTAGTAGAATCGGGGTATATAAACCCACATAATTTCTTCCATGTTCATTCAGAAGTAGATTCAAATGCTGAGCACTGCTTGTACATTTTAGCAGTAAATTATATACAGTAAGAAATAGTCTTTATCTTCTCCTTCGAGCGTCGCTCTCTTCAGAGAACTTAGTCATTAAAATTTCCCGATATGTTATAAGAAGAATCCGGGAATCTTCAGAGAATTTAGTAAGCCTCCCAGAATCCTCCGAGCCACTATAGAAGAACTCGGAGAGTAATGTAGAAGAAACTACTGTAAGTAACACATCCGTTACTGCCACCTAACTAGAACCCCCGTCGACTTCAAACCAAACCAGGCCATAGACGGAGGGGTTAACATATATATATATATATATAATATATATATATATTATATATATATATATATATATATATATATATATAATATATATTATATATATATAATATATATATATATATATAAAATATATATAAAATATCTATACTATATATATATATATATATATATATATATATATATTCATGCGGGTTGCTTCTAAAAAGCTTCAATTTAATATTCAAGAGAAATCCAATGACAAGGAGGAATGTAAATGCCATGAAAAGTCTTCTTTAATGCAACGTTTCGAGCAATATGCTCATC
Organism: Bathynomus jamesi; assembly: GCA_023014485.1. NCBI lineage: Eukaryota > Metazoa > Arthropoda > Malacostraca > Isopoda > Cirolanidae > Bathynomus > Bathynomus jamesi. The sequence continues at coordinate 82,368 of JAJOZX010003188.1, read as the reverse complement.
TTCAGGCTAAATAATAATAATATTGTTTATTGATTTTAACTTCATATTATTATTATTTAGCCTGAAGATGAGCATATTGCTCGAAACGTTGCATTAAAGAAGACTTTTCATGGCATTTACATTCCTCCTTGTCATTGGATTTCTCTTGAATATTATATATATATATATATTAGGGTGATTCAAAAATTGACCGAAAAAAAATTTTTGGAATTTTTTTTCGGGCCACCCTCTAATTATGTTTAATTTGATAAAAAAGTAATGCATGCAAATTTTTAATTAAAAAAAATAATTTTTAGGGGTCGCTACCATAAGTTGAAAATCAGACACAAAATAAGAAATACATGCCGTTTCCACACCACCTTCAGGTAAAGCATACGGCGCGTTACCTTTTTTTTTTTTAAGTGGAAGTTCCCCGGTAGGCCTATCATAACTACTCTACATTTTCAAATTGACAGTTCTTCTGTAATAATAATAATAAGACTTCCGTAATAATAATAACCTTTTGTTCATTATATTTCACTGCTAATTTCTTAATGATGATAGTGTCTTGTTTTTATTTGGAAGAGCAGCTCTATATTTCTTTACCACTTGGAGGAGATACTGTTTTTGTTCTTCATCATTTGTGATTAGTTTGTTGTATTCATCGACTAATCTAACTACTCTTTCTGCATTGTCATTAACAACTTGAATTTTTCTTATGACTTGTCTTACGTTGTTGTAGCAGTCATCTTCACTCCAATCTTCAGAGTTCTTATTAAGAAACGTTGATGGTAAACCAAGTCTATTAAAAAATTCTTTTGTATTTACACTAACAAAGTCTTCCAGTTCTCTGTTTTCAATAACTTCAGGGTCAATAACCGCTTTTTTCTCTGGATTTGGTTCGGCGTCGTTTTGCAATGCTTGCTTCATTCGGTTTTTAGTTTGGTGTAGCATGCCATCATCAAAGAAAGCAAATGCTATTAACTCCTCTGAAAGATACCATAAATGATTCATCATTTTCTTCAGGGCAACAGTTCCAATGCGTTCATCTTTTAGTTTGTACAGTTGCAGTTTCTTCAACATCTCTAAATCGAGACGAGGAGCGAGAACTGAAACTGACGCTGTAAACCAGGATTTAACATATATGTGTGTGTACAGGCCTTTTTCTTCTCTGGGTGTTAATTTAAATTGTGTTTTAAACAACCAAATTTTCATGGCATAAATGACTTTTGCCCTCCATCTTGCTCGGTGAACGCCAGCTGGTCTTCTGAATGAAACTCCTCTCTTTGGCACCCCACCAAGGAAAATGATTGTCAGTTCCAGCAATTCTTTGTAATCGTCAAGAGGTTGATGTTCTTCAAGTTGAGTGGTAGCAAACTCAATCACTTCTGCTTTTATATCAGTAAAACTGGGTATGGTATTTGGATCATCTAATGCTGTTCTGTAGTTTTTTGTGTCTAATTTTGACCATTTCATTCTAAGTCGTTTGAAAATTGCAATATCAGGTCCTGATGATGCAGGCAATGAATGCGAAACAACAGCTTCTAACACTATTTCTGGTATGTGATGTCTGCAGGCCAGCCACAGCATACGTTTGTTCATTTTCTGTTCTAGAAGAGCACAGGCATCATTTCTACGACTTGTATTCAATGCTGTGGTGTCAAAACACATGCATTTTATTTTGTCTGAGCTATCCCAATTCAAACAAGCTTGGTGGACGGCATTTGCAGTTAATTCTCCTGTGCTTGCAGTGATTTTTGGAACACCAAGAAGTTGATCAATGCCATCTCCTGAAATCAGTATAGGGAGTCGTTCAACAACTTCTCGTCCTGTTATGTCTTCCATTAGTTTTCCGTCCCAATGAATGGTTAAAGGAACATCAGCTTTAAACTCTTTCTTTAAATTTTCTCCAAATTTTTTCCTAATTTTCTCTTGCTCTTCTTATAGATGAATAACTGACATTGAATTCTTCTGCATTTTTTCCAAGACCTTCAATTGTTGGTATCATCACTAATGATGCACTTCTATTGCTCATTTTTGTTACATCAAGGGCTGCAAGCAATGTATCATCAAGCAATTTTTGTTTCTCTCGTACAGTCTGTTTTGAGGTGGATGGTTCACTAGAATCAACCGTAAACTCTTCATCAGATGTTGCATTTTGCCTTTCAGCACCAGAACTGCTAGTTGAGTCACTGAGAACTACAGTTTCTTCAAATCTCTACATTTCTCTTGCTTTTCTTATGTTTAATTGTTCTTCCTTTTTATTAGCATACTTTGCTTTCTTTGCAAACTCTTTATCAATCCCATCCATTTTTCCTTTTCGCCCCCGTTCTCGCTGGAGTTTTAGAAATAGCTTATCTTCTTCAATATCAATTAGCTTCATAGTATGTGCATGTGCTATATCAAACAGGCTATCTAATTCTTGGTTCAATTTGGTTTGCTTATCTAATAGATTTTTTGATTGTTTCGCCTGATTCTCTTTATTTTTCTTTAATCCTTGCCATTCTTTGAACAGTTTCTCAATTTTGTCAATAACGTGCGACTTCTTTCTAGTTGGAATTCGTGCTCCTCCCCATACTGCCAATACATCATTTGCAGTAGACAAGCAGGATATTCGAATTGTTTGTTTTTGTTTCTGTAAGCCATAAACAAAGCCATAGTTTCTCGCTTTGATGGAAGAGCTGTTTTTTTAAGTGTATCTGATGGTTGTCCAATAAGCCAAACATTAGTATCTTTTCTTGTGTGCATAGCAGTACCCCTGCTAGAAGATGGCGGGGATTCCATGACGAGAGTCGACAGCAAAACCTCTTACACTCATGACAGTCAGACGACTACTGAATTATAGCTGTACAGACAGTACAGTGTACAAGTGCCGGTTGCCCTCAATATTCGGTCACAACAGAGTGTAAATGGTTACAAGAGTGTTGTGTTTACTCAGCACTGTTAGCTCTATGTGCATTAAAGCACTTATCACACGAAACAGATATTATAAGAAAAACGTCACAGTTCAAAACTCAATTTCCTGAAAGTAAACAGAAAAATAATAGTTTAGATTACGGTAGCGACCCCTAAAATACATTAGAATCACCTGATATTTTTTATACATTACGTTTTTACCAAATTAAACATAATTAGAGGGTGGCCCGGAAAAAATCTAACAATCGATATTTTTGAATCACCCTAAATTATATATATATATATATATATATATATATATATATATAATATATATATATATATATATATATATATATATATATATATATATATATATATTATATTATATTATATTATACAACATATTATATTATTATATTATATTATTATTATTATATATTATATTATATTATATTATATATTATATTATATGATAATATAATATAATATAATATAATATAATATAATATAATATAATATTATATTATATATTAATATATTATATTATATTATATTATATTATATATATTATAATAATATAATATATAATATATAATATTATATTATATTATATTATATTATATATTATATTATATGATAATATAATATAATATAATATAATATAATATAATATTATATTATATTTATATATATATATTATATTATATTATATTATATTATGCAAAATTTTACATATACGTTCGCGTAATGGTAATTTTGCGTATAGTATCTCAGGGAAAGAGTTAAGAAGGGTAGAGCAGGAAAACGATTTAGGAGTTATAGTCACTGGCTACTTAAAAGTAGCGGAACAAAGTACAGCAGCGGTCAATAAAGCGAACAAAGTGTTAGGTTTTATAGCTCGGAATTTTGAGTACAAATCGTGTGATATTATAGTTCCTCTTTATAAATCATTAGTTAGACCCCATTTGGAGTACGCGGTCCAATTTTGGAATCCGCATATGCGCAAAGATATAGACAAAATCGAAAGAGTTAAAAAACGAGCAACTAAGGTGATTCCGTCGCTTAGGTCAAAGTCGTATGAAGATAGGCTTAAGGAGTTAAAATTGACTACACTCGAGACTAGGATGCTAAGGGCCAAGGGGTGATCTAATCCAGGTTTTCAAAATTATGAATGGGTTCGACAAAGTAGATAGAGATAGCTTTTACGAAATATCTCAATATAATAGGACTAGAAATAACGGGTGTATGTTGACAAGTAGAAGGTTCGAGACAGCAGTTGCCAAAAACTTTTTTACGCATAGAATAGTAAATAGGTGGAACAGTTTACCGGTACAAGTAATTAGTAGCACGTCTATAAACATGTTTAAAAATCGATTAGACGCATATGTTAATAGATGGGGTATAGTCTAAGGTAGTAAAATTAAGGCTTTGTGGTTCCGAACCCACGTAAAATTGTAGATCCCTTCCGCCACCACGGAGGACATGCACAATACACAATTACGAACACAGTTAGGTAGACCAGCCATGAGTGGATCCTAGGGTCTTTGTTGGTATGAAACATTATAACATTATAATATATATCATATAATATATCTATATATAACCTTTGGTTTGGTTTTGGTTAACCTTTGGTTAGCTTCTGCCCGAATTGTTCATTCTGACGAAGGTCAAGCTTTTCACTCCATCTTAAACCTACAGTTTAACGTGGAATCCGAACCACGCCCCATCAGCAGCCCAGGGTCTTAACCACTAGGCCACCTAGGGTACCCATTTATCTACCAACCACTTTCTTTATTGTGTGGAAAGATGAACAGCTGGGTTTTGCTGCCCGCCGGCTGCCGTCAGGTCTCGAACCCGGGGCCGATGGATTCGTAGTCAGCGACGTTAACTACTACACCACCGATATATATTATATATATTATATATATATATATATATATATATATATATATATATATAATATATATACATAATTATATATCATATATATACACATATAATATATAATATACATAATATATATGTAATATATATATATATATATATATATATAAGATGTATATAATATATATAATATATAATATATATTTGTGTATATATATATAGATATATATATATATATATATATATATATATATACACAGGGGTTAGACAAAATAATATGAACACCCGCCGATTTCACCGGTTATCTTTACGGACTGCTCAAACACAAAGTAAACGGTCAAATGACTGGCAAACAAATTTAAATGCGTAACAGAGAGTGTATACATCATGTTATAACCCTCACGTTGTTTTTACAGATCTGAGTGAATTATGAATTAGCAGTTATGAAAGACCTGTCAGACTTCCAAAGAGGGCAAATTGTCGGAGCGCGGATGGCTGGTGCATCGGTGACGAAAACCGCTCAGATGTTCAATGTATCCAGAGGAACTGTCTCTGTGGTCATGTCTGCATACCAAAACCATGGAAAGACAAGCACCGACAAATGCAATAGTGGACGCAAGAAGAAGCTGTGTGATCGAGACCGCCGGGTGCTAAAGCGCATTGTGACAAAGAACCATAAGACCACAGCTCCAAAGCTAAAGCGCATTGTGACAAAGAACCATAAGACCACAGCTCCAAAAGTGACTGCAGAGCTTAACCAACATCTTGCAAGCCCGGTATCGACCAGAACTGTACGTCGCGAGCTAGCTCCATGGAGCTGGATACCATGGGAGGGCTGCAATTGCCAAACCCTTCCTTTCGCACATCAACATTGAGCGGCGCAGAAAATGGTGTAATGACCATAAGAATTGGTCAATGGACCGGTGGAAGAATGTAGTCTACTCCGATGAATCCTCCTTTACGCTATTTCCATGTTCCGGTCGAGTTTACGTCTGGAGACAACCTAAAGATGCTTATGACCCCGACTGCCTGACCCCAACCGTTGAGCATGGAGGCGGATCTGTGATGGTTTGGGCAGCAATATCGTGGAATACTCTTGGCCCAGCTGTAGTACTGCATGGTAGGGTTAACGCCCAGGTCTATCTGTCAATATTGGCTGACCAGGTCCATCCCATGGTCCAAACGTTGTTTCCCAATGGCGGCGCCGTCTTCCAGGATGATAATGCACCAATCCACACCGCTGGGGTCGTTGAAAACTGGTTTGAAGAGCATGTTAGTGAAGTAGAACGCTTGGATTGGCCTCCACAATCCCCGGATCTTAACATTATCGAGCATCTGTGGTGTCAGTTGGAGCAGCAGGTCAGAAGCCGATTCCCACCGCCGGCGTCTTTGGAGGAACTGGAGCAGGGTTTGCTCGAAGAATGGCTCAGGATTCCTCTAGCCACTGTCCAAAAGCTGTATGAATCAATTCCCCGACGCATTGCAGCTGTTATTGCCGCTAAAGGAGGACCAACTCCATATTAAGAATAAAAACCGCCATTTATCAAGGTGTTCATATTATTTTGTTCAACCCCGGTGTATATATATATATATATATATATATATATATATATATATATATATATATATATATATATATATATATATGTATATAATAATATATATAATATATATATAACATATAAAATATATATAATATACATATACAGGGCGTCCCAAAAAAATGTATACACACTTTAACAGCTGATAGCTCAATTGATGTTTCTTTCTTTCCAAGTTAAACCCATTAGAATTAATAATGGCAGTCAGACTAAGCTTCGAACAAAGGAAATTCATTCTAAAATGCTACTGGAAGTGTGAAAACGCAGTTGAAGTGCAAAGACAGTTTAGGAGGGAGTTTCAAACAGATCCACCAACGCGACTTACCATCACTCGAATTAGAGATAAGTTTGAAGCCGATGGAACTGTTCAGAATGTCCACAAGAAGCGTTCCGGAAGACCACGGACATCGTCAAGCCCCACAAAGCAAGAAAGAGTACTGGAAACGCATCACCAAAGTCCAAGAATATCTGTGCGGCAAGCGAGTCGTGAGGTAGGAATTTCAGAATCGTCTGTCCAACGCATTTTGAAGCGCTGTCAATAGAAAAGTTACATTCCAAGATTAGTCCATGCTATTAATGAAGATGATCCGGACCGAAGAGTGGAGTATTGCGAGTGGTACTTGGCACGATGTGGATGTGGATTGGACGAAGGGGTTTCGTAGAATAACCTCCGCGTTCACCAGACCTCACACCACTAGACTTTTTTATGGGGATACTTAAAAGACAAAGTCTACGCTATAAAACCTGCAACAGTCGCTGAATTGAGAGCAGCCATTGAACGAGAATGCACACAAATACCAAACGAAATGTTTCGTGATGTTTGCGATTCCATTGCTTCGCGTTATCAGCAGTGCCTGGACCAGAACGGACGTCAGTTTGAAAACAGGCGTTGACAAAACAATTAAATAATGTCTGTAGATTCTATTACATTTTGAAAATGAAATGTATTTTAATAAACACTGCCTTTATAATTATTTAAAGTGTGTATACATTTTTTTGGGACGCCCTGTATTCATATAATATATATAATATACAGGGTGGGCCGAAAGTCTGGATACATAGGAAAATATTTATTTTAATACATAAATTACAACAAATGGTAAATACTTAAAATGAATATCAACTTTAACTCGTAAATGCGTATCCGTGATACTGTACAGTGGTTCGTACTCCAGTATAAACAACAAATTATAACAAATGCTCAAATTGGCGGCCTCTGACATCGAGACACTTAGGGATGGAATTTATGATTTTTAATAATTCTTCGGATTGACGTTCTCGAGATGCGTGTTTCATTTGATAATCTTCTTGTTGACTTTACTGGACTATTCGTTAAAGTTTCACATACCATTGCAGATGTATTTTCATCAGTTGCAGTTTTTGGACGACCAGAACGCCGTCGATCATGTACACTTCCTGTTTCTTTGAAACGTTTAAACAACTTGCCAACAGTCGCATGTGTTACTGGATGCTTATCAGGATGATTTCTATTGAATTCGGTCGCAACTTCTCTGTGTGTAGCGCCCTGTCTTGCGTACATGAGCACAAGTTCTACCCGGTCTTCTGTTGTTAGATTCGAAGCCATTTCTGGGCTGAAATAAAAAAGTATTTGAGTATTTATACTGGAGTACGAACTACTGTACAGTATCACGGATACGCATTTACGAGTTAAAGTTGATATTCATTTTAAGTATTTACCATTTGTTGTAATTTATGTATTAAAATAAATATTTTCCTATGGATCCAGACTTTCGGCCCACCCTGTATATAATATATATACCTTACCTTATGAACCTTATGTTGTTTCGTGTGTTGGTCTCTCTTCACACGGAGGTCAAGCTGGTGGCCCCGCCTCTAGGTCTGGCCTGGTAGAGGAGCGAGTTACTTTCTTGCGCTCTCCACCGTACAAGTCCGTACATAGCCAGGCACGCCCGGCTCATCTGGTACTGTCCTGAGCCAGGCATCCAGTCTTTTCTTGAAGACTTCAACTTTGACCCCCGTTACGTTTCTGAGGTCCTTAGGAAGCTGGTTGAAAAGTCTTGGCCCCCTGACAACCAAGCTATTTTCCTTCAGGGTTGAGGAGGTCCCTTGTCGTGCTTTTAATTTGGGAATACTACACATTCTGCCTTTCCTATTTTCCAGTGTTGTTTGAATGGTAATTGGGTTTAGTTTTAGGTTTGGTACCAGTTTTTCGATCATTTTCCATATGTAGATTATGATGTACCTCTCTCTTCTTCTTTCCAGTGAGTACAGATTTAGTTTACGTAGTCTTTCCCAGTAGTTGAGTTCTTTGCAGCCATCAATCTTGGCTGTGAAATGCCTTTGCGTTTCTTCTAGTTTATTGGTTTCTTCCTTTTTACATGGGGACGTCAAAACTGAGCAGTATTCAAGTTTTGGTATAATCAGTGTTTTTAGCAGGGGAATCATTACTGTCCTGTCCCTTCTCTTGAACGTTCTTAGAACCTGTCCGGCGATTCTTTTTGCTTTATTTATCGCTATCTGATTTTGTGTTTCGAATTTCGCATCATCTGTCATTATTATCCCGAGATCAATCGCTTTCATGCTTCTCTGAATTTCCTGTCTATCTATATATCCTGTCTATATACAGGGTGGGCGGAAAGTAGCTCCCTAATTTAAATTACATATAAATTAAGTATAAATTGTGATTGTATTGTTATATTGTTATGGTGTGTTCTCTAAAGTGGTACAATTGTAACGGTAATCTTTTTTTCTCTAAAGTGTTCTCTAAAGTGGTACAATTGTAACGTTCATTTTTTTTTAAAATTTCAGATTGAAGGGTAACATGGCTGAGCGTTTAACGCTGCAGGAGCGTGCCCAGTTGGCGGCACGGTACGAAGTTTGGCAATCTGTCGTTCGAGTTCAAAGATGGTGGCGGGCCATTCACGGACCACGTGCCCAAGTGGACCCGAAAACAATCAAGAACTGCCACTCGAAGCTCATGACCACGGGGTCTGTGGCAGATGTTCGAAGATGTGGTCGCCCTTCGACATCCATGGCCCAGGAGACGGTGCAGGCAGTTCAGGAAATGTTCGCACGGAGTCCACGAAAGTCAACTCGCCAGGCAGCTCGGGAAAGTGGACTCTCCAGCTACTCAGTGCGAACTGTGCTGAAGAAGGAGCTGAACTGGCGTGCGTGGAAGCCGCATTACTGCCAATCTCTCTCGGACGAGGACTGCGACATTCGCATGGAGTTCGGGGAAATCATGCTGGCTTGGCATGAAGACTGGCCCCATCTCTTCCGCAACATCCTCTGGAGCGACGAGGCGGTGTTCCACGTCGGAGGCTTTGTCAACCGCCACAATTGCCACTACTGGGCAGGAGAGGATCCCATGGTTACCGCTGAAAAACGGCAGAATCGGTTCAGTGTAACGGTGTGGTGTGGTATGACCTCAGATCAGGTTGTGGGCCCGTTCCTTCTGCGCAACATCATGAATGCTGAGCGGTACCTTGCTCATGGGAGAACATCGACGATCTGATATTTATGCAAGATGGCGCCCCTCCGCACTTCGCTCTTGTTGTCCGTGAGTGGCTGGATGCCCACTTCCCTGGGCGTTGGATGGGTCGTCGTGGTCCACATCAATGACCAGCCAGGAGCCCCGACTTGACACCGTGCGACTTCTTTCTTTGGGGGTGGGTAAAGGAAGAAGTCTACAGCACCAAACCGAGGACATTGGAAGAACTGGAGGACCGAATTCGGGAAGTCATGTCCTCCATCCCGCCGGAGTTCCTGCTAAAGTCAGTGGACGCCATTCCTGGGTGGCTCCAGAAGCTGGTGGAAAGAGTTGGAGCCCACATTGAATTTTAGAGAAAACCTACCATGTATGCCTACCTTTTCATATTATTTCTTCTGAAATAAATGGATAATATACGTATTTTTTTACCAATCCAAAATAGGGAGCTACTTTCCGCCCACCCTGTATATATATATATATATATATATGAAAAATTATTTCACGAAAGTGACACGTGAAAAGTATTTATGATGAATAAAACCACGAAGGAAAAAGAAACACAAAGGGGTGCTCAAGCGCTTTCGTCTAATGACATCCTCAGGAACACTGGAGTGAAAGGACAGATCAAGGCAATATATAGGTTACAAAAATAAACATACATACATACATATTCACATATATATACATATATATATATACATATATATATATATATATAAATATATACATATATATAGTAAGCATAGAAAAAATTGTGGGAGGAGCCAACATTTATATGGTCACAGAAGAATAAAGAAATAAAAATAAATATAAATATAAATTGAGAAAAAATTAATTACAAAATAGTGCCTTAGTGATATATATGTCACAGCCTAAATAATCATAAAGAAATAAACAGGCAAATAAAAAAACCATAAATACATATACATACATATATATATATATATATACATATATATACACATATATATATATATATATATATATAAAGACACTTTTAGCACTTTGGCCGACCTTCCATATAAATTCAAATGGCTTTTTTATGGAACAGGTCACAAAAAAATAAAGAAATAAAAATAAATATAAATATTGTAAGTGGAGTCTACCAATTCAAGCTCAAGAGGGAGGTTTTACAATCGATTTAATAGATGCTGCCAAATTGATATATATGTCACATTATTAAAAAATAAAAATTGAAAGATAAATTTTAAGAGAGGCACACCAATTTATAAGGGAAAAATTACCACATATGCATATTATAGTCACAAACGAATACAAAATACAAGTAAATATAAATTGGAAAACAAAATGATCCCTAGATGATATATAAAGAACAATAAAATATATATACAACATATTTACGGTATATATACGAAATATAAACGCAATATATACAGAATATATATATATATTATATATATGCATAAGGGAAAAAAATTACCAAATTTGTTTTTATAATTATTGTCTGAGAAAACGGTAGGTCGCAAAAGAATAAAGAAATAAAAATAAATATAACTTGAAAAAATTACAAATAATACACGTACACATATATACCCGCATACCCAAATATATATATACATATACACACATATATACAAACACACACACAAACACACACATATATATATATATATATATATACAAGCTTGACCTTCACGAAATGAGAAATCATCCCGCAGAACCTTTGTGAGGTTGTAAGGTAAGGTAAGGTACATACACATATACATATATATATATATATATTTAACTGCATACATACATACATACATACATATACACACATACATACATACATATACACACATATACATACAAACACATTTAACTGCAATGACCACACACATACGCACATACACATACATACATACACATACACTCATACAGCAAAAAATTGAAAAATAAAATTGTAAGGGAAACAACAGACAAAAACAAATTTTTTACCAAAGATTTAACAACCTGCCCTTTTTGTTTAAATCCATTCTGAAGGAATTCAGAGCAACGGGATCAAGTTGAAACAGACCTTTACTCATGTTAAGGTTATTTGTAAGTTGAATTATAGCCGACTCAAGAATATTTCTATTAACAATGTTGCTAGAGTGAAACAAAACTGAAACATTATTCCAATCAATACAATGGGATAACTCTGACAAATGGACAAAAAGGGCACTGGACAACTGTCCCGTTCTAACGGAATATTGATGCTGTTTTACACGCGTTTGCAAATCCTTTCCCGTCTGACCTATGTAAAAGGAATCACATTGCTTACACCCAATTTTATAGATAATGCCTAAATTATTGGTAGGGCGACAAAGGGTTGCCCATGGCCATCCCAAAAACTTGTTGATAATGCTCGCCATTGAAAGTGAATTTACAATCCTTGATACAAAGCTTAATAAGCTCCAAAACAGTGTGTGCAGGTAATGGTAAATCATAATTATGTAATTCTCTGGCGAGAAAGTCAAGCATATCATCAATCGGAACTTTTGTGAACAATGAACAAACGTCAAAACTGATCAATCTATCGTTGGTATTAATGCGAACATTATTCAATTTTTCAGTGAGATCCATGGAATTTTTTACGTGTGAATCAGAGACAGTTCCAAGAATGGGGGACAAAACATTAACAAGCCATTTGGAGAGTTTATAGGTAATAGAGCCCACCGAGCTAATAATAGGGCGCATAGGGTTACCCGGTTTGTGGGTTTTAATAAGACCATAAAGATAAGGCAAAGCAGGTGAAGTGGACAAAAAAAGGGGAATTAAATCCTTATGATCTTTGAGAATGCGTTTCAAGCCACTATTGAAAGATTTGATGACATCATCCTGTGGGTTCTTCCTAAGTTTCACGTATGTGGCGGGGTCCTGAAGCAGCTCATTCATCTTTCCAATGTAATCCACTTTGTCCATAATGACTAAGGTGTTAGCCTTGTCTGCTTTAGTAATATGGAGCTCACTATCTTTTTTTAATTGTGAAAGGCTATTGCGGAAACGTTTAGGAAAGTTATCTTCGTAAGAAATATTCGCAGCACCATAGACCAGGCCTTTAACTATGTTAACTAAAAACTGAGGAAGGTTACACTGTTTTTCAAAACGAGCAAGACTATGACAAATTTGTAAAGCAGTAGGTTTTTTAACAATATAAAAGGACATACCAAATCCAAGGGCACTTTTTGCATCGTCACTAATGTTTTTCGAAGAAAGGTTCAAAACACACTTTGAGCTTGCTTTTTTACTCCACTGACTATTTCGAATGAGACTTTTAATTTTGCGATCCAAAATGTTTCGAAGTGAAGAAGTTCTCCGACGCAACTCGTTATAAATTTCATCAAACAAAGGTTGGATCCACGGTTGGGGAATAACAGTCAAAACATTACGTTTGGCAATGCCTAAATTTTTGAAGGTGGACCACTCATTTTGTCTGGTGACTTCAATATGTTTCTTTAAAATTACTCTGCTAAAGTTGTTGAACGGATGGTCGTCCATTTCTCTGAGGCGAATCGGAAGGAGGGACTTGGGAAGGACCTGCTCCTCCAGACAATTAGTAAGAAACTTCCGTCGGATCCGAATTGCATGCCCCTTCATTAATGTAGAAGCAAACACCGACACAAACGGGGACAATAGAGGGAACAGCAAGGCGAAGGAACGCGTGGTGTTCATTATATGAAAAATTATTTCACGAAAGTGACACGTGAAAAGTATTTATGATGAATAAAACCACGAAGGAAAAAGAAACACAAAGGGGTGCTCAAGCGCTTTCGTCTAATGACATCCTCAGGAACACTGGAGTGAAAGGACAGATCAAGGCAATATATAGGTTACAAAAATAAACATACATACATACATATTCACATATATATACATATATATATATACATATATATATATATATATAAATATATACATATATATAGTAAGCATAGAAAAAATTGTGGGAGGAGCCAACATTTATATGGTCACAGAAGAATAAAGAAATAAAAATAAATATAAATATAAATTGAGAAAAAATTAATTACAAAATAGTGCCTTAGTGATATATATGTCACAGCCTAAATAATCATAAAGAAATAAACAGGCAAATAAAAAAACCATAAATACATATACATACATATATATATATATATATACATATATATACACATATATATATATATATATATATATATATAAAGACACTTTTAGCACTTTGGCCGACCTTCCATATAAATTCAAATGGCTTTTTTATGGAACAGGTCACAAAAAAATAAAGAAATAAAAATAAATATAAATATTGTAAGTGGAGTCTACCAATTCAAGCTCAAGAGGGAGGTTTTACAATCGATTTAATAGATGCTGCCAAATTGATATATATGTCACATTATTAAAAAATAAAAATTGAAAGATAAATTTTAAGAGAGGCACACCAATTTATAAGGGAAAAATTACCACATATGCATATTATAGTCACAAACGAATACAAAAAATACAAGTAAATATAAATTGGAAAACAAAATGATCCCTAGATGATATATAAAGAACAATAAAATATATATACAACATATTTACGGTATATATACGAAATATAAACGCAATATATACAGAATATATATATATATATATATATATGCATAAGGGAAAAAAATTACCAAATTTGTTTTTATAATTATTGTCTGAGAAAACGGTAGGTCGCAAAAGAATAAAGAAATAAAAATAAATATAACTTGAAAAAATTACAAATAATACACGTACACATATATACCCGCATACCCAAATATATATACATATACACACATATATACAAACACACACACACAAACACACACACATATATATATATATATATATACAAGCTTGACCTTCACGAAATGAGAAATCATCCCGCAGAACCTTTGTGAGGTTGTAAGGTAAGGTAAGGTACATACACATATGTGTGTGGTCATTGCAGTTAAATGTGTTTGTATGTATATGTGTGTATATGTATGTATGTATGTGTGTATATGTATGTATGTATGTATGTATGCAGTTAAATATATATATATATATGTATATGTGTATGTACCTTACCTTACCTTACAACCTCACAAAGGTTCTGCGGGATGATTTCTCATTTCGTGAAGGTCAAGCTTGTATATATATATATATATATATATGTGTGTGTTTGTGTGTGTGTGTTTGTATATATGTGTGTATATGTATATATATATTTGGGTATGCGGGTATATATGTGTACGTGTATTATTTGTAATTTTTTCAAGTTATATTTATTTTTATTTCTTTATTCTTTTGCGACCTACCGTTTTCTCAGACAATAATTATAAAAACAAATTTGGTAATTTTTTTCCCTTATGCATATATATATATATATATATATTCTGTATATATTGCGTTTATATTTCGTATATATACCGTAAATATGTTGTATATATATTTTATTGTTCTTTATATATCATCTAGGGATCATTTTGTTTCCAATTTATATTTACTTGTATTTTTGTATTCGTTTGTGACTATAATATGCATATGTGGTAATTTTTCCCTTATAAATTGGTGTGCCTCTCTTAAAATTTATCTTTCAATTTTTATTTTTTAATAATGTGACATATATATCAATTTGGCAGCATCTATTAAATCGATTGTAAAACCTCCCTCTTGAGCTTGAATTGGTAGACTCCACTTACAATATTTATATTTATTTTTATTTCTTTATTTTTTTGTGACCTGTTCCATAAAAAAGCCATTTGAATTTATATGGAAGGTCGGCCAAAGTGCTAAAAGTGTCTTTATATATATATATATATATATATATGTGTATATATATGTATATATATATATATATGTATGTATATGTATTTATGGTTTTTTTATTTGCCTGTTTATTTCTTTATGATTATTTAGGCTGTGACATATATATCACTAAGGCACTATTTTGTAATTAATTTTTTCTCAATTTATATTTATATTTATTTTTATTTCTTTATTCTTCTGTGACCATATAAATGTTGGCTCCTCCCACAATTTTTTCTATGCTTACTATATATATGTATATATTTATATATATATATATATGTATATATATTATATGTATATATATGTGAATATGTATGTATGTATGTTTATTTTTGTAACCTATATATTGCCTTGATCTGTCCTTTCACTCCATTGTTCCTGAGGATGTCATTAGACGAAAGCGCTTGAGCACCCCTTTGTGTTTCTTTTTCCTTCGTGGTTTTATTCATCATATATATATATATATATTATATAAAGAACGACGCTTGTGTAGAAGAGCGTTCCGTTCTTTACATTAATTATACTCTGTACTGTTTGCAGTTAAAAAAAAAAAAAATATATATATATATATATATATATATAGTCATGCGGTTTGCTTCTACAAAGCTTCAATTTAATATTTAGGAGAAATCCAATGACAAGGAGGAATGTAAATGCCATGAAAAGTCTTCTTTAATGCGCAACGTTTCGAGCAATACGCTCATCATCAGGCTAGATAATAACAATATGAAATTAGAATCAATAAATAAATGTGAACAAGACAAAATAATTTCTATAAAACCTATTCATTAAAAGCAAATTTTAAAAAGACTAAAAGAAGAGGGTTAAATTCAAAGTTATAAAAATTTACATATAAAATTACAAGAAATTTAAAAGCTATTTTTAAATTACATATAGTAAATTTGAAATTAGTACACTGGAATAATTAACACTAATACAATGGAATAATTAACACTACGAACCTTTCAATGCTGGTTCAGAGGCACGAGTAATTTAAAACAAAACAAAACAGGAAACAAGCTATGGGTTGGGCGGTTGGAGAGTTATAAGTTAGGGGAG
Source organism: Bathynomus jamesi (assembly GCA_023014485.1). Classification (NCBI taxonomy): domain Eukaryota; kingdom Metazoa; phylum Arthropoda; class Malacostraca; order Isopoda; family Cirolanidae; genus Bathynomus; species Bathynomus jamesi. The sequence continues at coordinate 65,712 of JAJOZX010003188.1, read as the reverse complement.
GGGGGATTATAAAAAATTGGGGAGGGGGAGGGGGGGGGGAGTTGGGGAGGGGGATTATAAAAAATTTAGAGGGACAGCTGAGGAATCCACGTTTAGAGAAGGGGTCAATGTTTTAATATAAAGAGATTCCAAAATTCTAAGTGAGTTAGGACAAGAATTACAACCGAGAATTTTAAAATTATCTAAAGTGACATCAGTTTTACATTTTATACTATGTTCCCGAATACTGGAGGCTTCTTTTTTATTTAAAATTTTACCTGTTCGGCAACTTATTCCCATATGCGAATAAAATCTAGCCCTGAGGGAGCGCACGGTGCTGCCAATATAAGTACCAAGGAGACACCTTGGGCAGGTAAATAAATATACAACACCGCTACGCAACGAATCAGGAGTTCGATCCTTCGCTGAGAAAAAGCTACCTAAAGACATTTTGTTAATAAATATAATGCGAAAATCAGTATGATAAAAAATTTTTCTTAACAACTTTGTAAATTTAAGTTTAAATTCTTTATTCATGGGACCCATTTCAGGTACCAGGAAATATTTTATATCTTTAGGCACTGAAATACAGGGAAGTTGAGGGCTATAAACATTATTTAAGAAAGATCTTATTAGTTTATCTACATATTGAACAGGAAAACTATTATTGGTAAAATATGATCTTAAATTATTAAATTCATCGTTTAGTAAGGTAAAACTAGAGGTCAAATTATATCCTCTGAACAAGAGAGTTTTAATACACGACATCTTATAGTTAAAATCAGTAAAACTAAAGAAATTCATGCCCAAACCAGTAAAAGTGGGTTTCCTGTAAACTGATGTAGTAATAGAATCACCTTTTTTCGAAATTAAAAGATCTAAAAAGGGAAGGGAGCCATTTTTCTCAGTTTCCATTGTATAAGTTATATTGGGGTGCAGAGAATTTAAGAAGTTAAAAAATTGTTGCGCTTGTACAGCATTATCAAAAACAGCTATCGAGTCATCAACGAAGCGTCGATAGAAAATTGGTTTACAATGGGTGGGAGATTGTCTAAAAATTACACTTTCTAAATGAGTCATAAAAAAATCAGCTGATAAAGGTCCGACGGGTGATCCCATCCCAACACCATCAATTTGTTGGTAAACCTTATTATTGAAAGTAAAATAACATTGCTTAAAAACCAATTCTAAAAGTTCCTTAAAATAAGACCATGAAAAACCATGAAAACTATCATCAGAGCTAAAAACCCTATCTAAAATAATGGCAATAGTTTCTGATACAGGTACATTCGTGAAAAGCGACTTTACATCAAAACTGACAAAAAACTTTTTTGAATCGAAATTCTTACTAAGAAGATCTTTTTGAAATTCATAAGAGTTATTTATAGTATAAGCATTTTTCGCAAAAGGTGACAGGAGACCAACAACAAATTTTGCCAATTGAAAGGTAGGTAAGTTATACGAAGCTAAAATAGGACGGAGAGGTGTTCCAACTTTATGGATTTTAGGCAAACAGTATAATTGAGCAAGATCAGAACCAGATACGAACAACTGAGAGTAAGTATCATTTTTTATTATCTTTAGAGACTTTAATCGTGCCAAAAATCTATTAACTTGGTTCGTAGTGTTAATTATTCCATTGTATTAGTGTTAATTATTCCAGTGTACTAATTTCAAATTTACTATATGTAATTTAAAAATAGCTTTTAAATTTCTTGTAATTTTATATGTAAATTTTTATAACTTTGAATTTAACCCTCTTCTTTTAGTCTTTTTAAAATTTGCTTTTAATGAATAGGTTTTATAGAAATTATTTTGTCTTGTTCACATTTATTTATTGATTCTAATTTCATATTGTTATTATCTAGCCTGATGATGAGCGTATTGCTCGAAACGTTGCGCATTAAAGAAGACTTTTCATGGCATTTACATTCCTCCTTGTTATTGGATTTCTCCTAAATATTATATATAATATATATATATATATATATATATATATATATATATATATATATATATATATATATACAATATGTATATATAATAGGGGGGTCGAAATTTTTTATTCTTCTTCTACACACTGCTCGGAGTTTCTTTGGGCCCCTAAACAACATACTGTAATTACACCGCTATGCGCCACCATCCCCCTACCCGTTGCATATGCCCCCACCTTTTTTTAAATTGAAATGAAATTGAAACCAATTCTTTGAATAAAAAAACTTGATAAATGACAAAGATTAAAGTAAATAATGATATAAGTAAAGTTAAAGTAAGTTTTATATATATATATATATATATATATATATATATTATATATATATATATATATATATATATATATATACATATATATATATATATACACACACATTTCAACTGCAAAGAACACGCAGTATAATTAACGTAAAGAACGACGCTTGTATAAGAGAACATTCCGCGCAAGATGAGGAGGGAGAACGAACAAATGAAAAAATGAGGTAACCACCCGGGAATCGAACCCGGGATCTTCCGATCTTCTGACCGGCAATTGGAAGATCCCGGGTTCGATTCCCGGGTGGTTACCTCATTTTTTCATTTGTTCGTTCTCCCTCCTCATCTTGCGCGGAATGTTCTCCTATACAAGCGTCGTTCTTTACGTTATTTTTACTGCGTGTTCTTTGCAGTTGAAATGTATATATAGTTGCGGCATGCGGGAGGTGCCCCCCTCGGGGCATTGGTTTCTGCGCGTATGTAGGAGAATTACGACTTCTGATCGAGTGAGGCCCATGGTGTAGTGGTTATCATATCTGACCGGCAATCGGAAGATCCCGGGTTCGATTCCCGGGTAGTTACCTCATTTTTTAATTTGTTCGTTCTCCCTCCTCATCTTGCGCGGAATGTTCTCCTATACAAGCGTCGTTCTTTACGTTGATATATATATATATATATATAATAATAAGAAATCTTTCTCCGTATATTACTTAAAGAATCAATTGAAGCATACTAAAATCAAAATATTCACCTTAAGAAATTTAAAATCGTAAATTACTGACACCACTGGCCTTTCCAATGGAACACAGGTAGTTTTTTTCTCGACTCCAGTACATTCAAAATAGATTTAAGTCTGTTTTCGTAACCATTTCTATCTTGTGATGCTTCTGTTACCACATTTTCAGCATGTTCTACTCCCTGGCTGTGACAGGGAAAAGGAATAAGCTGAAGTGGTTCATTTCGAACTTTAAGATCATCATTTGTCAAATTCTGTGAAATAGGTGGAGGGGTGATGGTTTCGTTGTCCCAGTCGATCATGTTAGGATAATCGTCTGCTTCAAAGTTCAGTGTTTTTGGCAGCTCAAAATTTCTCGCATTGGTGCTCCTAGTTCTTGCTCGAATGATGTGCTGAAGAGCCAGCTCTCTGACCTCTCTTCTTGTGTCTGTTATCATTGAGAGTAAGATATTCTCTTGGTGGGCAAAATAGGCGTTATTTCTGAAGACATGCTCCATAATCATCCGATGCTTTTTATCTAAGCCTTTAAGCAAGTGCATGATATACCAAAAATTAGATGCTCCCTCATTTGCCTTTGGATGAGACTTTATCCAAAACCAGCCTGGAGCGTAAACCAGCATTATAATTTTTACTAGGTCTTGGATCTTTTTGTCTGGATTCCGTGTAGAGACATATAAGCGCAGGATCCTGTTTGCTCGTGTTAGCCATCTTGCATGATGGAGGGCACCTGGGGATCTGGTGGCTAACGCTTGTGAAATGCGTCTAAATTGTATGCTAATGCACATTTCATACATATATTTTTGGTCACTGCTGAAACTTTTAACAATATCGGCGGAAACTTCTTTAATGTTGCCCTCTACAGGGGTATAATCAACTATATCCAGTTTGGTCAAATCCTCTCGGAGTTTATTTCCAAGAGAACCTTTGAAGGTTTTTGGTCCCGAAGTTTTTCCATCAATTGATTCAAATACGTGCCTGAAGGGCAGTTCGTTTGCATGCAAAAGGCAAATCAGCCATTGTACCGGCCTGTCCAGATATAATTCAATCAATTTTAGCGCTCCGCCAATCTTGCCAGTGTTCACTGGGGTGCCATCGCATAGCAAAGCTTTGAGGGATTCTTTGCTATTAGAATCAACTATAAAAGTTATTATTTCATCTGCAATACAACAAGCAGTTCCGTTATCTGGAGCTATATGATCCATGTGAACATCACCGGGTTCTTTGACTATTACATAATGTTCTTCGTACTCCATTCCCTTCTTTGTCTTAGTTTGATCTTTTCTACCATTAAATCCAATGCCTTCAATCTGTGTGTTCTCTGATTTCACTTTGATTTTGTTCTTTTTACCCACACGTATTCTTTCTCTTTCCACTTTTTTCCTATCCATCATATTGGTTTCGTCTAATATTCCCATATCCTTCAAAGCTGCATTTACTATAGCTGCAGTAGCTCTGTAACTTACACGGTATCTATCTGCTGTTATTGTTAAGTTATCATAAATAATTCTGTTCTGATGGTTTTCTCTCAGCTCAAAATCCGGAACAAAGTCAATATCGTCGCTGTCATCATCAATTTCCATGCTCTCATCTTCCATAATATGTAAAGGGTCCAGTTTGCTGGTTGAGGTGACATTCATATCTAGGCTTATCTTGGCTCTTCTTTCTAATCCTTTAACTCTATCGTGAGTCCTTTTTCTTGCGGAAGTCGTTACTCTGTTGATTGGTCCTAGTTGGTTTTTTCTTTGTTTCTGCCCCACAAAAGACTCCCACTCAATCACTGGAACTCTAATATCACATCTGCAATCCGTTCGACTGATTTTTTTATCGTAACAAGTACAAGTGCAAATATCAAACATTTCATCGAATGTCTCCACCTTCTGCTGAAAACTGTTGTTTCTTTGTTTTAATGGTACTGTATTTAGCTTTGCTGCAGATTCTATTAATCGTTCAAGTTTTATAGCTATTCCTTCAAATCCTATATGTGGAGAGGAAAACTTCTCCCAAATGGCTTCCACATCTTTAGTGACAATTCTGTAACATTCTTTTGCTGTTCTAGAACCTTTCGAAATCAGTTCTTCTCGTTTTTTTACCAATAAATAATGCTTAAATACGTCAGCCTTTGAAGGAGTCATTGAAGGTGGAAATTCTGCAGGGTGACCAAATGTTGAATTGTGCGTTTTGCTTCTTGTCGCCATGATTTCACTTATTTAGGCCTAGTAGCATTAATAACAAGAAACTAATTGTTAAATTCTAGCAATTGAATCATTCAATCTGAATTTAATATAACTCATTCGGAATTAAATCATAACTCATTCAATCATAAACAATCTGAAAATAACAATCTGAAACTAAACAAAAAAACGTGACAATAATTTATATAAGTCATCTAATCTATCTAAATTAATCTATGTAACCTATTCAATCTATCTAAAACTCTACCAAAATAATCTATCCAAATTAATCTAATCTACTTAATAAGACTTAATATAATGCATGATTGTCACATTTGGGGTTTATATCTGTGGAGAGAGTAAAATGGGGGGGGGATGCTATGGAAGGGGTAAGGGGGGTCGCATATACTCATTTTTTTTACAAGATGTTGAGATCATCATTTCCAAATACGTGCATACTGTGGAATTGGAGAAATTCGATTTTTGATATGTTTCGACCCCCCTAAAATATATATAGATATATAATATATATAAATAATATAATATATAATATATACATATATATATACATATATACATATATATATATATATATATATATACAGGGTGGGCGGAAAGTAGCTCCCTATTTTGGATTGGTAAAAAAATACGTATATTATCCATTTATTTCAGAAGAAATAATATGAAAAGGTAGGCATACATGGTAGGTTTTCTCTAAAATTCAATGTGGGCTCCAACTCTTTCCACCAGCTTCTGGAGCTGCCCAGGAATGGCGTCCACTGACTTTAGCAGGAACTCCGGCGGGATGGAGGACATGACTTCCCGAATTCGGTCCTCCAGTTCTTCCAATGTCCTCGGTTTGGTGCGGTAGACTTCTTCCTTTACCCACCCCAAAGAAAGAAGTCGCACGGTGTCAAGTCGGGGCTCCTGGCTGGCCATTGATGTGGACCACGACGACCCATCCAACGCCCAGGGAAGTGGGCATCCAGCCACTCACGGACAACAAGAGCGAAGTGCGGAGGGGCGCCATCTTGCATAAATATCAGATCGTCGATGTTCTCCCATGTGCTGACAACCGGCCAGACCTCGTTTCGCAACATAGCAAGGTACCGCTCAGCATTCATGGTGTTGCGCAGTAGGAACGGACCCACAACCTGATCTGAGGTCATACCACACCACACCGTTACACTGAGCCGATTCTGCCGTTTTTCAGCGGTAACCGTGCGACTTCTTTCTTTGGGGGTGGGTAAAGGAAGAAGTCTACCGCACCAAACCGAGGACATTGGAAGAACTGGAGGACCGAATTCGGGAAGTCATGTCCTCCATCCCGCCGGAGTTCCTGCTAAAGTCAGTGGACGCCATTCCTGGGCGGCTCCAGAAGCTGGTGGAAAGAGTTGGAGCCCACATTGAATTTTAGAGAAAACCTACCATGTATGCCTACCTTTTCATATTATTTTTTCTGAAATAAATGAATAATATACGTATTTTTTTACCAATCCAAAATAGGGAGCTACTTTCCGCCCACCCTGTATATATATATATATATATATATATATATATATATATATATATATATAATATATATAAATATAATAAATAATATATATATATAATAATATATTATAATATATATATATATATATATATAATATATATAATATATATATAAATAATATAATATAATTAGACGCATATGTTGATAGATTGGGTATAGTTTAAGGCAGTAAAATTAAGGGTTCGATAAGATAGATTTTTATTCTCTTTTCATTAAAGATCACAATAATCAGACTAGAGGTCATAGTATGAAATTATTTAAGCCAAGATGTATAACAAAGTTAAGAAAACATAGTTTTACAAGTGTTGTGGGATTAGGGAGGCAGCATCTTGGGTTAGGGGATACTCTGTGTCCTTACACACCCCATTTAAAGAGATTCCTCTGCCGAGCGGTGCCCCCCATAGTACTGTGAGGTATTGAAAAACTTATGAGCTTCACTTACCCCACAAACACCTTTAAATGGGAGACCTCTAATGGGTGCACACACATTTCTACATTACTGTACAGTCTTTACAGCCACACCTACACTTTTCCTCCTAAGTATATATATATATTGTAATGTATATGGTTGTAAATTGTGACTTGGTCCGCAATTGATATGGACCGTGACTTATTTTTGGTTGGCAAGGTACTGGTATTGATGGATACCGTAATGAAATTGACTGGATTCTTTGGATCTGATATATTTGCATGTCGGTTATAATTTTCTCTGCTTATACCAGCGCTTTCAAGTGGCCACAGAGATAAAAATCTAGTGGCGTGAGATCCGGACATCTAGCTGGCCATTCCACAGGCCCTCGACGTCCTATCCAATGACCAGGGAATTGTTGGTACAGGTATTCCCTTACTTGGGTGCTGTAATGTGTAGGAGCGCCGTCTTGCTGGAACCATGTTGGGAAATTTCCTTCTTCGTTCAAGACACTGGGAAATGCTTCTTCCTTGAGCATACGTAGGTAGGTGCTTCCAGTGACATGTTCATCGAAAAGGAGGGGACCTATGATGCGATCCTTCCAAATGCCACACCATACCATCACCCGAGATGCACCTTGTTCCTTTGAAGAGGTATACCAGAGAGGGTTGTTTTGAGACCAGTAGCGGGTGTTCTGTCGATTTACCTCACCATTTCCATAAAAAACAGCATCGTCACTGAACAGAATGGTGGACAGGAAATTGGCATCCCGAGCATATTGTTCCATAGCCCATTAATAAAATTCCATCCGCCGGTCGGGATCATCTTCGCTTAATTTCTGTAGGATCTGAAGTTTATATCGATGCCATTTGTGAGCCTGAAGAATGCGATGGATGCTGCTTTGCGACACTCCTCTCTCTGCGGACAATCGCCGAAGATACTTATTGGGACTTCTGGTAAAATGAGCCAGGATAGCAGTCGCGGTATCATCGTCAGTGGACCTCCTTGAAGGTCCACTGCGTGGTTTATCTTTTTATCTTCTATGGATCCTGTTTCCTTAAACTTTGCAACACGTCTGCTAACACAATTCTGTGTTATTGGCTCGCGGTCTGGATGCAGTCTGCTAAATTCAGCAGCGGCCTCTCTTTGACTCCGATTTCCTATGAGTAGAATTATCTGGATTCGTTCTTCCTTGCTCACAGACATTATGGCCTGAAGAAAGAGAAAAATATGAATTATGGTTTGTAGAGATAGAAAAATATGAATTTCTCCTATGATGCCGGACTTATGGGACACCCTGTATATAATATATATATTATATAAATATGATATATATATATATATATACACACACACACACACACACACACACACACACATATATATATATATATATATATATATATATGGGATGAATTTCACAATAAAACACGTGAAATGAATGAATGCTGCAAACCCCCAACAAAAAGAAAAACGATTCCAAGGCCTTTCGTCATTCCCTGACGAGGTGTAGCTTTAAATACACGAAAGGCCTTGGAATCGTTTTTCTTTTTCCTTTGGGTTTGCAGCATATATATATATATATATATAATATATATATATAATATTATAATAATATATATATATATATAATATATATATATATATATATATATATATATTATTATATATATATATATATATATATATATATGATACACACAGATCGTGCATGGAACAAGGAATTCTTCTGGGATAATTAAATCCACTACAGTCCGAATTAGTAATGGAAAATTACAAATACCATAGTTTTTCTTTTTCATGATGCTAGCCCGACGTGGGCAACGGGTCACTCGCAAAGAGGTCGCATAAATATAGCCTCCCTCACCAGCTATCTGCAAAGCTGACAGGATCAAGCTTTGGGACATGGATCTAGGGTTAAAGCAGCCTAGCCCTGCTCATTTAGAACCTCAATATAAGCAAAAGACTCTCTGCCTTCACGTCAGATTGAAGACATCAAAAGAAAAAGGGGTAACTATTATATTTTTAGCCAAAAACCAAAATTTAAATCTCACCTGGCAGAATTGAGCGTCTACTTTTCAAGGCACATAACATGTCCGTTTCAAGATGGGAATGAACTCAGAATGGTTCCCTGAGGTTTTTTATGACACACACAGACCGTGCATGGAACAAGGAACTCTTCTGGGATAATTAAATTCACTATAGTCCGTATGCTTCCAAGTTGCATACCCCTTGCAATTCCATTTTGTGGTTGGCAACAAAGGTTGGCACTCCCCTTTGGGGGGATCAGCTTGGGGGATAACACCAGGTTGCATACCCCTTGCAGCCCCATTTTGGGGCTGGCAACAAGGGGGGCGGGGAATTTTCTCTTTTTTCTTTTTTTTTGCAACAAAGGGGGTGGGGGTTGGCACTCTTGCAACAAAAGTGGTGGGGGGTTGACACTCTTGCAACAAAGTGGGTGGGGTTGGTACTCTTGCAACATTACGTAATATTATGCAACAGTGCAATGCAACTTGAAAAGTGGACGCTCAATTCTGCCAGTTGAGGTTTAAGTTTTGGTTTTTTGGCTAAAAATATAATAGTTACCCTTTTTTCTTTTGATGTATTCAATCTGACGTGAAGGCAGCGAGTCTTTTGCTTATATTGAGGTTCTAAATGTAGCAGGGCTAGGCTGCTTTAACGCTAGATCCATGTCCCAAAGCTGGATCCTGTCTGCTTTGCAGATAGCTGGTGAGGGAAACTATATTTATGGGACCTCTTTGCGAGTGACCCGTTGCCCACGTCGGGCTAGCATCATGAAAAAGAAAAACTATGGTATTTGTCATTTACCATTACTAATTCGGACTATAGTGGATTTAATTATCCCAGAAGAGTTCCTTGTTCCATGCACGGTCTGTGTGTATCTTAAAAACCCTCTGGGGACCATTCTGAGTTCATTCCCATATATATATATATATATATATATATATATATATATATAATACATAAAACCTTTGGTTAACTTCCGCCCGATCTGTTCATTCTGACGAAGGTCAAGCTTTTCAATTCACCTTAGACCTACAGTTTAACGTGGAATCCGAACCACGCCCCATCAGCAGCCCAGCGTCTTAACCACTAGGACTAGGCCACCTAGGGTACCCATTTATCTACTAACCACTTTCTTCTGTTGTGTGGAAGGATGAACAGCTGGGTTTTGTTTCGCGCCGTCTGCCGTCGGGTCTAGAACCCGGGGCCGATGGATTCGTAGTCAGCGACGCTAACCACAACAGATGATAGTCCATATGACAAATATTATTAATACAATGACAATTCATATACTAAGGATAGAAATATATACAATTGATTAGAAATAATATTGTAATGTCGAAGTTAAGTGGAGCTACAGACAGACGTTTTCGTACCAAGAAGTTCATATCTTAGAGGTTAAATGGCAGGAATCATGGATAGCTTGGATGATCGGGTTGGTTGATTTTTTAATTCTTTGCATTAGACTGTGTTGAGCATGTCTTGTTACCTTCGGGAAGCTCGGGACATTGCGGGTAGCAAACATTTGCGAAGCTGAGCATCTCGGGGGTAATTTATGTAAGAGTCTAAAAGACCTGTTGTACAGCAAATTTAGGGTTCTGCCAGAACCTTTTTTATAATTCACCCAGAGTTGCTGACCGTATATATTACTGCAGAAAGTACGAAAGAGTGTGTCTTTAGCTTCACTTGTACAGAAACGAAAGTTCCTTATGGTCATATTCGCTTTAGCACACAGGCTTCGAGATTGTTTTCTTATATCCGAGTCATCACTCAAGGAGCTGGTAATAGTTTGACCCAAATACTTAAACTCTTGTACTTCCTCAATTACTTCACCATTCATTTTAAACCTTATATCAGCTGGCTGATTACAGCTTTTAGGATGAAATTGCATAACCTTAGTTTTTGTAACATTAAAAAGAATATCATGTTTCTGCGAATACACTTCGCAGATTTAGTAGCCGATCCAGACCTTTAACAGAGGGACTTATTAACACCATATCATCGGCATAAACTAAGTTATTTATCCTTGTGTTATCTATACAACATCCACTGTTGCCTCATTAAGTGAAGCAATTAATCCGTCAATATACACATTAAACAGCATAGGGGAGAGCAAGGAGCCTTGTCTCACCCCGCAAGAGGAGCCAAAACACTCGGATAGTACATTGCCCCACCTAACAGTGAAAGATTGGTGGGAATACCAAAATTTCAATAAATTTAATATGTACATGGGAACCTTCCTGTCTTCTAGTTTTGCAAATAAAATATTGTGGTTCACCCTATCATATGCCTTACTTATATCAAGGAAACAGCTATAAATGGTTGAATTACTGTCAATGTATTTAGATATTGTTTCTTTAAGTACATAGATACACAGGTCAGTTGAGTGGGACCTTTTAAAGCCAAACTGATTAGATGTCCATAGGAAATCATTTAATCGGAGTAACAAGAGTTTTTCTAGTAGTTTCGAGAAGCAGGAAGCGACAGCAATAGGCCTGTAATTATTGCTGGACAGAATGTCTCCGTACTTATTTTTGACCAGGGGCAAGATATATACCCTCATGAACTCTGCAGGGATATAGCTATGAGCAAGCATGGCTGATAGGAGCAATGATATATGCAGACATACTACGTCATTTGCATATTTTAAGTGCTCATTCGATAAGTCATCTACCCCTGACGCAGAACCAGTCTTTAACTCTTTAATTAACCTCTTTACTTCAGAAAATGATATCAAAATATTTTCCCTTGTCCCTCCCACAATCGTTTCGCTGCAATCTATCTTAAGATTATCCCTACTCACACTATTAAGAATGTTAGAGTAGTGGTTTTTCCACAGCTTTGCAATTTCATCCTCCCCCGACACCCCATCGATTGTCGGAGGGAGGACATTTTTGACACCCGTTTGATTCTTAACAAATTTCCAAAATTTGTTATTATCGTTATTTATGCGAGCTTCACAGGCTTTTGATGCTCGAATAGACTCTTCTTCCTGTTTACATCGCCTTATGGCCGCCTTATACTGACCCCGACTTCTACACATATTCATGTATACTGGTCCTAATCTGGGTCTACCATGAAAGCACCACAAATCATAGGCGTCTTTCGATTCCCTCTTCAGGGGGGCAATAAAATCATTCCATCCAGGAATAACCTTAGTATGATAGTTGTAAGATTTAATCAGGGGCTTCCTGCTTCTCTTAACAGGGATATTATCTTACTATAATACCTATCTATGAGTTTACAGTGAGAATCATTTGAGCAAGGATTATTACAGGCAAGGTGCAAAATTTCTAAATTATTAAAGAGGTGACATGTTCTGTCTTTGTATTCTATTCTCTGCTGCATATTAACATTGGACCAATCGACGCGATTATTCTTACCTATTGAGTTCTTGTTAAGTCGTGTTGCGCATAAATTGGTAACGTTAATTAATATTTCTAATGGTCTATGATCAGAAAGAAGGAAATCATGCAAATATGAACTCTAACAATTCGATCCTTTAGATTATTACTAGTGAGACAATGATCAATCCACCTGGTGGTACCACTCATATCGCTAACGTATGTAAAATTACCACTGGCTACCCCTAATACATCTACATCACTTATACTTAAATTGGCCGACTCGCACATGTTACCCAATTCTACAAAGAATTCCGAGTTCACATGTGCGTTAAAGTCCCCCATTATTATACAGTGAGAATATTTGGGGTTATCTGATAATGACTTAATTTTGTACAGCAAATCAATGTATTCATCTAGATTACTGCCGTTGTTGTATGGTAAATAGCAGTTTACAATTAATATGCAATCATTGTTCACTTGTAATTCAATGCCTAACAACCTTACATTATCGCTTGTTAAAAATTTATATGTTTTGACAAATTTTTCCTTAATAAGAAAGCAACACCACCAAAAGGCCTACCGTACATTAATTCATCTGACAAGTCTACTGCTGATGACGCATGGTACATAAAGTCATCATGGATGGTAGAGAGGAATTTTAGCTCTTGCTTAGGTAGCCAGTGCTCCTGCAGGAGTATCAAATCTGCACTGTCGCAGATTTTATGAACATCTACAGTTGAATTCCTCACTGACCTTACATTATATGAGACTATTTTCAACAAGTTATCCGCCATGACTGATAGAATTTATTATTAGTAAGATTATTATTATTATACACAGTACAACTTTCAGGCATTACCGTTAGGGCGCCTATTATTATTATTATTATTATTTTTATTGCCTGTTATCAAATCTCCTGGAAAAGTGAATAAACTCCTTAACAATAATACCGTCTGGCCATTGACTCATATTATACGGGTTGAAATGCGCATTTACACCTTTAATTATTACTTTAAAAGAGTTATAATACGGAGATTTCGTGTTTAGTTTATTAACTATCACTATACTGTGTTCACCAATGATTTCTTCTATCATGTGTCGAATATCGCTTGCCTCGTTCGAGAGCTGAATTCGCGACACAAATAGGGTGAGATTCTCCATCGGTGGCCTCGCCGCGGAGACCGGTTGAGGAGACCTTGGGAGGGCGCCTATTAACAGTTACCCACCCGTCCTGCTCCCTCGATCTCCCTGAGGCAGGGTTCGCCTGCCTGGGGGATGGGTGGCACAACCTTTGGGGGATAGGAGGCCCCTCCCTTACTCTGTGGCTTGGTGAGGGTCTGTTAGCGGTGTTTATACCCTGACGGCCGCGCGCGTGCCTCTCCTTCTTCGGTGGGAGGGGGGGGAACTGCGCACCGAGCGAGGCGTAATCGAACACCTCTCCTCTGCAGTGGGAGGCAGGGAAGAGGGCAATGATGCCTCGACTCTCGGCATTGGACCGTCCCTGTTCCTCATTGTGAGATCGGGAGCAGGGTCCTTTCCTGAACGGGAGGGGGGTTGACCGCTACCCCTGCATGCTGCGTTTCCACCCACCTTCAGGGGGGAGTTGGAGGCGGGGATTTCGTTTCCCTCGCTGCCCGACGCGCTTCTTGGAGATCTGGCTTGCTGAACTACTTCCGAGTAACGGCTTTGGGAGGAGCGTCTCTTTCAACGCATCTAACTCTGACCGGAACTGTTCTATCGAAATCGCGTTTTTCTGATTTGACACCACGTGTTGGTGTTTCAGTTCAACTATCGACTTTTGTACCTCATTATACTGTTTGAGGAGCACCGAGACGTTTACGTCACCCATAGAGATTACCGGTATTCTATGGAAGTTAGTAACGTAAAAGGTAATATTATTCTCATTATCCCGGAGGGTCGACACTTTATTTATAATGTCTTTCAGGGTATTCTCGTTTTTAGAATTACCTCTACGAGTTGGGAGGGAAGCACCGAACAGGGTGTTTAATTGTACCCTCGCATGTTCTATTTCTTCTGAATCATAAAAATCATGACAGACAGATACAAGAAGGTCTGACCTAATATGATCTACTTTGTCGAATATAAAACATAACAAGGATTTTCTACAAGATTTACAGCAGACCCATTGTATCTGTAACGGCTTGCGGGGGAGCGTAGCTGGTGGGGGCTGGTTGGGGGTGGCGATGGGGGGAACGCCGAAAGGGGTCCCACTTTTTCGTCCCTTTAAATCATGCTCGGGATACCAACGGTTTGATGTTCAGGCATCTTTTCACATTAATTATGTAACTATTACTATGACACAAAAAGTAAACACGCGGAGTCACTGTACGATTATACCGTAATGGATATAATATATATTATATATATCTAAAACATATATATATATATATATATATACCTTACCTTATGAACCTTATGTTGTTTCGTGTGTTGGTCTCTCTTCACACGGAGGTCAAGCTGGTGGCCCCGCCTCAAGGTCTGGCCTGGTGGAGGAGCGAGTTACTTTCTTGCGCTCTCCACCGTACATAGCCAGGCACGCCCGGCTCATCTGGTACTGTCCTGAGCCAGGCATCCAGTCTTTTCTTGAAGACTTCAACTTTGACCCCCGTTACGTTTCTGAGGTCCTTAGGAAGCTGGTTGAAAAGTCTTGGCCCCGTGACAACCAAGCTATTTTCCTTCAGGGTTGAGGAGGTCCCTTGTCGTGCTTTTAATTTGGGAACACTACACATTCTGCCTTTCCTATTTTCCAGTGTCGTTTGAATGGTAATTGGGTTTAGTTTTAGGTTTGGTACCAGTTTTTCGATCATTTTCCATATGTAGATTATGATGTACCTCTCTCTTCTTCTTTCCAGTGAGTACAGATTTAGTTTACGTAGTCTTTCCCAGTAGTTGAGTTCTTTGCAGCCATCAATCTTGGCTGTGAAATGCCTTTGCGTTTCTTCTAGTTTATTAGTTTCTTCCTTTTTATATGGGGACGTCAAAACTGAGCAGTATTGAAGTTTTGGTATAATCAGTGTTTTTAGCAGGGGAATCATTACTGTCCTGTCCCTTCTCTTGAACGTTCTTAGAACCTGTCCGGCGATTCTTTTTGCTTATTTATCGCTATCTGATTTTGTGTTTCGAATTTCGCATCATCTGTCATTATTATCCCGAGATCAATCGCTTTCATGCTTCTCTGAATTTCCTGTCTATCTGGAGCATAATATGCAGTCTGTTTAAGTTCTTCTTTTCTACCATATCTCAAGAGCTGAAATTTCTCGGCGTTGAATGACATGTTGTTGTCTTCTGACCATTTGTATATTTTGTTCGTGTCCCTCTGCAAGGCCTCCACGTCATGCACATCGCTGATTTTTCTGCTGCTTCTTTGTATCGTCTGCAAAGGATGTTACTATACTATTGCTGTTTACTCCGCTGTCTATGTCTGTTAGCATGATAATGAACAGGAGTGGGGCCAGTACTGTCCCTTGTGGTACTGAGCTGCGTACTTCCGATTCTGATGATGATATACCTTGAATTTTGACGACCTGCAGACGATCACTAAGGAAGTTGTAGATCCATTTTCCCACTTTTCCTGTTATTCCCATGTCTTTAATTTTATGTCCTATTATACCATGGTCACATTTATCGAAAGCTTTAGCAAAATCTGTGTATATAACATCGTAGTTGTCATTGCCTTCTAATGCATCTAGGATATTGTTGTAGTGCTCTATTAGTTGTGATAGGCATGATCTACCTGATCAGAATCCATGCTGATTTTCGTTGAATCTTTCCCGTGTCTCCAGGAAATCATAAATTTTCTGTCTAACTATTCTTTCAAATACTTTGGTGAGGTGGGACGTCAATGACACTGGTCTATAGTTCTTTGCTTGAGATCTGTCCCTCCTTTATATATAGGGACAATGTTTGCTCTTTTCAAGATGCTCGGTATTTCCCCAGTGTCTAGGGATCTCTCCATATCCAGTATAAAGGTGTAGCTATTTCATTTTTACAGTTTTTAATCAATAGTGCGTTCCAATTGTCCGGACCTGCAGCTGAATGTAGTTTCATTTGTTCTATAGCTCTCGCTACATCTTCTGGTGTAAACTCAAAGTCTGTTATATACTCTCCTTGCAATTCCTCTTCAAAGAATGCATTTATGTCAGGTATCGCTTTGTCACTTTTTGGGGTACTGGAAACTGATTCATATTGAGCTCTCAATGTATCAGATATTTCTTTTGGATCGTCGGTTAGTTCATTATTTCCCGTC
Source organism: Bathynomus jamesi (assembly GCA_023014485.1). NCBI lineage: Eukaryota > Metazoa > Arthropoda > Malacostraca > Isopoda > Cirolanidae > Bathynomus > Bathynomus jamesi. The sequence continues at coordinate 48,973 of JAJOZX010003188.1, read as the reverse complement.
CTTAAGGGCCCAATAGCGGCGCGCGTTTTGGTTTTCCTTTTGCATAGCTATAGAAGTATTTTGGATTTTCCTTTATTGCTTCTACCGCCTTTTCCTCTTCCCTCTCTGTATGGTCCTTAATCAGGGCTTGTATTTCCCTATCGATACCCTCCAGTTTTTCTTTTATTATTTTCCTGCCATTATCTCCGCAGTTTCCTAACTTCGCCTCCACTCTCTTTCTTTTGCGGAATAGTCTTCTCTTTTGCCTTTCTAGCCAGCTCCTCTTTCCTTTTGGCTGTGATTTCGGAGCATATTTTTCTAAAATTCTCAGCGTTTTTTCCTCCAAAGTTGTTAGCATTTCTTCCGTTGTTTTATTCTCGAAAATTGTTCTCCATTCTATTTGGGCCATGTGCGATCTGATTGCTTCCCAATTTATAGTCTTCGAGTTTAAGTTAAAGGCCCCGAATTTACTTCTTTCCACAATATGTGTATTGTCTTCTAATGCTGCCATCATATTTGTTGATATCTCGATTAAGTTGTGGTCTGAGATAATGGTTGGGTTATTTTTATATCAGCAATCAAGTTCGTGTTATTCGTGAATACCAGATCGAGGCAGTTATTTTTTCTGGTATTTTCTGTTATCTCCTGTGTCAGCATAAACTCGTTTGTGAGAGCCATCAACATTTTTGCTTGTTCCTGATCTTCTCTTGTGCCCCCCTTGTCCTGGTGAATATATATATTCCTATTCACCTTTTTGTATTTTATAAATGGGAAGTTAAAGTCTCCGCAGATCATTATATTGGGGGATGGAGGGTTTATGGCCTTTATTAGCTTTCTAATGTCATGAATGGCCTCCGAGAATTTTTCGGTTGGGGTGCTTGGAGGTCTATAGTTGACTATTACTATCAAGTTTAGTTTTTCTATTTTCACTGTTAGGAGTTCCACATAGCTGTTTGATTTACTTATTATCGTCTCTGTCATATGACCTTCCTGTACATATATAGCACAGCCACCTTTCCGTCTCGTCGTTCTATCCGCTCTTAGTAAGTTGAAGCCCTCTATATTTATCTCTTTCTTATCAATACAATGTTCGCAGTTTTCACAATTTCCTTGGCAATCTTTAAGATGAGTTTCTGTGAGGCATGCGATGTCCGCCCTTGTTTCGTCCATAAATCCTTTCAGGTACGAAACTTATTGAGTGATTGGTTTGGTCTTATTCCTTGAATACTAGCCAGGACAATTTTTATGTTTGTTTTTCGTTGCCCCTTGTGCATTTGAAGTTCGTTTTCCTTCGATATCGCTTGATTCGTTGCTCTATGATCCTCCGAAAGAGATCCGTTTCCTCCTACTTGTATTGGTAGCTTCTTGCCCGGTAGCGATTTGGCTCGGGGGTTTCCAGCTGTGTCAACTGCATGTGGATGACATTTAGCATTCGTAAGGTGTCTGAGATGTTGAAAAAATTTTCTTGTTCGCTTATTGTGTTCCGATTGTTGTTCCTATTGTTATTTTTATTCCTATTGTCATTTAAACTTTTTCCTTTGTTCGTTGAGTCCGTCGGGAGATGTTGATAGTAGCATTTATTCCCGAATTTGCAGGTTCCGTATTTTGCGTAAGTTCTGCAAATGTCCGGGTGGTAGAATTTACATCCGTCTCCAAATTTACAACGACCATTATTATAGAAGAAATTGCATATTGGGGGATGTTCATATATACATTGTCCTCTTTTAAATCTGCAATTTTCTTTTATATAATACCTGCATATAATTCCTTCCCCATATTTACTCTTGGCTTTTGTTTTTTCCTCCTTATTGGGGGACAGTTTTATTTCGTTTACTTGACTGCCCTCTTGTCTTGTCCTATTTGTGCTATTTGTGCTAGTTGTATATATATATATACAGTATATATATATATAAATATAATATAATATATAATATATATATATATATATAATATATATAATATATAATACTGTATATATACAATATATAATATATATAAATATATATATAAAATATATATATATATATATATATATATATATATATATATAATATATATATATATAATATATATATATATATATTATATATATATATATATATATATATATATATAAGTGGCGACTCCAGCTCTTCAAGACTACTCGGGTTCTTTTTAAATTTTTAAAGTCTACAGTATATATGAGCTGACATTCAAATGCATGACAATAACTTAAGATTATCAATAAAATAAATAAATACATTCCTCAGTAAAAAAATTATTTGAATTTTATTTACTTGAACATAAAGTCCAAGCGTCTTGGTTTTAAAGCAAATTCCTTTAATATTCGGTCATGTAATTCCTTTTTGCTTTCTAAATCAATAAGTATTTCTTTTTCAATTGAAATCCTAGCCAGGGACGAGAGTCGTTCTTGAGCCATTGTGTTTCTTAAATATGATATAATTCGATCAAGAACAGAGAAACTTCTTTCATTTGAAACAGAAGTTACAGGTGTGGTAAGAAGGAGCTGAATCAGCTTTGTGGTTTCCGACATCGCAGACAATAATCCTAGTTCGTGAAAGACTTCTAAAATTTCATTTGCAGATTTGCATTTTCTAAAGTCACTGTCACGATAAGGATATTTCAATTCGTTAACTAAGGATTTGGACTCAATTACATTTGGATATTTAGTTTGTAAAGCATTAAGAATACTTATAATATTAAAAATAAATCAGATTATTTAAGAAAAGTGAACAACCTCACATTGCGGCAAAAATCAAACTGCACCGCCGCCCAAGGCAGTTGAAGGCACGCTTATCGAAACGTAAAAAGTTACCATGTATCGCCAGAATTAAAAATTGTGCCTCTACAAGGCCGAAGGATATAAGCACGAGTTGAAATGTTTTTTCTTTATAAAAAAATTAATAGGAAGAAAAACGTAATTTATTTAATGAGAATTAGAAGAAGGACTATTATGTAACCGTATGCAAGTAAATTTTTATTCATTGAAAGAACTTTAAATATACGATATTACTTATAATTTCTCGGGCGTAATGTCTTGCGCCCGAATAAAGGATCTTGAAAGATTATACGAAAACTTAATGTGTCAATATAGTTTTTTTAATAGGTAGTAAGGGTATCTAAATGCGCTCAAAATTTGCTTGCGTGACGAAGGCTAGACAGAAAAATAGTAACATACTACCAGCCAAAAACCATTTTTACAATTTGTATTTAAAACTTTTTAAAACTTAAATCTATAAATACACAATTTTATCTCTCATGCTTCTCCTTGCCCCTTGCCTCTCGGGCTCTGCCCGAGAAGCCTGAGTGCAGGAGTCGCCACTGATATATATATATATATATATATATACAAACATAGAGGGTGAGTCAAAAGTCTCCATACATAGGCAAAATGGTCATGATAAATAAATGATTATTTTTTTAATATTTTTTTTGCAGATGATGTGCTGAGATGCCTTTGTCCCAAGAAGAGCGTATAGAGATCATTCTTCTGGCAGGATCAGGAAGCTTTCGCAAGGTTGCCGAGGATTTTAACAGGAGACACGCCCCCGGCACGCACATCACACACGACACCGTTGCCAAACTCATTGAGAAGTTCAAAAAGACTGGAAGTGTTGCGGACCAACCGAGAAGTGGCTGTCCACGAACAGCCACCGATGAAGGCACAGCGACCATGGTGCTGGTAGCGTTCGCAAAGAGTCCCCAAAAAAGCACTCGACGGATGTCTGCAGAATGCGATGTCAGCCAAAGGACTATCTTCCGCATTATGAAAGAGCACATCCATACAAAATGCAAATGTTGCAGTATCTTAGCGAAGATGGCCCGGACAGGCGGCTGGAATTCTGTGAATGGGCAAGAACAAAAGTGTACGAAGACACGGAGTTCTCGGCTGGCATCCTGTTTTCAGATGAAGCCAACTTTTATGTTCATGGAGAGGTTAATCGTCAAAACGTACGTTATTGGAGTGATGACAACCCGCACTGGATGAGTCCCTCAAAGACGCAAGGCGCTGGAAAAGTGATGGTGTGGTGCGGTATATGGGACAACACAATTGTTGGCCCTTTTTTCATTGACACCAATCTGAATGCCGAAATGTATCTAAACACGCTGCAAGACATAGTCATGCCATCCCTGCTGAACGAGGACGGGGGATTTCCAGCGTACTTTCAGCAAGACGGGGTGCCACCCCATTACGGTATCTGCGTGCGCCAGTGGCTGGATCAGCCGTTTTCGGGTCACTGGATTGGCCGCCGTGTTCCCGTGGAGTGGCCTCCGAGGTCCCCAGATCTCACCCCCCTTGATTTTTACTTGTGGGGGCACTTAAAGGCCATGGTGTACCAGGTGAAAATACAAAACACGGACCACCAAAAGGAACGCATTCGTGATGCGTGTGCACGCATAACACCAGACGTGTTAACGCGCGTTTGCCATGACTGGGAGGAACGCATCCGTATTTGCATTCAGTGTAATGGTGCCCACATAGAGCATATTTTGTGACTTACAAGTGATTGCATAATAAAGTGACCATTTTTCCTATGTATGGAGACTTTCGACTCACCCTGTATATATATATATATATCATGTTAACACCGTCTATGGCCTTGGTCGGTTCGAATTTGTCGGGGGTTCCGGTTAGGTGGCAGCAACAGATTTGTTACTCTGGAGTAGCTGATACCATATAGGAAATCGCAGAAGTTTCTCTTATACTACTCTCCGATTTCTTCTTATAATGTATCTGGAAATTATTTTTCTCTATTTACGACTAATTTCTCTGAAGGTTCCCCGATTCTTCTTATAACGTATCGGGAAATTACTTTTCTCTGTTTAAGACTAAGTTCTTTGAAGAGAACCAGGCTCGAAGGAGAAGACAAAGATATTTTGTTACTATATTTTACTGCTAAAATGTTACAGGTAACGCTCAGCCTCTAAGTCTAGTCAGATTGAACATTGGATAAATTTTATGGGCTTTTATACTAAACTTCTTTCTGACGTCATTATTATTTAATGCTGATCTGTTTTTGATTTACTTTACAAAACATTTAAAGACAAAACAAATATTTTTGCTGAAGCAATGTGTAAAATGCTAAGCAAGATGAAGCCATATTTTATTTAAATCTTATATTTACAGATCTGATGTTATTATGATCTGCCGAGTTAACTAAAAATGGGATTGAAATATGCCTTCCCATCACGAATTACAAAGAAACAGGCACATAGCGAAAATTAAAGACTTAAGATTAAAAATTAAACGTTAAGCAGGACATGACTTCATCTTTTACAACGAAGAGAATGTATACGGAAAAAGAACAAGATTACATTATTAAGGTAAGTCTACGAAAAGATTTTAGTTGTTTAAACAGAAATAGTTAACCAATTATAAAATACAAAGCAAATAAAAAATGTACCCAAACTTGTGTCAGCGTTATACGATTTGGGGTTTTATACAAATTGATTACGTAGTTTACAAACAAATAATTCACTAATTATAAAATAGAAAGCAAATCAAAATTTTATCCAAACTCGTGTCAGCGTGATGCGATTTTGGGCTTGATATGAAAAAATGAATATATGAATAAGAATATAAGGCTTATATAAATATTACGAAGTATCATCAGAATTACTGTATATGAATGAAGGGATTATTCATTGTTCATATTTACAGGGCTCTCTCCTCTAGAATGATATTACTGTAATACAATAATATAACATCCTAACTAATTCTAACTAGATGATGACAAATGTTTTTTTATAATAAAGATTTATATATCCAACATAAGTCGGGGTGGTTAAGTTGCAATGCACAGTAATTAGAAAATCAAATCCTTAACATGGCACTTGCTTAGAGAGTTATTAAGGAACCAAGGACCTGAGCCGAACCGGCTGCCCAAAGGGCGATGCACGCACTCGCAAGTCGGGTGAGGCTTCGACTGCCCTCTCAAAATGTTTGCACTTTGCCCTGGAGAAACTCCCATGGTGCCACGTTTACAAAAGATACTTAAGGTCAGAGCCGGATTTAGACGTGTGGAGGCCCCCCTACCTTAGGGGAAGACATAATTGAAGTCATCCATAAGATTCATAATATAATTAACATACATACACTTTCAAAACATCGTGCACTCTTGTGTCTGTCCATTCCACTCATTTCTGCAAAAAATGAAAGCCTCGGGTTACTCGGGTATTCCATTATAGTGAGAGTAGGCCTAAAAGAGTAATAAAAACAAAATAATAATCAGTACACAACAAATAGTAATTGGTAAAAGTTTATGTACTACAGTGGTATTGGATGCGCGTGTTTTTTTGTTGATCATCTATCGGGTTTTTCTAGTTTCGGGTTTTTTCTATTTTGATAATGGCTTGTCAATATGTGGAGGCCCCCAAGATGTGGAGGCCCATGGGCAGCTGCCCACTTTGCCCACTCCTAAATCCGGCCCTGCTTAAGGTTGCAAAGGTTGTCTAACAATGATATTAGCAAAGGAATTTATATAATTTTGGTTCTACACTTAACTCCTTTATGTGGTTTATATTGGCCGAAAAGAACATTTAGAATTTAGGAATCTCTGTTTAAGATTATAGATTTGGCACACGAGTCGTTAAGGTTAAGAAAGAGGCCAGATGATCTACTTTGGCATCGAGGCGAGTTATAAAATATTAAAATTTCAAAGATTACTACTTTAATTTATGCAAACAGAATAAAAGGATTCATACGTTATTTTAGACAAACAATGATATTGTTAAATTTTACAAAAATTTATTTTCCTGTGGAAAACCTTCTCCACATGGTTCCCTTCTCAGAGTTGGAACTAGGGGGTTAGTTTGAATATCCTTTCAAACGACAGCTATTGGGTGTTGTGTTGTATGGAGACAAAGAATAGTTAAAGAAGTAGTTGGATGTAATGTTCCATAAAGAAAAAAGAAATAGTTAAATAAAATACATCTACTTCGTACTTAATCCACTATATTTATCAGTTAAATTTTACACTAAAATCGATACTTATGCACTCCTGAACACTTATAGTTAACGGTCACTTGTGTGTCATTGAGCACTTGGAGTATGATTTGTCTAGGTCCACTTTTTACACTGGTCTAAGTTCACCGTGTGCATACACTTTTAAATCAAACGCGATTTTTATCAACTTTATGAGAACAAGATTTGAGAGAAATATATTTCAATGAACTATTGGAATAGTACTTAAGTGAATTTGATACGATTTCTGCAAGGTTTTGAACGGATATGGGTCGTTTGAGAACTTTTTTTAGAACTTTGGAATTGACTAATCTCTATAGCGTGGAAGGTATAAAATTTCAAGGTATTGTGCAGTGAAAGGTTTACGTGTGGACATTGCTCTGGAACTGGAAGTACGGTTAAAGAAAACATTTGTAATTGTTGTAAGCCGATGTTAGGATTACTGTTCTTCGTTTCGTGTATTCGGTCCTTTTGGAGCTACGCGAGTGACTTTAGTGATAGAAGTTCCGCTTCTGAAATCAAAGTGGCAGATGGCTCCAGAAAATTGTGACCAATCGAATATTCAGGAACAGGCAGGAGTCTGAACGAGTGGGGCCAATCTTAGAGATAGCCTTGAAGGGCGGTGGCCTATCGGGCTGCGTGATAATAGGGATAGAGAAGGGTAAGAAAGGACTTGAAACACAGATTAAGATGACAAGAACGAAGAAAGCCGATGAATTCTGAACATAAGTATTCCCAGAAGCTGTTTTATGGTGGTAGAAAGGAACAATTAGAGGCGGAGAAGGAAGGTTATGGTCAATGCCGAGGTTCTTCACCCGTGGTTTAACCTGAGGAAGGGCCAACAACGAGACAGGAGAAAAATTAGTATCCTGTTTCATGGGACGGGAAACAGGAAGAAGATAAGTCTTCCGTTTAGAAGGAGAAAGAGAAGACTTTCTGCAGGTGGCTGAAATGGTACTGCTACATTTCGATTTCCAAACCTTCGGATTAGAAAGTACAGAATCGAATGAATGTTGTCCTGTAGAGCAATGCAAAGATGCATCACTTCCTTTGGTGGGAAGAGAAGAGTGGCAATTGTCTTCCGAATTCGTCAAAGACGAGTTGTTGGCGCGTGGCAAGATTTGAACCTCATTAAGACAATGAGACTCGAGGTCATAAGCCGAGTTTGCATCATGTCCGAGGGACAGAGGCGAGTTCTCCGTGCCCTCACGTAAATTAGCGGAAAAAGGGGGATCCCTCGGAAAATTCCCCTCATCGAGAACTTCCTTCGTGATGTCTGGGACAGTTTCTTCATAGAACGCTTCCGTCGTGGGGTTTGAGACAGCCTCTTCATAGGGCACTTCCCTTGTCGTACTGAGGACACCGAGCATATCGTACATGCTACTCAAACGAACTGGGTGGACAAGTATATTCCGCGCTTGCCTTTCCGTACGAACAACTTCCGACGGCGAAGTAGGTTCAGGTTCGCTTCCGGCACCTGTAGGCTTAGTCTCGGAATTGGGTGGAAAATCCTCTACCTTTGAAAACAGAATCACGTCATCTTCCTTAAATAGGGATTCAAGCGAAATGACCAGACCGGAACTCAAAGGAGATGCTTCTTCAGATTTATTTGGAATAACCGAAACTCTGGGAACTTCAAGTTCCTGCCTAACTGTAACCGAAGGGAGTGACTCACTCCCGATGGAGTCAAAGGGGTCTACTGTGAAGACATTCGAGTCTTCGTGCTCAAAATTACCAAAGGTATGTTGGCTTTCTAGTTCCTCGTTCGCCGGAACTGGAACGGAACAATTGAAGATTGATGAGAAATCTTCCCCATCTAATAGCAGTTCCTCTTTATCCTGAGTAGAAAAGAGCGAAGAGTAGGGGTGACACACATACCCGAAAGATGGGTTCTCTCCTCGAATTAGGCCTGCTTCTCTATCGGCCACATAGAAATCGTGCGTAATAAAGAAAGTGATCCCCAGGATTAAATCTCCATCCCATTCTCCTTCAGATATGACTACAAATGGGGTTAGATAAGGGACTGAATCAAACTCAATAGGAAGAATAATTTCTCCGGTACTGTTTCCTTCCCAACCATCATCAATGCAGGTCAAGCGAGAACGCAAATCGAAATTTCCCGTAGCCTTCTTAAGTAACTTCTTGTATACGTCTTGTTTAATGTAATTCGCCTGACAGCAGTCCTCAACAAGAACCAAAACAACTTGGTTGTTGACAGAAGTTTTCATGAAAATTTGTGAGCTCTCGTCGAAAAGCACCATTTCGTGAGCCCAAGAAGGCGTTTCCGAAACATACGAACATACTTCATCGTCTGCGTCATCGATGGTTTCGCGCGGGGTCCAGAAAGCTTCCGACCATCCGGTCTTCTTTAATGCAGTCGCATTTATTTCGTCGCTGTAACCTACCGGTTGGAACACTTGAGCAGCATAATTCCGAAAAGCGTTCCACGTAGTAAAACTTTCCAACAAGAATGGGTGCAATACGTTCCTTGCGCAACCCTCTTCATCGTCTAAGTGCGTAACCATTCGAATCTTCGCGATATCATCGCGAACGTTATAATGAACATAATATCCCTCTAATGCGTCAAACCATTCGTCCACGTACGGGGGCACTACTTCACCGTATTCTCTCCCCTTAAAAATTGGAACCTTTGGGATATTACTCGTCAAATAATTATATCTATCCATTTTCTTAAAAAATAACGACAAAGGACAGAAAAATGGACTTACAAATGAGGAAGGCGAAGCAAAACAAAGAAAAACAAGAAAGAAAACTTATCCCTAATACAGTAAATACAACAGAATTGAAACGAAAAAAACTTAAGCGTGACATTACCTATTTCGGTTTAAATAAACACTTAATAAAGTCATCCCAAACGAAGCTGCAAATCTTGCCGGTCGATTTCAACATATTACTCGAATTGTACGAACTCATTTTAATTTAAACCGAAAAGCACAACAAAAAAACAGACAAAACGATTTGCGTACCAACACAGTAACCGCCAAAAAAAAAAGAAGAAACCTTGCGTATCAACGCTTTACCAATGAAAACCAAGAATTAAAAAATTTTTTGCTTACAGACACGAAAGAGCGAGAGAAAAAAAGGGAAAAAATCCTTTTTACGAGTCAACAAACAAACGCACGCACGAATTATATATATATATACAAGTTAGGTACAATTAATTAGGAGTCCATTATAAAAATGAAAATAAATCCAAAATTCCGTTTTCTGTTATAACAATGCGAGACAATTCAAATAATAATACAAAATTCATACCCATTTAAAAAAAAAAAAATTGACCATATACTTTGCAGAAACCGTTTTTTGTTACAACAATAAAATATATATGTCACCTATATATTTATATACGCATATACTGCATGCAAAAAGAGACAAATCTGTCAATTTCCTTCTTCTTACAACAAAAAAGGGTGAGTTAAATTGATTGCCTTGAAACTGATTGCACTTGAAGCTGACTGAACTTGAAACTGACTAAACTTGAAACTGACTGAAACTGACTTGAAACTGACTGAGACTTGAAACTGACTGAGACTTGAAACTGAAAATGAAACTGACTTGAAACTGACTTCAAAGAAACTGACTTCAAAGAAACTGACTTGAAAGAAACTGACTGACTTGAAACTGACTGAAAACTGAAATTGACTGCGCTTGAACTGCTATCAAGTGAAGTTTATTATTCTCTGGGGCGATCGCCCCTCTTGGATGCGACCGACTGACTTCAATCAATATCTCTCTATTCTAGCATTCTCTGGGGCGGTCGTCCCTCTGGATGCAACCGATTGACTTGAACTCCTGTCAAGTATCTCTATAAACTATAAACTATCTCTATAAACTATCTCTGCTATAAACTATCTCTGCTATAAAGTATCTCTTTCTCTATCCAAGAAATACACAAATAATGCACAATTTGTGCATTATAATAATGCACAATAATTGCACGTCATTTCAATTCAATAATTTGAAAAAATTGTAAACAAAAATTAAAAAAATGTAAAGAACATTTCACCCGAACGTACCCGAAGGTACGGTAATATTATGTTTGGTACATAAAATAAAATTATTCTATACTAACTATAATAGTGAAAATAACTGTTTCAATAAAAAGAAATGTATCACTAGTGTAGTGAATGATCACTGTGTTTCTTGTTAATTCTGGCTTGATACTCATTATTTTATTAACTGTTGAGAATACTGACTTCTCAAATGTTTAGAGATTACTTTAAAGAAAAAAAGATCTGTACTTAACAAGATTCCTACGGCGAAATCCTTGAAGACGTGTCCTGAAGACGTGTCTTGCTGGCTACTTGTTCTTGGATGAAGAATGGGCGTCGCCAGTTGTTCTATTTCCAGGGTCTGAAAGACTGGAAGACTCCTAATTGCAAAGTCGCTAGTTATTCTATTTCTAGGGTCTGGAAGACTGGAAGAATCCTGATGCAGGGTCGCCAGTTGTTAACCACTCCATCTATGGCCTTGGTCGGTTCGAAGTTGACGGGGGTTCTGGTTAGGTAG
>JAJOZX010003188.1:5000-32500 GCA_023014485.1 Bathynomus jamesi | reverse complement strand
TCTAAAAGATTCGTTAAGCAAGATTTGTTTCGCCTGAAACCGTGCTGCGTATTTCTAACTAAGTTATGCAATTCTAAGTGTTCGACTATACGATCCATAATTATTGATATCAGTAGCTTACCTACAACAGACGTTAAACTGATTGGCCTATAATTCCCCCCCGCACCTTTATCGCCTTTCTTAAAGATAGGTGTTACGTTTGCTAACTTGAAATTATCTGGTACGCATCCCTCCGAAATAGACGCATTAAAAATCGTTGTTAACGGCACAACAATGCTATCTTTTAATTCTTTTAGTTGTATGGGATATATGGAATCCGGCCCCGGTGATTTACGCATTTTCATTTTATCAATATAACGCATCACCTTCTCTTCACTAACCATAATACTATCCAAATATTACCATTATCAAAAGGTATTATGTCTATGACCGTAGGGATTTTCGTTAAATCTACTATAGTAAAAACTAACGTAAAAATTTCGTTTAGCAAGGTAGCCATTTCCTTGTTTTCACTAACTAGATCTCCGTTAACATTTTTCAACGACCCCGAGACACTTTTTACTGGATTTCTATTGTTAGCGTATTGAAAGAATCGCTTGGGGTTTTCTTTCGCGTCACGAGCTATGGAGATTTCAAATTCGCGCTAAGACTTTTTTATTACACTTTTCACTTCACGCCTTAGAGATATGTAGTTGTTTCGTAGGAACAAATTGTCTTTATCGCACTTATGTAGCCTATAAGCCCTATCTCTACTCCTTATAATGTCTCCTACTCTAGAAGTAAACCACAAGGGCTTGTTGTTTACTTTCGCACGCTTAATTTTGTACGGTACACATTCCTCATTTATAGTCCGAAATACTGTTTCAAACGATTCCTACATTAGCTTTGCGTTGGAGATCCCCATTACTTTTTCCCAGTTGACGTGCGATAATTTATTTCGAAATTTACAAAAGTCTGCGTGCTGGAAGTTAGGAATTTTAGTCGAGTTAGCTGGTTTCGAGTGACTTACTGAGAGGAGAAACTCTGCCTTATTGTGATCGCTATTGCTTAACCCTTTGCCTGTCCCGTGCATCACATGTGATACATGCATCACATATGATACACAGAGCGCATCATAAATAATATTTAGTGTGATACATTCTATGATCACATATTACCCACCAACTAAACCAAATAAACCTCCTATAACCAAAAGTCTGAAAACAAGCATGGACGTTTGGACCAAACTTATGAAAATGCTTTGGACAGGCAAAGGGTTAACGGTTCTATTTCTTGAAGATCCGTGATTAACCTATCATCCGTAGTTATTCCTAAATCTAAAATACTGTCCAACCTTTTAGGTTCCCCAACCTTTTGAATAAGAAAGTTATCCTCGAGAAAATTAACAAAACGATTACCTTCCGCGTCTCCCTGCATTGTATCGTAATTCACGTTGGCGCAATTAAAGTCACCCATAACTAAGGCCTGGTCACTACCCATTATTCTCTTTAGTTCACGATAAAACGGTTCGTCCGTATCAACTGTTTCATTAGAGGCATATATATAACCGCAACAACAAGTTTGAAATCGTTCAATTTAAGTTCTGCTATAGTCGAATCTATCGGTTCTGGAATTGTGTGCTTTACTTCAATAACGTTCGCAATATTGTCCTTGATATATATCATAACACCAGCTCCTCGCCTACCTATTCTGTTTTTAACAAAAAGTCTATAACCTCTAATTTGATATATATGTATATATATATATATAATATAATATATGTATATATATTATATATATATATATATATATACACACATATATAATATATATATATATATATATATATATATATATATATATATATACATATATATATATATATATATATATATATATATATATATATATATATATATATAAAATATATAGTTTCTGAAAACAAGGAAATGGCTACCTTCTTAAAAGAATTGTTTACGTCAGTTTTTACTACAGAAAATGTAACTAATATCCCTACGGTCATAGACATAATACCCTTTGATAATGGTAATATTTTGGATAATATTGTGGTTAGTAAAGTGGAAGTAATGCGCTATATTGATAAAATGAAAACGCGTAAATCCCCGGGGCCGGATTCCATATATCCCATACAACTAAAAGAATTAAAAGATAACATTGTTGTGCCGTTAACAAAGATTTTTAATGTGTCTATTTCTGAGGGGTACGTACCAGATAATTTCAAGTTAGCAAACGTAACACCTATCTTTAAGAAAGGCGATAAAGGTGCGGCGGGAAATTATAGGCCAATCAGTTTAACGTCTGTTGTAGGTAAGCTACTGGAATCAATAATTAGGGATCGTATAGTGGAACACTTAGAATTGCATAAACTAGTTAGAAATACGCAGCACGGTTTTAGGCGAAACAAATCTTGCTTAACTAATCTTTTAGAATTTTTTCAAAGCGTGGTTGACGTTTACGATAGTCATCAGGCGGTTGATGTAGTGTATTTAGATTTTCAAAAAGCGTTTGACACCGTACCGCACAAAAGACTCATAGAAAAAACTAAGGCTCATGGAGTCAGGGGTGTAGTAATAAATTGGATAGAAGAGTGGTTGCGAGGTAGGAAACAGAGGGTGGTCGTTGAAGGAGCGGAGTCGTGTTGGGCTAATGTAGCGAGTGGCGTTCCTCAGGGTTCTGTATTGGGTCCCTTGCTTTTTCTTATATATTTTAACGATTTAGATGTCGGTCTAGTCAGTACAGTTTCAAAGTTTGCGGATGAAACGAAGCTAGGTGGTAGGGCGATTAATGACGAAGATAGAGGTAAAATCCAGGAAGATCTGAATAAAATCGTTGATTGGTCAGTCACATGGCAAATGAGATTTTGATGTCAATAACTGCAAAATTTTGCATATAGGTTCGCGTAACGGTAATTTTGCGTATAGTATGTCAGGGAGAGAGTTAAGAAGCGTAGAGCAGGAAAAAGATTTAGGAGTTATAGTCACTGCTGATTTAAAAGTAGCGAAACAAAGTACAGTAGCGGTCAATAAGGCGAACAAAGCGTTAGGTGTTATAGCTCGGAATTTTGAGTATAAATCGCACGATATTATAGTTCCTCTTTATAAATCATTAGTTAGACCCCATTTGGAGTACGCGGTCCAATTTTGGAATCCGCATATGCGCAAAGATATAGACAAAATCGAAAGTGTTCAAAGACGAGCAACTAAGATGATTCCGTCGCTTAAGTGAAAGTCGTACGAGGATAGGCTTAAGGAGTTAAAATTGACTACACTCGTGACTCGGAGGCTAAGGGGTGATCTAATCCAGGTTTTCAAAATTATGAATGGGTTCGATAACGTAGATAGAGATAGCTTTTTCGAAATATCTCAATATAATAGGACTAGAAATAACGGGTGTAAGTTGACAAGTAGAAGGTTCGAGACAACAGTTGCCAAAAACTTTTTTACGCTAGAATAGTAAATAGGTGGAATAGTTTGCCGGTAGAAGTAATTAGTAGAACGTCTCTAAACATGTTTAAACGTCGATTGGACGCATATGTTGATAGATTGGGTATAGTTTAAGGTAGTAAAATTAAGGCTTTGGGGTGATAGATCCCACAGCTCAACACAAGTGTTGTTGGGATATAGGGAGGGAGCATCTTGGGTTAGGGGATACTCTCTGTCTTTAAACACCCGATTTAAAGAGATTCCTCTGCAGAGCGGTGCCCCCCATAGTACTGTGAGGTATTGAAAAACTCATGATCTTCACTTGCCCCACAAACACCTTTAAATGGGACACCCAAAATGGGTGCACACACATTTCTACATTACTGTACAGTCTTTACAGCAACACCTACACTTTTCTTCCTAAGTATATATATTGTAATGTATATGGTTGTAAATTGTGACTTGGTCCGCAATTGATATGGACCGTGACTTATTTTTGGTTGGCAAGGTACTGGTATTGATGGATACCGTAATGAAATTGACTGGATTCTTTGGATCTGATATATTTGCATGTCGGTTTTAAATAGATATAGAGTGTAACATATTTGTGGATAGTAGTCTATTATGACTTGATCCTCTGGATCCAGAGATTCTATCTTTAGTTTTAAATTGATAATTATTTAGTTTTTTAAAAAATTAGTCGTTGCCAATGTACAAGCAGTTTTACATAGTGGAGCCGCCTCGATGGGCCGAATTGGCCCTTAGTGTGCCCACTATAAAAATTTCTTATGTTCTTGTGGTTCGGAATCCACGTAAAATTGTAGGTCCCCTCCGCCACCACGGAGGACATGCACAATACACAATTACGAACACAGTTAGGTAGACCAGCCATGAGTGGATCCTTGAGTGTTTGTTGGTCTGAAACATTATAACATTATAACATATAATATATATATATATATATATATATATATATATGAAAATATATATATATATATAAATAAATATATATATAATATATATAGAGGGTGTGTCAGAAAAAACTATATACTCTTTATAGCATCATATATTTTATAATTTAAAAAAACCCAAACAATATATTGTTATAGTAATTGCCAATGAAAGGTAAATTAGTAATCTAAGTTATAAAAATGTTATAGCGAGTTGTTTGCATATAAAATTTAATTAACTACGCCAAGTGCTCAAAATGTTCTTCGGCGGCATGAATGCACTTTTGAATGCGTCGACTAACTGATTCGCAGACATGGACTAATGTGGATGCTGTGATGGTCCCGCACTTTTCCCTAATTGCATCCTTAAGGTGTTCGAGTGTTGCAGGTCTTGTACCATAAAGTGCATCCTTCAGGTAGCCCCACAAGTAAAAATCAAGTGAAGTCAAGTCCGTTGAACGTGGAGGACACTCAACGCTTCCTCTTCGTCCTATCCAACGGTTAGGCAACGTTTCATCGAGGTACCTTCTGACATCACAATGATAATGAGGGGGTGCTCCATCTTGTTGAAAGTAAAAGTCGTCGTTTCCAAACAACTTCCGAACTGCAGGTATAATTTATGTCCGCAGCATGTCGAGATATGCGGCACCGGTAACTGTCCCATTAAAGAAAAATGGTCCAACCAAACCCCTGGATGATAAACCACACCATGCTGTTAATCCTGGTAAATTAACATGTTTATCCACATAAACGTGTGGATTATCAAGTGACCAGTACCTGCAGTTGTGTCGATTTACTGTGCCATTCAGCTTGAAGGTAGCTTCATCAGACCACACGATTTTGTTGTATTGAAAGTGCATTCATGCCGCCGGAGAACATTTTGAGCACTTGGCGTAGTTAATTAAATTTTATATGTAAACAACTCGCTATAACATTTTGATCACTTAGATTACTAATTTACCTTTCATTCGCAATTGCTACAATATATTGTTTGGTTTTTTTAAAATTATAAAATATATGATGCTATAAAGAGTATATAGTTTTTTTGGACACCCTGTATATATATATATATAATATTATATATATATATAATATAATATATATATATATATACATTTCAACTGCAAACAACACAGTATAATTAACGTGAAGAACGACGCTTGTATAGAAGAACATTCCGCACAAGATGAGGAGAGAGAACGAACAAATGAAAAAATGAGGTAACCACCCGGGAATCGAACACGGTATCTTCCGATTGCCGGTCAGATATGATAACCACTACACCATGTGCCTCACTCGATCAGAAGTCGTAATTCTCCTACATACGCGCAGAAACCAATGCCCCAAGGGGGCACCTCCCGCATGCCGCACATATATACATTTCAACTGCAAACAACACACAGTATAATTAACGTAAAGAACGACGCTTGTATAGAATAACATTCCGCGCAAGATGAGGAGGGAGAACGAACAAATGAAAAAATGAGGTAGCCACCCGGGAATCGAACCCGGGATCTTCCGATTGCCGGTCAGATATGATAACCACTACACCATGGGCCTCACTCGATCAGAAGTCGTAATTTGTTCGTTCTCCCTCCTCATCTTGCGCGGGATGTTCTTCTATACGAGCGTCGTTCTTTACGTTAATTATACTGTGTGTTGTTTGCAGTTGAAATGTATATATGTGCGGCATGCGGGAGGTGCCCCCTTGGGGCATTGGTTTCTGCGCGTATGTAGGAGAATTACGACTTCTGATCGAGTGAGGCCCATGGTGTAGTGGTTATCATATCTGACCGGCAATCGGAAGATCCCGAGTTCGATTCCCGGGTGGTTACCTCATTTTTTCATTTGTTCGTTCTCCCTCCTCATCTTGCGCGGAATGTTGATATATATATATATATATATATATATATATATATATGCACTAAAATCACAGAATAACACGTGATCTTATTAATAAGCAAACAACCACAGGGAAAAGGAAAAAGAAACACGAAGTCCGAGCGATTTCGTAATATATTCACTTCTTCAGTGAAAAATAAGAAACATATATATATATATATATATATATATATATATATATATATATATATATATATATATATATATATATATATATGTAAAAATGAACAATGAATAATCAATATTCATTTTTACATAAGAACCAAGATCGCTTAAGGCGAGTTTGGATAAAAATTTTATTTGTAGCTTTCTATTTTCGTTCCTGTCACAACCCTACGATCTACCATTTCTGTAGTTTAGTCGTATCCATTTTCCATTTTTCATTTGTTATAGAATTTATTATAATTAATTATGGTTGTCTTGCATCTCACCCTCGACCCTAGATTATGCATACACATTGCATATAACAGGATTGGAACCCGTAATTGTACTTCTTAGTCATTAATACCCACTCTTTGTCTCTAATTCGTTCTTGTAAATCTTCCTAATAATGATTTGTACTATACATACAAATTCAATAACTATGACGTAACATTTTCCCGTCATTAATTTCCCTTCATCATATCTCTAGTATTCAATGTATGAAAATTCTTTAACATCATAATAAAAACTGTACACTCTATAGAAGTCATTATTTATGTTATGTAGTATAAATATTATTATTCAACCATATTCATCCATACCGTATGTGCCCATGTACTTTGTATTATATTTCTAACATCTTAATTGTCTATTAATATGAAACACTGTAAAAAAACAAAGTTATAGTAACTGTTTAATTATAATTAACTGTAATACTTTAATTTAATACAATGTAATGTACTTTAATGAAACTGTACTTAATGATGTAATGTACTAAATGACGTTGAACATAGTGACTTTATTACAGTTACCCCGTTAAACACAATTAGTTCACCCAGTTCCCCTATAGAATTCGTGATAACCAGCTCGGGCCCTTACTTTTTTGACCCGAGTTGCATGCACATGTATGCTAAACTATGCATTGCCCATTCTGACGGAACGGACTGCGATGATAGTTACGCTGCCTACCCTGAAACCAACTTTCTGTACTCCATATTCAGTCAGTGTAATGTATATTTAAATCAGACTAACATCTCGGCAGGCACGGGGTACTACCTCCTACGAGCCTATCTGGAAAATGTCCTCAACTTTTCAAAAGAAGCGCAGGACACCTTTTTATCCGCCGAGGGGTATTACCACACTAAATTATTTAAATATAAATAACTTCAAAGAGTTGTTTGATTTCTATCCGTAAAATAATGCTAAAAATGGAAAAAAAAATTAAAAAATGCCGCATTACTTATGGGATGACCTAATACAAAGAAGAAGGAACGGTCCTCAATTTGAACAAAGGACGTTCAGGCCATCCGAAGACGGCAAGAACAGACGAGAACATTCAGCATGTTCGGCATTTATTAGAGAGACATCCAAAAGTGTCCACCAGGCGAAATGGTACATAACTCTCACGCATGTCATTTCATCGAATAGTTCGTGAGGATTTGAATTTGTACCCATACAGAATGGAAATTCGACATCAACTCATTGAAGGAGATCTACCTCGCCGCCTAAGATTTGCCCAGTGGTTTCTGGGTAGGACTGTGCGGTAATGGAGCGGTAATTGGCCCGGTCTTTTACGATGGTAATCTAAATGGTGAAGCTTACCTTGAAATGATAGACCGAGAAATCCTTCCACAAATACGTATTACTTATGGAAACCGATTTAATCGTATTTGGTGGGTGCAAGACGGAGCTCCTGCTCACAGGAGAGTTATTGTGAAGGAACGGCTGCAGGATGTCTTCCACCAAAGAGTAATTGCTACAGGCCATGACATTGAATGGCCTCCCAGAAGCCCTGACTTGACCCCGTGTGATTACTTTTTATGGGGTCATTTGAAAAATAGAGTATTTGCATCACAACCTATCAATTTAGATGATTTGAGGACTCGCATCACAGCTGAAATCAACTTGTTAAAAGACAATCCAGATCTTATCAAAAGAGTGATGGGGAAGATGAGAGCTCGACTCGAGATTTGTATCGATAGGAAAGGCGGTCATGTTGAAAGAAAACGAAATTAAGCATAACTTTTGCAATAAGGAATAAAGAAAAATCTGCTTTGTATCTTATTAAAATTATGTTAAAGTATCTATTATTATGTATTTGTCTTTTCATTACATCGATAGCACACACATTATTTTTTCATTGACCAATTTTGCGCAATCCATTTTGTTGTACCCTTCAGTTAAAAGCAGATGCTTAAACACTAAATCGTTTAAACATGAATAAATTTGAACGTTAACAAAGAATAATTT
Organism: Bathynomus jamesi; assembly: GCA_023014485.1. Lineage (NCBI taxonomy): Eukaryota > Metazoa > Arthropoda > Malacostraca > Isopoda > Cirolanidae > Bathynomus > Bathynomus jamesi. Next base: position 23,835 of record JAJOZX010003188.1, on the reverse strand, counting down.
GCTATATTAAATCAAACAAACAGATCCGAAATATCTCAATTTTTGGAGGAGTTAGTACAATCTAAAGTGGGTGTACTTTTTGTAGGACATATGGTATATATATATCCTAGCCTAACCTGGCCTACCCAATCTTATTGTTTACGATTCCAAAAACATACTATATAATCTAAAAACACTTACATCAGCTTCTCTGCAAACTCGCGCTCACTTGACCGACTGTGATTCAATACTGCGACTTCTGTATCGCTGGGTAGGCTGTTCAGAGAAGCATCCATAGCATTTATTCCCCTTTCATCAAAAGTGGCTATAATGCGATCAAGTTCCTTCTCGGTCCTATAAGGTTAAGTAAAAATAAAGAGATGCAATAAGAGAAAATACACGTATTTTAAAAGCAGATAATTCTTAAAAGTTTTGATAATTTTAAAATCCTATCTGTAGAACTTTCTATAAATTGACAATAAATAAAAACCTATTGTTTTTCACCCAAAATACACACAGAGGAACATATATATATATATAATATATATATATATATGAACAGAGACCGTCCTCTGGGTAGAAAGCACTTCACTTCGCTTTATTACGGCCAGACAATATTTTAATAATTTTTTCAAAACGCATTTATTGCAATTTGGTAACTTAAAATCCTACTGCGGTGGTGCATTATCGAGGAAAATTAAGCTCCACCATATATATTATATATATATGAGGGGAGACAATGGATAAGCACAATGGATTAATTTTTACGTTGAAGAAAAATTTGGAACAAAAGGAAATTAGATTCACAATTATAAACAAGAAAAATTCATCTTTAATTATCGAGGGAACAGACAGTCAATAAAAACCTACGATAAGTTAAACATAATATGATTTTCTGAATTGGATAGAGAAACAAGATGCTAAACGTGAAACAATAAAAATAATTTTCAAAACCCTATTATTGTAGTTTGGTAATTTCCTACAACCGTGCTCAGTTATCGTGAAATATTCTTAAAGCTTTACCATATATATATATATATATATATATATATATATATATATATATATATATATATATATATATATATATATGAGGGAACAGACAGTCAATGAAAACCTACGATAAGTTAAACATAATATGATTTTCTGAATTGGATAGAGAAACAAAATGCGAAACGAGAATCAATACAAAATAATTTTAGAAACGCGTTTATATGGTAATTAGCACTGATTGAAACGGAGAATATATTCACTTACATCTCAATTGAATTGCCTGTTGGATCTTCCGCTGCATCGCAATTTTCCGTAACAAACTGTGTTGATAGGAGTTCGCCCCGATCTGCAGTTGCGAAAATCAGTCGTGCTGCGTGAGCATATGCGGACTCGCCTTCCAGCAAATCGGGTTTATTGTACAGTTGATTCATTGTTGTTGTATAAATCACTAGCGGGAGAAACTGCGTCTCTGTGTCGTGATTCTCCCTTTATAAGGGGGGCATGTGGCCAGCCCACAAGAGCGATCCTTAGCTTCCTATTTGCTGGCGGTGAAATTTGGGGGACGGGAATTAAAGCTTAGGCCTGTATATCGACCAATCCGAGGTCCTGGGCACGCCCAATAGTGTCGTAATTGGCTGAATCCATGAAGTCTGGGCATGAATTTGGGAGGGGTTTATCGTGTAGGCCTGCATGCCTCCCAACCAAGGTCCTGCCCCGCCCCACAGTGCAGTGGTTGGCTGTCTCCCATCAAATCTGGGCGTGCCGTCTTCCCTGATTCGCGGTCCCCATTATCTGATACAAATTTTATTTTTTCTGTGATAATCTTATATTCCCTATCGCTGGCCAAATATTGGTTTAAGATTTGAGAACGAAAACATCTGCCTATTTGAAATGAATTTGTTGTCCCATAAAGTCTTTGTTTATTTCCCGAGCGATTCAATTTAAATTTCTGCGAAAATGTCTTATATTGTTACAAGATAGTCTTTCTGTGGTGGAAACAGACCCATGAAATATTTGCTGAAGAAACCTTAACCTTTACGGCTAAAATGTTTACTTGCTTAAATGGCCACATGTTGATTAGAAATGACGTGTGTATTGTGTGTTGTACCAAACTAGCAGAAGATAAAAATGTGGAAGATATCTTAACCATTACGGCTAAAATGTTAATTTGCTTAAATGGTCACATGCTGATTAGAAATGACGTGTGTATTGTGTGTTGTATAAACTGGCAGAAAATAAAAATGTTATTTGCACTGAAAGGCGACAGAAAGGGTCCCAACTCGAATCTTGTTTTGTAGTTTGATTAGGTTATCGTTGGTAGGCCTAAACATAAATCGTCTGAATTATGTGTGAAGGATTGAAAAACATCTGTTCTAAAATTGTCTTCCTGACCGTAGATTAAACTCGAAAGATACGACATAAAAACATGCCTTTTCCTGTACATTTCCAAGATTTCCAAAATTGAAATATTTATATATATATATATATCATTAGTAGTGGTAATGATATTAATAATAATAATAATTTCACGCTTACTTAGAAACAAGTATTGAAACACTATATATGGGGTTAAAGTTTCGCGTTTTATTGCAAAAATAATGCAGGGTAGAATTAAAGCAAATATTCTTAAATTCGTTTAAGTATATATATATATATGTATGTATATATATATATATATATATATATATACACGGTGAACCAAAAGTAGGTGGACAGTAGGTTGAATACGGTTTGTGTTATATTATATTATAACTATGGTGTTCATTATAACTATGGTGTTTGTGTTATATTATATTAAATATTATAACTAAATTTATTTAAATTTTATTTTGTATTATAGTATACAAAAAAATTAAATATGTATTCTCAAAATAAACGTTATCATTTACTGTCCACCTACATTTGGTTCACCCTATATATATATATATATATATTATATATATATATACATATCTTCATTTGAAAGCTTTTTTTCGGTGATTTAATTATTTTATTTTTTCGTACGAGATGTTTTACCCCCCGCTTTAGACCTACGGTTGGGATTTATTTTGCGGACGAGTTGTTTCTACACCCTATATATATATATATATATCATTAGTAGTGGTAATAATATTATTAATATAAATAATAATAATAATTTCACGCTTACATAGAAACAAGTATTCAAACACTATATATGGGGTTACAGTTTCGCGTTTTATTGCAAAAATAATGCAGGATAGAATTAAAGCAAATATTCTTAAATTTGTTTAAGTATATATATACAGGGTGGGCCGAAAGTCTGGATCCATAGGAAAATATTTATTTTAATACATAAATTACAACAAATGGTAAATACTTAAAATGAATATCAACTTTAACTCGTAAATGCGTATCCGTGATACTGTACAGTAGTTCGTACTCCAGTATAAATACTCAAATACTTTTTTATTTCAGCCCAGAAATGGCTTCGAATCTAACAACAGAAGACCGGGTAGAACTTGTGCTCATGTACGCAAGATAGGGCGCTACACACAGAAGTTGCTACCGAATTCAATAGAAATCATCCTGATAAGCATCCAGTAACACATGCGACTGTTGGCAAGTTGTTTAAACGTTTCAAATAAACAGGAAGTGTACATGATCGACGGCGTTCTGGTCGTCCAAAAACTGCAACTGATGAAAATACCTCTGCAATGGTATGTGAAACTTTAACGAATAGTCCAGTAAAGTCAACAAGAAGATTATCAAATGAAACACGCATCTCGAGAACGTCAATTCGAAGAATTATTAAAAATCATAAATTCCATCCCTAAGTGTCTCGATGTCAGAGGCCGCCAATTTGAGCATTTGTTATAATTTGTTGTTTATACTGGAGTACGAACCACTGTACAGTATCACGGATACGCATTTACGAGTTAAAGTTGATATTCATTTTAAGTATTTACCATTTGTTGTAATTTATGTATTAAAATAAATATTTTCCTATGGATCCAGACTTTCGGCCCACCCTGTATATATATAATGAATCATTTGAAAGCCTTTTTCGGTGATTTAATTTTCTTTTTTCGTATGAGATGTTTTACCCCCGCCTTAGACCTACGGTTGGGATTTATTTTGCGTACGAGTTGTTTCTACACCCCACCTTAGGCCTATGGGGCTCTTTTTTCTTTCTTTTTGAATTGAAGTGTGTTACGCCAGCCTTAGACCCACCGGAACCTTCTCCGCCAAAGCGCGTCGCATCAACTGATGCCCGGAGGCGATGATGCCCGGAGGCACTGGCTGATGACACCCGGAGGCACTGGCTGATGATGCTCTGAAGCACTGGCTGATTAAGCCAACTGGCTGATTAGGGGCCCTATAAAAGAGCGGCGGGGTGGATGAAGCTCTCATATGAGCTTGGCAGTAACCAAGCGAACACCCATCCTCTGGGTTCCCTCCACCGCTCTCTCTCTCTCTCTCTTAGGTTAGGTATGCCCCTTTGGCGGGTGAGGCCGTCCCACCTTCAGCTTGGGGATAACTCTAAGTTGCATACCCCTTGCACCCATTTTGGGTTGGCAACAAAGGGTTGGCACTCCCCTTTGAGGGATTCAGCTTGGGGGATGCCTCCAAGTTGCATACCCTTGCAACCCCATTTTGGGGTTGGCAACAAATGGGGGTGCCTTGCAACAAAGGGGTTGGGGGTGCCTTGCAACAAAGGGGGGTGGGGTGCCTTGCACCAAAAGGGGGTGGGGGCTTGCATCAAAGGGGGTGAGGGTTGGCACTCTTACAACATTATGCAATTGCATTGCACTCTAACATTTTGCGGTCATACTACTTCAAACGTTAAATATTGAATAATTAGTATTTAATTAATGAAGCACGAGAAGATATAATTGGAATAAAGGAATGAATAAATGAAATAATTTTAAATACGTTCAAAGACCAAATATGAAGTGACTACTATAACGCAATTATTAAGTATTTGGTATTTAATATAATATGAGACGATATAACTGATATTTAAAGAATATGAATGAAAATGAAAATGAAAAGGTTTATTGGCAGACCATAGTCCATAAAACTACATTATATATTTGGTGACGAATAATTTAAGATAATGTAAGTTAAATAAATTACAAACAAGGAATTTTGATCATGTTACGACTAAAATTACAACCATGAGGGTATACCCTAAAATACAGAGGTTTAATAGGTGAATGTGATATTATTAAATGAAAATGGAGATTAATATTAAAAATGAAACAAAATAGAAATGATTACAATTCAACTTTAAAGGGGAATTAAGCTTTGTTATACTTCAACATAAAATGAGAAGGGGAAATTTAATCTTTGAGCGAACTTGTGCACAATTATGGAAATAGTAAGAGTTTGAGAATGATCCCAAAGTGTTTATTTTCATCGTCGTGACATACAGGGTGTCTCAGAAGTCGCGCACCATAGGCTTAATAATTATTAAATTCAATAAAACTGTATTAGCCTACGATGCGCGACATCTGAGACACCCTATATATATATATATATTTTACACAGGGTGACCATAAAGTTTGGAAACATAGGATATATTAAGATAATGTTTTTTTCTCTGTTGCAAATAACGTACAGTTCTGAGAAAAATGTCTTGTGTTTCTAGACTTTATGGCCACTCATGTAAGTTTTATATATATATATATATATACACATATATATATATATACAGGGTGACCATAAAGTTTGGAAACAGGATATATTAAGATAATATTTTTTTCTCTGTTGCAAATAACGTACAGTTCTGAGAAAAATGTCTTGTGTTTCTAGACTTTATGGCCACTCATGTAAGTTTTATGTTGTGTGTACAACAAAGATCTACTCGTAAACATCACAGAAACAATTATCTATTTTTACTTTTTGTATGTATAAATGCGTGTGTGTGTGTGTGTGTGTGTGTGTGTGTGTGTGTGTGTGTGTGTGTGTGTAAGCAACTGCGCATAAGTGAGGTCGAGTGTGTGATAATTCACAGATGTAGATAATTTTTTTAATGAGGTAAACCTGTACCTCAGAAAAATAAAAGATTTATATCAACAATCTAAGAATTGGTAATTATGTCGCAAATGACATGGCCTGAAGTTGAAATAAAAAAAATACATTTTTCTAGTGTATTTTGGTGTGCTCTGTTCAAATATAACTTTCATTTCTTGTGCAAGTGAACAGAAATACGTGTTTTGGCCATGCAATGACAACTGTATTTCTGTTCATTTGCCCAAGAAATGAAGGTCATATTCGAACAAAGCACACCAAAATACACTTGAAAAATGTATTTTTGACTACATTTTATACAATAAAGTATAACCTAACATGTTCATGTTACGAGATCTCGTAAACGTCGTATTACCACAGGAAACGTGCAAAACACCTCAAAATTAACAAGAAAAGTTTGCTCTCATCATTTTCGTTTAAACTAACGAAAATATCACGACTTAACCTAACCACTCATCAAGGGCGTACAGTTGACCTAACCGGGCATTCAATTAACCTAACCAGGCATTCAGTTGACTTAATCGAACATTCAATTAACCTAACCGGGCATTCAATTAATCATTTAATTAATCATCTAGGGCACATAACGAATCAAGTTTTCAAAGTCGAAACCACACGAACGGCACGTCATAATTCTATCACAAACACCACCAAACTGAATCCAATTAGAAAAAAAATAGCCAGACCAGAAACCAACAAACTAATTAAGTCGCAGAGTAACATGACGTCATACCACCCCCCGACTACAAATACACTAAATATATATATATATATATATTTATATTATTATTGTTATTATTATTTTCTACAAGAATTTGCACAAAAAATGAGTGACAAATTTGAATAAAGCAACTAAAACTACCTCATAAAAAGTTATTTTGATTTACAGATCCAGCCCGTGTCATTTAAAACATATTAACCAACATTTTTACTGTCTGAAAAAAGATGTTGGTCCTGATTAGGTTACGTTACGCTAGCTTAGGTTATTTAATGTTTGGTTAGTTTAGGGTCGGCTAGATTAGCGAGTACTTCACTATTTAATGACTTAACAGAAAGCACCCTCAATTGCGCCCAAGTCACTTATCAAACCATTCTCGGTTTGATGACACTAAGGTTAGGCTAGGTTAAATTAGGTTTCATTAATTAGATTTTCGTTATATGGATTTAAAAATGTCGGTACCGCGTTTATGCGGAGGAGTGTGTGTGTGTGTGTGTGTGTGTGTGTGTACATTACAAAAGTTTATACCTTGCATTTATAAGCACGAAACTCCATTTTACTGCAGAATGCTGAACTTTTTATTTTTATATATGTAAATAAGCTTCTTTCATTTACTAAAGATTAAATGTATTCGGTAAAGTGAGAATAAAGAAAAACCTTTATTTAATTAAACGGATCGGATCCCTGTTATATATTTAGTGATTTGGGGGATGAACAGCAGTTTTTCAATCTTGAAGGTATGAATGAACAAGTATCTCTAATGGAAGTTGAAGTCTAACATAATTAATTGCTCGCTAAACTGACCTTATATTCTATTTTAAATTCGCACAAAGGATTGTAAACTTTTTTAATTAAACTTTGAAAACGATGTGAAAAATTCTCATTATTTATAAAACTTTGGATTTTATTCTCGTTTCATTAATCTTAAGGTCCACTTGAGGTTTAGATTAGCATATAAAGCTGTTTTAGAAAAGTTATGATTGTGGATGATGGATTGTAATTCAGATTCAGATGAATGGTTGTGATTTACATTTCTCGATAGGGGTCTGCAACTGTTTTGGGAAAAGAGATGGTACAGAATCTGAGGTTATATCTACAGATTAACAAAGAATGAAAGCCCGAGGTTCAAAGGTCCATTCTAGCTAGATCAGTAATACTAGAAGTATGTGTTTATTTCAAAGCTGAAATAATGTATGGTGAATTCCTGAAATATCTTTGATTCGGTTAACGCCATATTATTCTTTTCAAAAAAGTTACTTGACGTGTGGTCGAGACAGCTCCGGAGCTGGCTTCAGGAAAACTCGAATCAAAACAAGTGGGACCTTGAGCTTGAGTCGGATTTTTTACTAATAGAAGGAAGGAATTGAGTTTTGCAAAGCTAACTTCAAGTCAATTGGACCAATAAAAAACGGCTTATGTACATGTAATCATTCAGAGAAGAAAAAGTAAAGAATGGAAACCACTCTCTCTCCCTCCAATGAATGCATACATAAAAAATACTGAAATAAAAAGCAGAAAAGTTGAATAGAAATAATGAAAAGAAGGCCTCAATGTATTCACACCTGTTATTAATGGACTGTAATTAACATTATCTCCACTATCTTATATACCATCATCTTATCTTCACCATTTAAGGTCAAAATTTTCTTCAAAATTCTATTTTTGTGGTTTAATCTTAAACAACAGAAACGTGTTGATGGCATCTTATGCAGGGGTGGATCCAGACCGATCCAACCGATGCACATGCATCAGTCAAGAAAAATAGGTGCGCCGTTTGCATGGGTCAAGTAATTGACATCAGTGTTTCTGCTGACCCGACCTGCCCATCAGTTTGAGAGTTCCTTTGATCTACCGTCACCTCCCTATTTGGCAGCTTAATCTTCATTTGACCTGTCGATAGGCTCGTTCGAGGATAGGGTGAATCGAGGCGTGTGTGTGTGTGTGTGTGTGTGAGTGTGTGTGTGTGTGTGTGTGTGTGTGTGTGTGTTGGTATTTCTTTTGTTATTTTTATTTGTTCTCAGCTTTTATCTTACTCTCACATTCAATATATATATATATATATATATATATATATATATATATATATAATTATGCGGGTTGCTTCTACAGAGCTTCAATTTAATATTTAGGAGAAATCCAATGACAAGGAGAAATGTAAATGCCATGAAAAGTCTTCTTTATTGCGCAACGTTTCGAGCAATACGCTCATCTTCAGGCTGTTTAATAACAATGTGAAATTAAAATCAATATTGAATGAAAAACAAACAGAAATTTCTATAACCTATTCGTAAAGACAAATTTTAAAAGACTGAGAAAAGAGGGTTAAGTTCTAAGTTATACAGATTTACATATAAAAATTAAGAAGTTATTTTTAAATACATGTAGTAAATGTGAAATTAATACACTGGAAAAATTACCAATAGTACACTGGAACAATGGAGCTATCTACCTTACACAGCAGTATCCGAGGCCGACTAATTTGAGCAGAGGAAACGGGAACGAAGGATGGCGAGGGAGATAGGGGAAGGAGGGATTATAAGGAATTGGGGAAGGAGGAGGGATCATAGCAAATTGAGAGGGACGGACGATGAGTCAACATTCAGACTAGGGGACAATGCTTTAATGAAAAGGGATTCTAAAATTCTTAGTGAGTTGGGACAAGTATTACAACCAAGAATTTTAAAATTGTCTAAAGTGACATCAATTTTACATTTGATGCTATGTTCACGAATACTCGAGGCTTCCTTAGTTTTTAAAATTTTACCTGTTCGGCCACTTATTCCCATATCGAATAAAATCTAGCCCTGAGAGAGCGAACAGTGCTGCCGATGTAATTCCCAAGGAGACACCTGGGCAGGTAAATAAATATACAACACCGCTACGCACGAGTCAGGGGTTCGATCCTTCGCTGAGAAAAAGCTACCTAAAGACGTTTTATTAATAAATATGATGCGGAAATCAGTATGATAAAAAAATTTCCTTAAACAATTTTGTAAATTTAAGCTTAAATTCCTTATTCAAGGGACCCATTTCAGGTACCAAGAAATATTTTATATCCTTCGCACTGTAATACATGGAAGTTGAGGGCTATAAACATTATTTAAGAAGGATCTATTAGTTTGTCTACATATTGAACAGGAAAACTATTATTAGTAAAGTATGATCTTAGATTATTAAATTCATCATTAAGTAAGGTAAATTAAAGGTCAAATTATATCCTCTGAACAGGAGAGTTTTTAATACAAGACATCTTATAGTTGAAATCAGTAAAACTAAAAAATTCATGCCCAAACCAGTGAAGTGGGTTTCCTATAACTGATGTAGTAATAGAATCACCGTTTTTCGAAATTAAAATCTAAGAAGGGGAGGGAGCCATTTTGCTCAGTTTCCATTGTATACGTTATATTGGGTGCAAAGAATTTAGGAGTTAAAGAATTGTTGCGCTTGTCCGCATTATCAAAGACTGCTATCGAATCATCAACGAAGCGTCGATAGAAAATTGGCTTGAGATGAGTGGGAGATTGTCTAAAAATTACACTTTCTAATGAGTCATAAAAAAGTCAGCTGCTAACGGTCTCGACTGGTGATCCCATCCCTACCCCATCAATTTGTTGGTAAACCTTATTGTTGAAAGTGAAATAGCATTGTTTGAAGACCAATTCTAAAATTTCCTTCAAATGAGACAATGAAAAACCATGAAAATTATCACTGAGCTAAAAACCCTATCTAAATAATGGCAATAGTTTCAGATACAGTACATTTGTGAAAAGTGACTTTACATCAAAACTGACAAAAAACTTTTTGAATCGAAGTTTTTACCCAGGAGTTCTTTTTGGAATTCAAACGAGTTATTTATAGTGTAAACATTTTTTCGCAAAGGGGGACAGGAGACGAACAACAAATTTTGCCAATTGAAAGGTGGGTAAGTTATACGAAGCTAAAATAGGACGGAGAGGTTCCAGCTTTATGGTTTTAGGCAGACAGTATAATTGAGCAAGATTAGCACCAGATGCGAACAACTGAGAGTAAGTATCATTTTTTATTATCTTTAAGGACTTTAGTCGTGACAGAAATCTATTAACCTGGTCTTCTAACCTTACAATGACTTTATTTACAGGTTCTAGAATTTGTTTGAATTTAGTAAGATCACTTAGGATTTCATTAGTTTTTGTTTATGTAGTCCGATTTATTCAAATAACCACTCCGTTACCCTTGTCTGGTCTAGTCACAACAAATCTCCTGGTTCTTTGCCAAATTCTTAATACACTGCAAATCACTCTTCCTAAATATGAAAGATTGAAATTTAAGATTTCTAAGTTTAAGAAAAATTCTTGAGTTAAATTTGAGAACTGACATTTGAGATTATTGAAATCCCCCCATGGGGAACAGTTTTCAAGCCATTGAAAAATTTTTCAAAGTAAAGAAAAAACGAGGGCTTATATATTTGAAACAACGGAAGCTTAAATTGCAAACCAAGTGACAGTAAAACTTTCCCGAGGGAGAGTGTGTAACTAGAAAGATTCGAAATTACCTTCTCTGAATTGAAAAAATTTGGTGATTCATTCCAAAGCCTTTAACTTACGTTCATGTGTTTCCAAGATGGTAGAAGTGAAATTTTTCTAGTTCACGTTGTACAAGAGAATATTAATAAATAGTCCAACACGACAAGGTATTTTTAAGAGTAGTTATATAATGCCAAGAGGACTTGTTATGCGAATCTGATATTTTGATTTTATAATTAATTTCATTATTTAATAAATATTCCAGGACGATTGATAAAATTCAGAGTCATATAGATTATCACGGTAGAGTTTGAAGTAAACAAATTTCGGAAAATCCTGCAGTCCGACACATTTTCAAGAAAATAACAGTCCAGTTTTGACTTGAGAACTTTCGTGAAGTCTTCCAACATGGCGATAAGCCCTGAGGCCATCTTGTCCATACCTTGAATATATATAATTATGCGGGTTGCTTCTACAGAGCTTCAATTTAATATTTAGGAGAAATCCAATGACAAGGAGAATTGTAAATGCCATGAAAAGTCTTCTTTATTGCGCAACGTTTCGAGCAATACGCTCATCTTCAGGCTGTTTAATAACAACAATGTGAAATTAAAATCAATATTGAATGAAAACAAACAGAAATTTCTATAACCTATTCGTAAAGACAAATTTTAAAAGACTGAGAAAAGAGGTTAAGTTCTAAGTTATACAGATTTACATATAAAATTAAGAAGTATTTTTAAATACATGTAGTAAATGTGAAATTAATACACTGGAAAAATTACCAATAGTACACTGGAACAATGGAGCTATCTACCTTACACAGCAGTATCCGAGGCCGACTATTTGAGCAGAGGAAACGGGAACGAAGGATGGCGGGGAGATAGGGGAAGGAGGGATTATAGGAATTGGGGAAGGAGGATTATAAGGAATTGGGGAAGGAGGAGGGATCATAGCAAATTGAGAGGACGGACGATGAGTCAACATTCAGACTAGGGGACAATGCTTTAATGAAAAGGGATTCTAAATTCTTAGTGAGTTGGGACAAGTATTACAACCAAGAATTTTAAAATTGTCTAAAGTGACATCAATTTTGCATATGATGCTATGTTCACGAATGCTGGAGGCTTCCTTAGTTTTTAAAATTTTACCTGTTCGGCCACTTATTCCCATATGCGAATAAAATCTAGCCCTGAGAGAGCGAACAGTGCTGCCGATGTAATTCCCAAGGAGACACCTGGGGCAGGTAAATAAATATACAACACCGCTACGCAACGAGTCAGGGGTTCGATCCTTCGCTGAGAAAAAGCTACCTAAAGACGTTTTATTAATAAATATGATGCGGAAATCAGTATGATAAAAAAATTTCCTTAACAATTTGTAAATTTAAGCTTAAATTCCTTATTCAAGGGACCCATTTCAGGTACCAAGAATATTTTATATCCTTCGGCACTGTAATACATGGAAGTTGAGGGCTATAAACATTATTTAAGAAGGATCTAATTAGTTTGTCTACATATTGAACAGGAAAACTATTATTAGTAAAGTATGATCTTAGATTATTAAATTCATCATTAAGTAAGGTAAAATTAAAGGTCAATTATATCCTCTGAACAGGAGAGTTTTAATACAAGACATCTTATAGTTGAAATCAGTAAAACTAAAAAAATTCATGCCCAAACCAGTGAAAGTGGGTTTCCTATAACTGATGTAGTATAGAATCACCGTTTTTTCGAAATTAAAAGATCTAAGAAGGGGAGGGAGCCATTTTGCTCAGTTTCCATTGTATACGTTATATTGGGGCAAAGAATTTAGGAAGTTAAAGAATTGTTGCGCTTGTACCGCATTATCAAAGACTGCTATCGAATCATCAACGAAGCGTCGATAGAAAATTGGCTTGAGATGAGTGGGAGATTGTCTAAAATTACACTTTCTAAATGAGTCATAAAAAAGTCAGCTGCTAACAGTCCGACTGGTGATCCCATCCCTACCCCATCAATTTGTTGGTAAACCTTATTGTTGAAAGTGAAATAGCATTGTTTGAAGACCAATTCTAAAAGTTCCTTCAAATGAGACAATGAAAAACCATGAAAATTATCAACTGAGCTAAAAACCCTATCTAAAATAATGGCAATAGTTTCAGATACAGGTACATTTGTGAAAATGACTTTACATCAAAACTGACAAAAAACTTTTTGAATCGAAGTTTTTACCCAGGAGTTCTTTTTGGAATTCAAACGAGTTATTTATAGTGTAAACTTTTCGCAAAGGGGGACAGGAGACGAACAACAAATTTTGCCAATTGAAAGGTGGGTAAGTTATACGAAGCTAAATAGGACGGAGAGGTGTTCCAGCTTTATGGATTTTAGGCAGACAGTATAATTGAGCAAGATTAGCACCAGATGCGAACAACTGAGAGTAATATCATTTTTTATTATCTTTAAGGACTTTAGTCGTGACAGAAATCTATTAACCTGGTCTTCTAACTTACAATGACTTTATTTACAGGTTCTAGAATTTGTTTGAATTTAGTAAGATCACTTAGGATTTCATTAGTTTTGTTTATGTAGTCCGATTTATTCAAAATAACCACTCCGTTACCCTTGTCTGGTCTAGTCACAACAATCTCCTGGTTCTTTGCCAAATTCTTAATACACTGCAAATCACTCTTCCTAAATATGAAAGATTGAAATTTAAGATTTCTAAGTTTAAGAAAAAATTCTTGAGTTAAATTTGAGAACTGACATTTGAGATTATTGAAATCCCCCACATGGGGAACATTTTCAAGCCATTGAAAAATTTTTCAAAGTAAAGAAAAAACGAGGCTTATATATTTGAAACAACGGAAGCTTAATTGCAAACCAAGTGACAGTAAAAACTTTTCCGAGGGGAGAGTGTGTAACTAGAAAGATTCGAAATTACCTTCTCTGAATTGAAAAAATTTGGTGAATTCATTCCCAAGCCTTTAACTTACGTTCATGTGTTTCCAAGATGGTAGAGTGAAATTTTTCTAGTTCACGTTGTACAAGAGAAATTATTAATAAATAGTCCAACAACGACAAGGTATTTTTAAGAGTAGTTATATAATGCCCAAGAGACTTGTTATGCGAATCTGATATTTTGATTTTATAATTAATTTCATTATTTAATAAATATTCCAGGGACGATTGATAAATTCAGAGTCATATAGATTATCACGGTAGAGTTTGAAGTAAACAAATTTCGGGAAATCCTGCAAGTCCGACACATTTCAAGAAAATAACAGTCCAGTTTTTGACTTGAGAAACTTTCGTGAAGTCTTCCAAACATGGCGATAAGCCCTGAGGCCATCTTGTCCATACCTTGAATATATATAATTATGCGGGTTGCTTCTACAGAGCTTCAATTTAATATTTAGGAGAAATCCAATGACAAGGAAATTGTAAATGCCATGAAAAGTCTTCTTTATTGCGCAACGTTTCGAGCAATACGCTCATCTTCAGGCTGTTTAATAACAATGTGAAATTAAAATCAATATTGAATGAAAAACAAACAGAAATTTCTATAACCTATTCGTAAAGACAAATTTTAAAAGACTGAGAAAAGAGGGTTAGTCTAAGTTATACAGATTTACATATAAAAATTAAGAAGTTATTTTTAAATACATGTAGTAATGTGAAATTAATACACTGGAAAATTACCAATAGTACACTGGAACAATGGAGCTATCTACCTTACACAGCAGTATCCGAGGCCGACTAATTTGAGCAGGAAACGGGAACGAAGGATGGCGGGGGAGATAGGGAAGGAGGGATTATAAGGAATTGGGAAGGAGGGATTATAAGGAATTGGGGAAGGAGGAGGGATCATAGCAAATTGAGAGGGACGGACGATGAGTCAACATTCAGACTAGGGGACAATGCTTTAATGAAAAGGGATTCTAAAATTCTTAGTGAGTTGGGACAAGTATTACAACCAAGAATTTTAAAATTGTCTAAAGTGACATCAATTTTGCATATGATGCTATGTTCACGAATGCTGGAGGCTTCCTTAGTTTTTAAAATTTTACCTGTTCGGCCACTTATTCCCATATGCGAATAAAATCTAGCCCTGAGAGAGCGAACAGTGCTGCCGATGTAATTCCCAAGGAGACACCTGGGGCAGGTAAATAAATATACAACACCGCTACGCAACGAGTCAGGGGTTCGATCCTTCGCTGAGAAAAAGCTACCTAAAGACGTTTTATTAATAAATATGATGCGGAATCAGTATGATAAAAAAATTTCCTTAACAATTTTGTAAATTTAAGCTTAAATTCCTTATTCAAGGGACCCATTTCAGGTACCAAGAAATATTTTATATCCTTCGGCACTGTAATACATGGAAGTTGAGGGCTATAAACATTATTTAAGAAGGATCTAATTAGTTTGTCTACATATTGAACAGGAAAACTATTATTAGTAAAGTATGATCTTAGATTATTAAATTCATCATTAAGTAAGGTAAAATTAGAGGTCAAATTATATCCTCTGAACAGGAGAGTTTTAATACAGACATCTTATAGTTGAAATCAGTAAAACTAAAAAAATTCATGCCCAAACCAGTGAAAGTGGGTTTCCTATAAACTGATGTAGTAATAGAATCACCGTTTTTCGAATTAAAAGATCTAAGAAGGGGAGGGAGCCATTTTGCTCAGTTTCCATTGTATACGTTATATTGGGGTGCAAAGATTTAGGAAGTTAAAGAATTGTTGCGCTTGTACCGCATTATCAAAGACTGCTATCGAATCATCAACGAAGCGTCGATAGAAAATTGGCTTGAGATGAGTGGGAGATTGTCTAAAAATTACACTTTCTAAATGAGTCATAAAAAATCAGCTGCTAACGGTCCGACTGGTGATCCCATCCCTACCCCATCAATTTGTTGGTAAACCTTATTGTTGAAAGTGAAATAGCATTGTTTGAAGACCAATTCTAAAAGTTCCTTCAAATGAGACAATGAAAAACCATGAAATTATCAACTGAGCTAAAACCCTATCTAAAATAATGGCAATAGTTTCAGATACAGGTACATTTGTGAAAAGTGACTTTACATCAAAACTGACAAAAAACTTTTTTGAATCGAAGTTTTTACCCAGGAGTTCTTTTTGGAATTCAAACGAGTTATTTATAGTGTAAACATTTTTCGCAAAGGGGGACAGGAGACGAACAACAAATTTGCCAATTGAAAGGTGGGTAAGTTATACGAAGCTAAAATAGGACGGAGAGGTGTTCCAGCTTTATGGATTTTAGGCAGACAGTATATTGAGCAAGATTAGCACCAGATGCGAACAACTGAGAGTAAGTATCATTTTTTATTATCTTTAAGGACTTTAGTCGTGACAGAATCTATTAACCTGGTCTTCTAACTTACAATGACTTTATTTACAGGTTCTAGAATTTGTTTGAATTTAGTAAGATCACTTAGGATTTCATTAGTTTTGTTTATGTAGTCCGATTTATTCAAATAACCACTCCGTTACCCTTGTCTGGTCTAGTCACAACAATCTCCTGGTTCTTTGCCAAATTCTTAATACACTGCAATCACTCTTCCTAAATATGAAAGATTGAAATTTAAGATTTCTAAGTTTAAGAAAAAATTCTTGAGTTAAATTTGAGAACTGACATTTGAGATTATTGAAATCCCCCACATGGGGAACATTTTTCAAGCCATTGAAAAATTTTTCAAAGTAAAGAAAAAACGAGGGCTTATATATTTGAAACAACGGAAGCTTAAATTGCAAACCAAGTGACAGTAAAAACTTTTCCCGAGGGGAGAGTGTGTAACTAGAAAGATTCGAAATTACCTTCTCTGAATTGAAAAAATTTGGTGAATTCATTCCCAAAGCCTTTAACTTACGTTCATGTGTTTCCAAGATGGTAGAGTGAAATTTTTCTAGTTCACGTTGTACAAGAGAAATTATTAATAAATAGTCCAACAACGACAAGGTATTTTTAAGAGTAGTTATATAATGCCCAGAGACTTGTTATGCGAATCTGATATTTTGATTTTTAATTAATTTCATTATTTAATAAATATTCCAGGGACGATTGATAAAATTCAGAGTCATATAGATTATCACGGTAGAGTTTGAAGTAAACAAATTTCGGGAAAATCCTGCAAGTCCGACACATTTCAAAAATAACAGTCCAGTTTTGACTTGAGAAACTTTCGTGAAGTCTTCCAAACATGGCGATAAGCCCTGAGGCCATCTTGTCCATACCTTGAATATATATAATTATGCGGGTTGCTTCTACAGAGCTTCAATTTAATATTTAGGAGAAATCCAATGACAAGGAGAATTGTAAATGCCATGAAAAGTCTTCTTTATTGCGCAACGTTTCGAGCAATACGCTCATCTTCAGGCTGTTTAATAACAATGTGAAATTAAAATCAATATTGAATGAAAACAAACAGAAATTTCTATAACCTATTCGTAAAGACAAATTTAAAAGACTGAGAAAAGAGGGTTAAGTTCTAAGTTATACAGATTTACATATAAAAATTAAGAAGTTATTTTTAAATACATGTAGTAAATGTGAAATTAATACACTGGAAAAATTACCAATAGTACACTGGAACAATGGAGCTATCTACCTTACACAGAGTATCCGAGGCCGACTAATTTGAGCAGAGGAAACGGGAACGAAGGATGGCGGGGAGATAGGGGAAGGAGGGATTATAAGGAATTGGGGAAGGAGGGATTATAAGGATTGGGGAAGGAGGAGGGATCATAGCAAATTGAGAGGGACGGACGATGAGTCAACATTCAGACTAGGGGACAATGCTTTAATGAAAAGGGATTCTAAAATTCTTAGTGAGTTGGGACAAGTATTACAACCAAGAATTTTAAAATTGTCTAAAGTGACATCAATTTTGCATATGATGCTATGTTCACGAATGCTGGAGGCTTCCTTAGTTTTTAAAATTTTACCTGTTCGGCCACTTATTCCCATATGCGAATAAAATCTAGCCCTGAGAGAGCGAACAGTGCTGCCGATGTAATTCCCAAGGAGACACCTGGGGCAGGTAAATAAATATACAACACCGCTACGCAACGAGTCAGGGGTTCGATCCTTCGCTGAGAAAAAGCTACCTAAAGACGTTTATTAATAAATATGATGCGGAAATCAGTATGATAAAAAAATTTCCTTAACAATTTTGTAAATTTAAGCTTAAATTCCTTATTCAAGGGACCCATTTCAGGTACCAAGAAATATTTTATATCCTTCTTCGGCACTGTAATACATGGAAGTTGAGGGCTATAAACATTATTTAAGAAGGATCTAATTAGTTTGTCTACATATTGAACAGGAAAACTATTATTAGTAAAGTATGATCTTAGATTATTAAATTCATCATTAAGTAAGGTAAAATTAGAGGTCAAATTATATCCTCTTGGTTGTAATACTTGTCCCAACTCACTAAGAATTTTAGAATCCCTTTTCATTAAAGCATTGTCCCCTAGTCTGAATGTTGACTCATCGTCCGTCCCTCTCAATTTGCTATGATCCCTCCTCCTTCCCCAATTCCTTATAATCCCTCCTTCCCCAATTCCTTATAATCCCTCCTTCCCCTATCTCCCCCGCCATCCTTCGTTCCCGTTTCCTCTGCTCAAATTAGTCGGCCT